>VYXH01008454.1:240618-304036 GCA_013397275.1 Burhinus bistriatus | reverse complement strand
GGCCTCTTTGTACCGGGGGAGAGGGGGGGAGATGGAGGGAGAGGAGATACTGGGAATATTTGGCCGGAGCGATTTTAATTGAGCATCGCGGGGTGTATTTTTAGTAACATCTTCCGTGCGGGCGTTGGGCATCGCTGTCCTGCAGTGCTGCTTCCGAAATGCCGTGGGAAAGGCTTTATTTCTTGCTCTGCCGGTGAGAGCGAGCCTCTGGCAGAGGCGAGGGGGGGCCCTAGGCAGAATGTGTGCACCGGCGATGCTAACAGCATCTTCGGCGGGGGAGGGGTGGTGTTATAATTAAGAATTGCAGGCGGCTAAAATAAAGGTAGCAGAAAGCTTTGGAGTTCCGTTTTGGTCCTGGGGGGAAGTTAAAGCTCTAATTAGCGGTACCTGGCGTTTTGTTGCGTGACTTCTCCTTTAAGGGACAGCAGAAAGTCAACTCCAGCACCTGTATAAGGACCACTAGCCTCAATCTCTATTACTCAGAAACAATAAGATAAGTAGTATCTTATTGGCAGATACCACTTTTTCTTTACATTTATTGATTTCCAACCTCATGAATGTCCCAGTGAAATGCAGGGAAAAATATTCTCTGAAAACTGAATTCCTAAAATTAGAAAAAAAATCACATTAAATGTGTCAGGATGAGATTTTCACTAAGGTAATAACTATGATGCTTTCAATGCATGCCCTTTCTTGTGCTTTAGGAGCCCAGTTTGTCTATATTGATTATGTCAGGGCTATCTACATGCTTGTAGTTGAGCATGCATTTAAACAAGTTGCTGAACTGGAGCCTTAAGGTATATACATTTGTGTCCTCAGAGGGGGAAGAATGCTCTGAGCATGGTCTTTGGTCAGTGAGATAGTTAATAGTAGTGAAATGTTGCCAACTGCCTGATTTAGTGGAATTGCGCTGATAGTTTTCTGTCTTTCCTGATATGCTGCAGAGGAATAGCAGAGGGCAAAGGCTTAAAGGGTTCTTTTGGGTGTTTTGTTACATACACCCAAGTTTGTCAAATGCACAAGATTCTTTGTAGTGTTATAAATAACAAGATAATACATAAGGTAAGATTAAAGACCCTTTTGTCTTTGCTTTCTTGAATGTATCATGGGGAAGGGTTTTTTTTCCAGCAGTACCCTCAGTATCATTAGAGTTGAGTTTGCAGGTAACTTCTCTACACTTCAGCCCTTAGAAGAACTAGAATTGCAGCAGTGATTAAAAAAGATACAGTTCCTTCATGAGTGTTATCCCTGAGGAATTACTGATCTTTTCATATATATATAAAAAATACATTTTTAACATTTTATCCTTTCACTTAAGGACATGGTTTGATTGGCGACTGTCTTTCTGCAAGCTTATTTTGTTTTTTCCATGCTTGAAATATATTAGGTATCCTTTGCAAAGCTGTATTTCATGGTTTTTTAGCTGTTCGTAAGTGCTGACCTTGATCTTGTATGTATAAGATCAGCTGAAAAATCCCCAAACGCTTTCTAAGCTGAATGGAAATCACATCACCTGTCCTGGAAACCCAGCTACCTCTGAGGTGAAACGTATGGAGGAGCAAAAGGGATATAGTTGTGTGTGTATGGGACATGAAGTGGTATCAAAGAAGAATTTGCCCCTGTGGTGGATGTGAGTGCCAGGTTATGGGCTCTTCTTGTGTGTTGTGTGGAACATGTTGGTGTCCTGCCTCGATGAAACCAAAGGCATTTCACACCTTGTGGCTATTGCAGTGTAGTTTTGGCAGGCCGCTCTGCTTGCCTCCTGATTGCTGGTCCATCTTCCTGGAGCTGTGGGATTCCTGCCCAAGGGCTCATAGGAGAAGACGTTCAAAGTCTGCAGGTTCCCATGGGGTGATATGGTTTGGAGACCCAGGCCCTTCCTCCAGAGAGTCTGCTCTGCGCACGAAGGGTGCGTGTCAAAAAGGACTTGAAAGAGTAGGAGACGGCAAAGCAGACTCATCTTTGCTTGAAGTGCCAAACAGGGCTAAAGGGGACAGGGGGTGGAGGGGGATGATAATGAAGTAAGACCAAGGGAGGATGCATCTCTGGGTGGTTGTTCTCAAAGATACTGCTGATGCATTTTTCAGGAGGAGGGTCAGGGTAGGAGCCTAAAGTTCCGAGACTGGAACACACTGTTGTGTTTCTGAGCTGGAAACAGTGACTTTCCCCAAACTCTGTGGGACTTCACCATTGGATTCACCAACGATGAACTCATAAGCATGTAGAAGGACCTAAAATTACATCCCCCAAGCTCCGTTAAAGCAATTTAAGACCATTGGCCTCAGAAGACTTTGGTTCAAGTCAGTTTGAGCCAGGGGTGCAGGGCCTGTCTTGGAGCAAAAACATCCTGTCCTTTGAGGTTTGCAGCTTGTGGTGGCTCCTTGGTGGTGTCTTTGAAACCTTGTTGGGGGATGCTACTATTGTCCTGTCTGCAGAGAAATGTCCACGGGGAAATGTGCAGGATGTAAAATGAGGCAAACATGGACACAAGGGTGGGCATGAGGCAATGACACATAATGGACTCACAGCTCTGCAGGGATGGGCACAACTTTGCCATGAACAGAGACTGACAGGTCTCTTCCTGGGATGTTCTAGTGCCATGGGATGTGCTGGATGATCAAGAGTGTTAAGGACTAGCCAGGTCAGCCAACAGGCCTGGAAAGAGCATTAGCAGTGTTTACTGGGTCCAAGGGAGAGCTAGCATGGTGAGGTAGAAGAGGCAGCCAGCTTCTCTGGGATGCGCTGGAGGATGAGTGTTGAACGTGCCAGAGACTTTCCAGTGAAATATTAATGCTGTAAATTTTCAGTTCATTCAAAATGTCTATAAGCCTGTGCCAGTTGTGGCAGTGCTTTCCTCAGTGAAGGTTTTTCTGCATCCTGGGCAGAGATTCTTCTCAAAGTGAGGAACCACTCCACCTGCTTGGAGATATCCAGTAGCCTGTGGATTATTTTCTTTCTAGTAATCTCAAGTTAAAAATCCTAAGACAAGCAGGGTCTCCGAGATGGGTTTCTCTTCAGAGCTACATCTAGTAGCTGGGCTGTTGGAGAGCCTGCCTGGGGTTGTCTTGCAGGAGAGCTGATCTTCCTTGTAGAGCTAATTAAACAGGCATTGAAGCAGGGAGCTCAATTTGGATCTCCTGCAGCCTCTCACCCACACTTTCTTGGGCAAGACCCGACTCAAAGCTGTGAAGGTCTGGTGACTCCACGGCCAGGTTTAGACCTTTGGCCCATCTGCAGGTTTGATGGGGATGGACGTTGGTTCCTTGGGTGTCCCACAGCTGTAGCCATCACTGTGCGCCTGGGGCTGGCAGCTGTGTCAGAGACATTGTGTGCTACCCAGGTGTGGTGTAACAAAGGTGCAGCTCCCAGGGCCTGCAGCCAGCCCAAATGTCTCCGTTATTTAACGGTTTGCTCTTGTTTCTAACACCAAATCTTTGTCCCTGGCACCATTCTTGTTGACTTCCAAAGGGTATGAATTTGGCACTTCATTCACATTAATTTCTTTATTTTTTTCTGCTCCTACTTAAAATAGCAGCAGATCAATATATTGAATTTATGTGGTTTATTTAATCCTGAAAGTCACTGTCCATTTTTAAGTGGAGTTGTGGGCAATAGAAGCCACAACTTGACCTTTCCTACAAAAGAAAACATAGCAAACAATTTACAATGCAGTTCATGGGTGTCAGATCTCAACTGTAAATCCTGGCTTTTTTGAACAATGCTAATGCATGTTTATGGGACCAATCTTTGTTTTGAAGGTATAGATTAAGTGTCCTGCAGTGCAAAATACGTAAACACGTTCATTACTCTCACCCTTGGTTTAGATACTACTATCATCTTTCTTGGAGGATAATGGAGGAGGATAGTATAAGGAGGAATATATGGAGAAATGTAACCTGGCCTGACAGGATCTCAGAGAAAATCATGTGTCTCAATTAACTCAATTCTTTGCATCATGCACTTATCCATAATTTAATGATATGACTTCTACTTTCTTAAGAATTCTTTTTCATTCTCAAGCACCCTTTTCACAGATCTATTTAAAAACGCACCTGCCAACCATATGCTTGTAAAAAGGCTCCAGCAGCATAGACAGGAAATTCCAAATTTTTACCACAAGTTAAATGTTGCCTGATAATTACCAGGGACAAGAAGAGTATGCTTGATGAAGTTATGAGATGATTAGCGAGTTTGGCAATAAATTTTGCTTCCTCAATCTGTCTGTCATTCCCCTCGATGTTCCAGGCTCCTGTTCGTTGCTAAGTGATAATTTCACTCCCCGAGTTATAGTACTGAACCCAATATAGAGTATTAAAGTTTATAGTAAGCGGCCTTCCAAGGTGCACGGCTGAACTCCTGCCTGCTCCAAAGGGCAGTGGGACTGCACAGTCCTCCTGCAGTTGCGTCCTGTATCTCTAAACCACTTACAGTGTCTCCCTCCTGTTTTGAAAATAAGAAAACGCTATCAGGGGCAATCAGAAAAAAATACTGAACGATTCCCCCTATTCTCAAGGCATATGAAAGCCATTGTTGGACCTGCCACGTCCCCAGGTTGAATGACATCTCTGTTTCCTTGCAGGCATCTTTCCCAGGGAACCTACACTTAGTGATGGTTCTTCGTCCCACGGGGTTTTTCCAGCGCACCTTCACTGACATTGGATTTCGGTTCAGTCAGGAGGATTTTCTACTCAAGTTACCGGTATGAGCATGCAGAGGTGTTGTGCCTGTGCGGGATCGGAGGCTGCCCGCACTCGCTGGGTCAAGAAAGTGACAGTGTCCCACTCTGCAGACACCCATGTAACCAGAGTGTCTCTGTCAGAAATGCCCTATTTCCATCAAATCTCTCCACCAAATCTGTCTCGTAGCATCTTGCAGCTCCCTTGTGCACAGTTTGCTCCCCACAGAACATGTCCGTGGTAGTGGGTGGTGGGCTTCTCAGCCTGTCCTTGTCTCCCCTGTAGGCTGCGTGCCTCTGTGGAGGATAAAACCGTACTCAGGAACTTGTTTAATGGCTGAAAAGTCAGAAGACATGTCTAGTGAAGCTTTTGCTATGAATTCCACCCAAAATCACCATTTTCATCTCAATGTGAACTCCATACCAACATCATGTTGGTATTTGTTTCTAAAATAGCAACTGAAATGGTTTTATATTCTCAAGCCAAAGTTTCCAAGACTTCTAAAGCCACCTTGATTATAGGACATAATGAGAATAATTAAGAGAAGGAAAGTACATTTATGGAATCTAAGGTTGACGCAATTACAAACCCACAAACTTTGCATTTTTCACTCTAAAATGGTTGTTGTTTGCACAGTTTTGAAAATTCATGACTTACGCCCAGACAGATCAAGGCACACAAAAACTCATGAGTATATGTTTCACAAACACTTGTGAGTATATATTTATGTGAAATTGGCCAGTGCTTCATGATGCATTAAAATGTATACATTTTCCCAGATTACTGGTCATCCCCTGCAAAAAACTGCATTACCTTTGCTTTCAGCTCTGTTCTGCAGTCAGATACTGCAGCATCTCACCATGCTTTGTATTTAAGGAAGAAAGTACCTGGGGAGGTCAGTGTTGGCTTACAAAAATGGTTCAATACATCAAATAAAAGCCATGTTAAGACATAAACATAAGAAGAAGGCCATGCCGTAGAACAATATTTAGAGCAAACCCAGTTTTTAGATACATAAACTATTTGTAGGCTTGATCTGTGTATGAATTGAAGTGGTGATCAACCAACTAAGGGTGTTGCCTTGTTTGTAGGTTGTTATGCTGAGCTCCGTTAGCGACCTGCTGACATACATTGATGAGCAGCAATTAACCCCGGAGTTTGGAGGCACCCTGGAGTACTGCCACAGCGAGTGGGTCATCTTCAGGACTGTACGTACTGGGGCTGAGCACGGGGCGGTTGGGTGTTGGGGATCGATTGAGGAAGGTTTTCTGTAAGGCAATTAGCAATGGGTAGCTGAAAGTAACCCCTGAAGCCAACTGCATTTCCTTGATCAGATTTGCAAAGGAATCAAGTGGTGTTAGGCACTTGAGGGGTTTATAAGGGAATTGGGTGATTAACTCCCTCAGGCTCCTTTTGAAACTCTCCCGAAAGATCTGTCTTCCTAAGTCTTTATTAAATTCCCTTAAGGGTAGATACAGAATAGGCTTTTTTTTTTTTTTTAATAATAGTAGCTCGGTGTGATTAATATCACAAATGTGTTTGGGAACCAGAGCAATGAGACTGCTCTCTGTGTACTGACCAAATGCAGAGAATTCAGAAGATTTCCTTTTCTTTTTTTTTTTTTTTTTTTCCTTTGCAAGAATTTTCCTTTAATATTAGCAGGGATCAGGCATTTAATTTGCTGAGCTGTGCCTTGCTATGTGTTTCTATGCTTCCTGTACACTCATAGTTTTCACTGGGACTTTGTCTCCCAGATTAATAGCAGATTGGATTCCCAGCTACCTTCCCAACAATTCAAAGCACTAATGAATAATGTACCAGACATCCTAGTGCCGCTTGTCCTGCAACATCATCCACACCAGCAGATGTGGAGCTCAGTATAAAGACAAAAGCACAAGACATTGTAGCTGGAATCACTCAAGCCATTGCTTGTGCCATTAACTTTGTGCCAGTTTATGCTGATGTACTGCCAAATTAATGAATTTTTTAACTTTTTGGCTCTTAGTTTTGTTCTTTTGCATGATGTGTTAAAGTGATAATGACATAGCTCTCACACTTGGAGACAAAAATGGCAACATGAATGACAAAAAATGTTAATCTTAGAATAAGACTGTTTCTACACTGTAGCTGCATACGATAGATGAGTGTCTGTATGAAAAACCTCCTTCAAAATTCCCGTGTACTGTGCTCATAAAACATTTCTTGAAATTTCCATGGAAAATATGCGCTGTTTAAAGAAAATATAAGTGCAATCGGTTACATTTGAATTTATTACCCCATTCTCAAAAGCAAAGTTGGAGCTGTGAGCAGGGCCGGGAGATCCCCACCTCGCCCTGTGGTGTGGGAGCCATCTGGTGTCCAGAGCTCCCAGTGGCTGTCTGGGATGTGCTGAGGAGGTACCAGCAGCACTCACTTCCATCCTGCAGTCTCCACTTTGTCTCTGGCATGCTGCTTAGCTCCCTCCCTTGTCCTCTTGGTGAAGCTGTGGATGAGGTGGCTGTGATGCCAGACTGCCTTGTGACCTGCCATTTGGGTTTGCAAAGCTGGAAACATCCACCACCAAGAAGCCAAATCCGTCTCCTGCCTCACCTGCCTGGAGGTGGTTCCCAGTGTGGGTTAACCAGAGGAGAAGAATAATAGAAGAGGAATTACAGGAATATGTGAGATGGACCCTATGGTGGCTCCTGCCATAGACCTCCAATAAGTGGTAGGAAAAATCTCAGAGTGCACAAGAAGAGGCAGCAGAAAACAAAGCATGATGTGTCTGTGCCCAATACTAACCGTATTCAAGTCCCTGTTGTGGATTCAGTCTATGCTAAAAGCCACCTGGCCACATGTTGGTGGCCACTAGCTAATGCAGTGCAGCACACATCAGCTCTGTCTGTGGTGGACATCCCACCCACCTCTCTCAGAACAAGCTGTTGGGCTCCCCTGCAGATCTCAGCCTTGGCTCTTCATGTGCTCTTCATGAGCTGTAGGAATACCCTGAATCCCAAGCTGATGGCAATTATCATCTCCCACCAGGCAATAGAGAGTTTTGCACTCACCGTGAAGGAAATTGCACAGATGTTACAATCGTTTGGCACGGAGCTAGCAGAGACCGAGCTACCGGAAGACATGTATTCAATCGAGCGCATCCTGGCCCTGCGCACGGAAAAGTACTACCAGCTCAAGGTATGTCTCGGCAGCAGCTCAGCCACACGTTTCCAGCCTCTGTTTGTGCAGCAAGATGGGATTCCTGGGGTCTGACTGCCTGTTTATTTGGTGCCCACTCCTCCTTCCCGCCCATGCCTGTGTACATGTTGACACACAAAATAAAACACGGCGTGACTATTTCTGCGTGTTACCCTTACATTTACCATCCACTCAAGTAAATTACCCTGCCAGCATCCAGCAAACTGTCTCATCTGCCGCCTCCTTACTGGCTGCAGGGGGTGGTGTCTATGGTGTGTTCCCCACCCGGGGGCTTTGCAGGTCTCACTGGCAGGAGGGTGGGTGGGAGGAATTGTTGCCTGTGGATTCCTGCCCCCAGGAGGGGGGTTCCCTCTGCTTCACCCCCATGGCTGGAGGAAGCTGCACACAAAGATCATCAGTGGGTCTGGAGGGATGGTTTGGCCCTGGGTCCCTCTGCCTGATGCAGCTTCCCCGGGGGGCACTTAGGGGATGCTGGAGAGCATCCAGGGTGAAGATTTGGTGTGAGCGCATGGTACAGAGCGTTCCTGATGTGACTCCTGTCTTCATGCGAGCCTTCACGTTTTGTCTTAAGCAACATTTGTGTCTTTGATATTTTAAAAAAATTTTTCAACTATTTCTGATTGCGATTACAATTATTACAGGAGTTAGTGGAAGCTTTAGTGCGGCCAGCCGCTGCTGTATCAAGCTGCTGTCTTCACTGCTCCTGCATCTTTCTGGGGACAGCACAGAGCTGTCCCCAAACCCTCACTTCAGAAATGATTCCCCTGTTAACAGCCGTGCTGTGCGGCTGAAGAATGAGGTCCTTTGCTTTATGACAGGATTCGTTCACATAAGTCAAAGAAGCGTATCTGTTCTCATTTATAATCATTTGTTGTTCATGTGGCAGTGAGTTCCCGGAAGGCCGCCTGTAAGAAATATGCAAAGTGACATCCAAAGTGTGCTATCTGTAGGCATGAATGTATGTCTGTAGGTATGGAAAGTATCATTATAGATACTGCCAATAGTCCTTTATTTCTTCTTTGAAAATGAAGAGGGCTGTAGTATAAAACAGCAGCTACATCTACTGCAATATGACTTACTGCCTTAAACTTCATGCTTAGGACTGTCACCAAAGTGTAGGGGGCAAATATCGGCTATGCAATGTGGTCCTGTATATAAACCAGTCAGTAATACACATTTTCTTCTGTGGAGAAATAAAACATGTCATGTGTTTTCATTTGCATACAAAGCACAGCAGCGTTCCGTACACGGCATCTGTTACTTTTAATGCCTCGTCTATTAATTTCAAATATCAAAAGCGCTCGTTGGCTTTTGACTGCAATGAAGTCTGTTGGCTTTTTTCTTTTGTTCCTTCTAAGTCCATGAAAGATGAAAGCAGATGAGAAACTGTGCACAGATTGTGGTGACAGCAAGACATGGGATCCTTGTCTCTCTCATGACAACCCCAAGATTGGTACAGCTGATTCCTGTATTGAAATAATGAGTCGATCAGAATAATTTATGTAGCTGTGAAACCGAACAGAAGCTGGTTGCAAACACAATGAAAAAATGACAGAAATTAATTAAGCAGAGTAACTAAGAAATTAACCTCTTTGATATACTGAATGGGAAAAAAATCAAGTTAACACCTGTTTGATAGTCAGGCTACTTTGTTGTACCTATAATGAAAGGCTTTGAATCAAAAGAGGAACGCCGAGCTCTGGAGAGTGAGATGTGAGAGGATGAAAAAGCAGCCACCTGCGGTCTAAAGCACGCTGCATAATTCCTCTTCCCTTTTGAGTCTCCTGGATGTGGTAGTATCAAAAGGAGATGGGGGGGCCAGGGGCTTGCCTTGTGGTCATCTTCCTGGGTGTTTTAGTCATAGGGATGCAAACCAACAGTGGACACTTTGTGTGTGGAAGAGGAGAAGCTTCTGCAGCCGTGTCCTTCTGCTCCCGGGCTGCTGCCCTGAAGATGCAGTTATGTTTAGGTTGTCGTGAGCTACCTGGGGCAGGCAGACGTTTAAGCAAGACTGTGTTTTCTGAATCTTCTCCCTAAAGTGGTTTTGCCATTGTTTCTCTTGCAATAGAGATCTGGCCATCTCTTAGGATGGGCTTTTTCTCCTCCAGGAGTTGGCTCTCCAATGGGGCCATGCAGAGGTCTTTCCTTCAGGGCTTCTTCCAGCTTGGTTCATCAGCCACATCTGTTTTCTCCTTCCTTCTCACCTCTGCATTTGTTCTCTTTTTTTCTGAAAACAATTGACTAAATGCACCTGTTTGCTTTGGGGCTGAGCTCAACAGAGGACAAGCCACCTCAGCTGATGCTAATGAACACACCAAGGGGTCTCAGCTGGATCCCAGTCCCAGCATTGTACCACTGTGCGATGCTCTTCCTACAGCCTCCTTTGATGACCTTAATGGAGAAGCACGGCCTCCAAGCTGAAGAAGTACTCGCTTGAATACAGGAACTTGTAGATAGATATCTAGTACAAACCCACCTGCTCACCAAGAGAGACCTATGATAGTGCTGTTCTCCTGCCTCTTGAATTGTTTTGTGGCCTGATGTTTTCCTGCATGCCAGTTTCCACCCAGCCTGGTGGTCAGGCTATGGTTCTGCCTCTTCCAGCTCCAAGGGCTAACCCAGTGTTAAGGGGGCTAAAACATTTGCTGGGAGTCCTTTGGTTTGATGGGGCTTCATCTCATAAAGTGGAACTAAGGCAGGGTAAACATGAAAGGACTTATCCTTACCTCACAAAAAGTAGCCTGAATCAGAAATGTTTTGCATTGTACAGGAAGATATTACAGCAGTCACAAAAGAGGGAAACTTGCTTTTGAGCAGTTTTGAAGAGCCTGACTCCGGGGAATGCAGTCAGGACCAACACCACGAGAAGCCTGGGGACTGGGAGACTGTGAATCGGTGAGTGCGCTATGTTCCTAGTTTGCCTGATTTGTGAGTGGAAACACTCAAGTTATTTAAGTGTAAATGCCTTGTTTAGGTCACCTATCAAACAGGTAAAGACAAAGATACCAGAGTTTTGCTGCAGACCCATCAAATTGCTGGGTGACTTCTGCCAAATGACTTTGACCTGCTCTGATTTTTTTCCCCCCACTGAGACGATGAGGCTGTGGAGCAGCTGCAGGGTTGTCCCATGCCAGGCTTCCAGATATTGTACAAGTAAATGAAGATAGCAACAACAGCTTCACACAGGTGCCATCATCTGCAGTGATGATTTCATTAAAGTTCCCTCTGAGATCTTCACAAGTCATATATACATGTCTGTTGACTTGTCCTGAGAGGTTGGGTCCAGAAGACCCGAATAGGTGATCTCTAGGGCTTGTCCATCTCTGCTTGTCCTCTATTTGCAAATTGTTCCAATCCTATCCTTTTTTCCTGTGCTTAAGGTTACTCGGTCAGCTGCGTGAGATGGAGACTGCTTTTGACGGCTTCTGGGAAAAACATCAACTAAAAATGGAGCAATATTTACAACTGTGGAAGTTTGAGCAAAGTTTTCAAGAGGTATGATCAGATGCGTTTCTGTTGGCAGAAGGAAGAGTTGGAGATGAAAAGGAGGGGAGAGAGAGCTTTTTCTTTTGAGAGTGTTTTATTTATGCTGCTGTTCCTTGACTCTGGCAGGGCTAGCTAGCTTGGGGAGACCACTGTGCTTCCTCATTCAGAGCTAATTTAGGTATCACCGCCCTGCAGTCGCATAGATTTTGCTGATAGCAGCATCTATGAATTTAGAAATTAGTTCTTGGACACTAGTTTTGTTATTGGATTTAGCAGTCTTTGCTAAAGTGTGATTAATTTTGGTCTGAGAATGATTTTCTGCCTGTGCTTTGTATCCTTTTGCAGCAGTCTTCTTCTTTGTGTCTAGGTCAAGAATGCCATTGAGTTTTTAATGGGTCAGCAAGCGGAGCTGCCCGACACTGGAGACAGTGTCCCCCAAGTAAAACAGAGGCTCAAGGACTTGGATCACTTCGATGGTATGGCTCAGGTGAGATAATGTTGCACAGAAAGAGGCACTAATGAAACACAAGAGGTGCATTCTGTATTTGTGGTAGGAGGTGTTTTCTGAAATTACCTGGTTCTGCTGTAATTCGTTGGTAAGTGACTGCACAAGAGGTTCGATTTCGTGTCCCTGCTCTGCGCAGCAATGCTGTGATCACTCTGAAAGCCAGGAACGGGCTATTTAATTATCATAGTTAAAATAAATTGCTGAGCCACCGTGAAAATCCAGAACAGATAAATGTCTGAACATAGGGGAGGCGTGGGAGTTAATGAGCTGGAAGAAGAATTATTTATATGTTAAGTGCTTTAGCGGTGCTAATAGGCAGAGACTTGTTACCAGGCACATGGAGAGGCAAAAAAGTTGCTATCTTGACGTGTCTGTGATTTGAACATAACATATGGATGAAGACTAAGAGATGTAGGGGAAAGAAGAATGTAGAGAGATGATTCACAGGAGGCCAACTGGGGATGTGACTTCTGAAAGGGATGTGCTTGGTACGTGGGCCAGGGTCAGTGGAGCAATCCTGAGGGACTTGGACACAACCCCCAGCGGCTTCTTTGAAAATAAGAGTCCTAAGGGAAAGGTCTAAGGCTTTTTGGCTGTTTGGAAGAAATGTTTGTGGAGAGAGGGAGGAGGAGCAAAAGGCCAGGCAGACAAGGTGCAACAGGGCAGGGGTCCCAGCAGAAAGCCAGCCCTGGAGAAGATGTAATCATTACGCTGACCAAGATGTGCAGATGAGGTAGCATGCTCTTTGCATCAAGCTTTGTGCAAAGGGCCTGGTTTATTTTCACCCTAAACCTTAGCTGCTGGAATTCCCTCTCATGCTTATGAGCATAGTGTGCCTAAACTGGACATCGGCTGCAGTTTTTTTGGAGTGCAGTTCCTGGAGATGGCCAGCAGCCATTCACAGCATTGCTAGTCTGGTGAAATACTGTTTTCTTCTTCATCCTCCTTTTGGATAGCAAAAGTTTTTTTTCCCCAGATAATGGGTGCCATTTTATCCTGTGTAAACCACCCATTCTGGCTACTGCTAATGGCAGTCATCTCCATGTGTATGTGAAATCTGGTAAGACGGGAAAGTGCATGTTGTTATATGTAGATATTTTGGCATTATTTCACTAAGCGTGCAATCCGTTCTCTTCCTTTCACTGAAGGACCTGATAGGGAAGGCTCAGGTGGTGATACTACATGGACACCAGCTAGCAGCAAATCATCACTATGCACTCAACTTAATCTGCCAGCAATGCAATGAGCTGCGGCACCATTCTGATGTCTTGTCTGATGAGATCAAAAGGAAGCAGATGCGACTGCAGAAGACCTTGGATCTTCATACCCGCCTTCAGCAGGTAGAGTTCAGAGACACAGTACCCTGAGAAGTAGATGGTTAGCTTCTCCATGGGGTTAGCCTCTCCACTTCTTAGCTGGAAGCATCTGAAATTTGCAGCTTTGCTTCGGCAGTTCATGGTAGGAAAGTGTTCCCCAGAGGCTGGAGGAGTGCTTCACCCCTCACATGGCTGGTGAAGTTAGCAAACAGGTATCTCTTGGTGCTGTGAATAGCCAGCAGAAAGAGGTGGGCATCTCCAGAGGGCAATTCAGAACACCAAAGTTCAGCTGCTGGTGTTGGTAACGCTTTCATGCTGCATCCATACGTGAATTGACTTTCGAGGTTTTCATACCCAGTGCAATAGAGGTAATGCTTTCAGATAAACTCCAGCCCTTTTTTCTTAGCAGTTTGTTAAGAATGAACATAGCTGACTGTAAAATAAGGTGACAGATTGGTAGATAGGCACAGCTGCTGTGTGCTAGCATGGAAGTGGAGTCATGTGGCTCCAGCGCTCTTTGATATCTTAATCAGCATCAAATATTCATTTAGGGAAATTCACGCTAATTAGGCCAGAAGGCACACGGCTGTAATATGCTTGAGGCCGTTAAGAGAAGCAGTGAAGTTTGACCCTGTTCCATTTCACTGTTTCGGGGGACTAGGGACCTTGGTTTTTTTCTCTGTGTCTTCGACTTCAATATTGATTGATCTGCAGGGATGCAGGATTCGTCGGCAGCCTCTCGGCTGCAGGGCGTTGTCCTTTCCTGGGCTCCTTGTGGTCCTGGTTGGCACTGGTGGTCCAGCCCATGGGCTCTGCTGGAGCACACTGTGCTCCTGCTCTCCACGGCTTTCCTTCTCATTCGCAGCACTGGAGGTCCTTGGTCGTTCTTCTCACGCCTGTGCACACCACAATGCGTGAGTGCCAACCAAACCCCAGCCTGGTGTACAGCTGTTACCTCTGCACGTTAAATGTAGAACTTCAAACTGCAATTTAAAATCCTTATTTTTTAAAAAAAGAAGTGAATGCGATTACTTTGATCATTCCTCGCAGTTCAGGTCTGCACTGAGCCAGACATTTATCTCAAGAAACCCGCCTCTCTCGTTGTAAACTCTGTAGCGCCCCCTTCAGCTTTCTGAGTTGGATAAATAAAGATCTGCTTATCATTTGGTTCAACTACGCATGCAATAGTGCTTCTGTGTCAGTTACACCACTGGTTTTATCCAGGTACAAGCAGGAGCACATCTTGGCTGGGAATGTTGAGGACTGCAGTCACTCTCCAGAAAAAATGTGGCCTTTCTACTTTCCAATCAAAATGAAATAGCTACTGAGGTCTTTAGGAGCACTAATTAGCTCCCTGTTGAAAATACAGATCCAGTAAATGGAATTCCTCATGGGAACCTTGATTTAGTAGGGGTGCTGCTCATGGTCTCGCTCCCTGTGTTTGCACCGTGCTATCACCAGGCTCTGCAGTGCTGTGACGAAGGTGCCTACCTGCTCGCCAACCAGCAGATGGATAAGTGCCAGTCTAAAGAAGGTGCTCAGAAAGCTCTCCAGGACATAGAAAGATTTCTTGAAAGCTCTTCAGCCTACTTAAACTATGATCCCCAAGCTCTACACTACGATTTTGAGTCGGTCTTAACATCTGAATTGAAGGTAAGCAACCCCTCCAGTTCCTTAACAAGTGAAAAGCAAGATCGGAGTGTGTTGCGGTGTCGTCAGCTTCATAGTCCTCTGTTTTGGGTCAAAGTGCAAAACAGTGGTTGCTATCTGATCATGGAGTCTTTCTCACTCTCCACAGTGCCAGATACAGTCAGTGCAGGTCAAGCTTGAAAACGTTCGAAGCATGTTTGAGAATCGGCAGTCTTGCTTCAAGAAGCTGTTGGATAAACACGTGCGGCCAGTCCAATTAGTAGCCCCTCGGCCAGAAAATCCACCGAGATCAAAATCACCATTATTCTCTCCTAAACATGGTAAAATATTTTAAGTTTGTGTATTTTCAGACGATAATTTTGCTTTGAGGCAGGAAGAGTAAGGCTAAGAACGGTTTTGAGAAACCAACTAGACCTTGCTGGCTGGTGCAGAGTTGTTGTATAATGCTACATGTGTATGAGATGACTTATTACCTTTCCAGTTTTTGTGTCTGGCTTCCCATACCTGTGTGAAGAATGGGGCTGGTTGCTTGGTATTTATTTGCACTTCCTACTCAGTGAAAAAAGAGAGCTGTAAACAGTGCATACTTCCAGTTCTGCTTTACTAGCATCCTACCAGACTGAAAACTGCTACTACAGGGAAAAAGGACAAGGTTTATAAATTGATTATCATACCTATTCTCTGTGACAGTCTCCATAACTGTCTAGAGCTGGAACTGGCATAAAGTTAGATTGACATTTGCAAAGGGGCTTGGAGGGATGAGCTCAAATCTCATGAACAGAAATGAGAGGCTGGATACTTAACTCCCTTTGATTCCTTGAGAATGTCTTCCTTAAATCCCAATTGTGGAATAATTAATGCCCATAAAGGTATAAATTTTGGTTGAACTGAGGTCACTGAATGTTTTGCCTTGATTTTGGTAATGGGATGTGGCACAACGTTAGCTTTAAATGATAACATTAAAACTTTCATCCTTGGCAGCCCCATATGTATCAGAATTAAAAAATATTCCAAAGTAACGTCCATGTATTTTAAACTAGGGACATGCTAAGTTGTGTGGGAATGTTAAATTCGGGGATCTGACTGCATAAAACAATTAAATATTTGTGTTTTAACACAAAATTTTTGTGATGAATTAATGACTGTTGGTTATGGTGAATTGTAGCAGGTGTCATACAAACAGTAAAAGTGGCTGCACTTCAGGGAGTGACTAATGTAAACAGCCAAGCTGGCGGAGGGATGGGAATGAAGCTAGGTGCAGTGTGGGGAAGGCGCACAGGCCAGTGTGGCAAATAAATCCCAAATTTCCTTTTCCCAGGCTGATGGCACCTTCCCGAGATCGCACTGCCCTCTGAAACCCTTTCCTCAATCAGGAAAAAAGCTGAGTCTTCAAACTAGAGTATTGCCCACTTTGTCTAACGTAACTTTTCCAGCTTTCTAGAAACAGGAACGTATTAAGAAGGAATGATTGACTTAAGGAGTGGGGGTAGATGGGTGGCCACCTCCGTGGGATGTTGTGAGACCATCATCAGTCAGCTGCACTTATTTCATGCCTTTATGGGATTCACGTTTTTCTCACAAAGGCACTCAGTCACCTGCAAAGCACAGCTATCCTCCATCAATCCCCTTCCTGAAAGAGATGATCAAGTGTGTTGAAACGAGCATAGCCAGCAAGCGGGGAAAGACAAAAGGCTCCTCTTTGGATAGATCATGCCAAAAGAGCTTTTTAATAAGGCTTCTGTTTGACACAGAACATCAAAATGCTGCAGGCCTGCTGGCGCCATGTGCAGTGTCAAAGACACACGCTGGGCTCCGCCGGGAGCGCTTTGAGACGGATGGGTTTTATGGCGTGGATTGAAACCAAACCACCTCTGAGCACGTTACTTTTGTCCTCTTTTTCTTTCTTTTGTTCCGCCCGCTCCCCCCTCTCCTCGCTTTTTTCTGTCTGAGGACAGACGCTTCCTCTTTCATCTTTGCCCTGGATTTGAAGCCTGTCTGATAAATGTGGTTCTAATTTTGAAACCACTTTTTTGGGGAGGGGAAAAAAGAGTAAACCTGCCCTGTCCTGAGCCATGAAGCCTAGCAAGGTGTGTGGAAGTGGTACGGCAGGCTGCAGCGGAGCCCGAGTGCTGGAGTAAAGTCACTCGTGTGACAAAACACGGAGCTGCAGCTGGTGGCCATCTCTCACCTAACCTCCTCTCCATGTTCCCTTCCTCCCAGTGGGACTCTCCCAGTAGGATCACTGGCAAGTCCTCGTTTCTTTTGGGTCTTCTTGTCAGTGATGGGTCACACCCCACGCACGCCTGTGATCTGCTCCCCACCATCCAGATCTCTCTCCTTCCTCACGCGGCGTCTTTGCAAGGGGAGGTTTAAGGCCCCGTGGGTGTGATAACACATAAGAGCTTTATCTTACAGCAGCCCCATCTGAAGGTGGGGCACCTGCTCCCCACGGGGGTTTGCATTCCTCTGCACCCATCTTTCTCCCTACACCTTCTGCTTCACAAAAGGTGGCTCTTCGGTGTCAGCGCTGTTCAAACCCTCGATCTGGACATGGCTGCTGTTGCATTCGTATGTGCTGTGAGACCTTCTTATGCCCTAATGGAAAGATATTTCATTAGTCCACTTTTTTTTTAATTTTTGCTTTGCTGGCCTGTTTTTTTTTTCTGTTTGTAAACAAGGGGAGCATTGCACATCAGAACGTGTTTATTTTTGGTCCATGACAGAGTTTGGTGCAGCCGCTGGGGCTGCAGCCTGGCACGTGGCACCATCGCCGAGGCTGGAGCCGGTGCTATGCCTTGGCACCACCAAAATGGGTCATTGGTGGTCCCCTCTCGGTCCCAGCTGCCTGCTCCTCCGTCCTCTGCTGGGTCATCTCTGTGCGACAGAGCCCACACAGAGCTGGAGAAATTCGTTATTGCCATTCATGTTGGGGGAAAAGACCCTTTTGGTGAAGAACTGTCATATTAACAATTCAGGAATGATAAGTATTTGAAAGATGCCGTTGGGGAGATTGATGTTTTATTTTTAAGCTTCCAATTTACCTCTGTAACCCAAAGTGTTACAAGTTGTAATTATTTACAGACAATATCAATAAATTTTTCCAAGGTGGAGAAACAGTTCATACCAGCTGAGCATCTTGCCCTACATTCATAAAAGGACTTTAAAACAGTATCCCAGTAGGTGATGTTCCTTTTGGTAGTTTATTTGATTTTATTGTTTTCTATCATTTGCACAGACTTCACAGACTTTGTTAGGTTTTGATTACAGTATTCACTTAACGGACATTTTGTTTTTTCTGATTAACTTTTACTTTAAGACCGTCCGTGTGACTTGTGTTATTTGGTATTCAGTATTGTTGTTTGAGATGATACCCTTTATTTTGTCAGTTTGCTTGTAGAATTGGCTAACTAATTATTCATTCTTAAAATGTATCCCATTTTTCTTTGTGAATTATTAGTTTCTGTCTGAACCATCTCCTTCACTATAGATGTACGTTATGTAATTATGTTTTTTTCTACCCAAGGTGTGGATTTTAATTCCAGTTTGAAATTTTCATTTGATCTCTCTCTCCCTGGGAAGAAAACATCAAGAAAAACTCCAAGTTCTCGCAAGGTAAAAATTATTCATGAAATCTGAATGAGTTTTATACACTGAAAAACTGAAACCCGTCTAAAAATCGATTGTAGTTAGACTTTGGATTTGAAGGTGCTCATTTCTTTTTCTTTAAAAAACCCCCACAAAACAACAAAAAGCCCTTTCATATCTGTATGGTTTAGTTGGATTAGTCCAGCACCTGAGATCAATCTTGGATTGTTTTTCCAAGTTGCAGATATCGATTTCCTGTGTGTTATTCCCTGAACTTGTTCTTTGCATAACAGTGATGTCTATTAGCAAAACCCTACATCCGCAGGTATTTCCCCTGTGGAAACTGTTCTCTGGTCTCTGCACTAATGAATTATGTTACCAGTATTTTCAGGTTTTATGTAGTAGAGTAATTTCTGAGAATATTTGGCTACCTATTACACGCTGTGCTCTTTTAAAGTTTTGCGTCACAAAGGATTTCTTAAAAGGAAGCGTATTTCGTCCTTCCCTGAGGAGTTCTGGTGCTGACATCGGGGCCTGGGCTCGTCCTGCCTCTGCAGTCACCCCCATGCAGCTCTTCCCAGTGCATACCATTTCTCTTCCAGATCGAAGTAATGCACGACTATCAGGAAAAACGGAATTCCTTGCAGTCTTTTATTTCAGACAGTGATGACAACTTAGATATACTAAAAGGGTAAGCTTTCGCCCTGTTTACATCACTCGAAATGATGTTTGTTTCTGACCAGTCCTTGCCCCATCCATGTGTTCCTCCACCCTGACCATCTCTTGTGCTTTTACCTGTTTTATCATCCCTATGTTGGTGGTTCATGAGATCGCACTATGTTTTGGGCTTGTTGAACTGCACTGATTGCCTGTGGTTTTTTTACAGACATAAAAATAATATGCTGCTTTTTTTTTTCTTCCTTTGTTTTAGACATGTCATCAATGAACTTATAGAAACTGAGAGAGTGTATGTAGAGGAACTCTTCACTGTTTTGACGGTGAGTGACATCTTCAGGTTGCTCATTACGGTTCTCCGGTGACTTGTACAAAAGGGCACCTGCCACTCTGTCAAACTAAGCAAAAATGAGATGGGGCAGGTTTCTACCAGACTGTCAGATCCCAAGCTAGTCATAAACGTTCAAGTTTTCTCCCTAGCTTTTCTTTGTTGGAGGCATCTGCAGGAACAGTTGGTGTCAGGATGAGCTTTTCATCTAGAATGAGGGAGAAGCCTTCTGTTTGTACACAAAAGCACTGGTAATTAGTTTTATCAGTGCCTGGAAAAATGTACAAAATGCTGTTATTTGTAACTGTTGCCTAATTTCTTTTACCTTTTGGAGACAAGAGAAAGCAGCTTGTGTCTTATCCTTGGGAGGATTGTGTCTCAATACTGTGAAGTTTGTGAGCATATAACGCACATTTCTTTAGAAACCAGATTATAATTTCTCATACTGCCCTTTCAGACACTTCTACTTTATTCCAAAATAACTCCTGCTGAGGGCCAAAACAAGTTGGCTGTTAAATAGCTCTCCCCCCCTTGCATTTCCCTCACCCAGGAGCAAGCAGGATATACATCTGTTGGACTGCAGGTAGTTACACATAATTGCCCTGCACCGATTGTTGGGTTTGGTCTTCTTTTTTGTTAAGCCACACTTTATGTGATAAAGTGGTTGGTAGGTACGCAGATTTATTACTGTGCATATCAAGTCTAGATAGAAAAAGATGGACAGATAGACTTTAGTTTTCTGAAAATAGTATTTCCTTTAAAGAGGGAAGCCTGCTTGCAGTGGTTAAATACAAATGACTGGTTTTCCAGATACTTATCGTCTCCTGGATCCTTAATCAACTACAAAACATCTGCTTAGAGTAAGGAATGCTGATCCTAACCATAGTGAGTGTGAGAGATTAATTTGGAAAGCCAAAGATATGCCGTACATACTAAATACATTTTTGCAAACATCTTTGCTACTCGTGTTAAAGGGACCTAAGTTCTGTGCAATGCTGGGTGACAAGCGCGGTTGGCATGAGCTGTGGCTAATGGCCTTGATGTCTTCTTTGCAGCGACAGTCCTGAGCTCTGGCCATGCCTTCTCCCTGCTCTATGGTTAGGATGTTTACCACATCTGGTGAATGTTTTTGCATTGGTGCAGTGATGTGATGTTACTGAGGGCAGCTTTGCCTTATTTCCTAGTTCCACCCAACAACTTGTAGCGCAGTGGTGCCCCTTCCAGCTCCTCCCTGCTTGGGAGGTTGTGATTTCACGAGGCAAGTGGAGCCACAGAGGACAGAAATCCTGAGGCATTGAGGAGAGCGAGACCCTGGTGCTCAGCAGGTCTTGTACAAGAGCAAAAAGCCCATTGATTTTGGTATTTGATCTCAAGCCGTCTCTGCTTTGTAACAAGCCACCTCGTGCACCGGTTCTCGTGAGGCTGTGTGTCACTGCATTCCCCATACAAACACGTTGTCTCTCCTGTGTCCCACGGTCACAGCAGCAGATGTGTGCAACCCAGACAAGTATTCCTGCGGGACCTCTCCCACGGTCAGGCCATAGCGAGGAGAAAGTGGCTGTGATTTGCTTTTGGTGAATAGAGAGCATCTCCGCAGTGTTGGGCAGCTCCATGGGAGCCACCCCAAGCCATCCCTGCTGGACCACCACCCCACATGGCCAGGGACTGAAAGACAAGGGTTTAGGGACAAAAAATAAGGTAATAAAAGGGATGTTGCCCTTTGAAACAAAGCAGATTGTGTTGAAAGTCTGTTCAGGTCCCTTTTTCATCTGCCTTCGAGGAGATGCTGAGCCAAGGCCTTACCAACTGATTGATGAGCCCCTTTTGCATCCCGCAGGGCTACAGAGCTGAGATGGATAACCCCGCCATGCTAATCCTCATGCCTCCCATGCTGAGGAACAGGAAGGATGTCCTCTTCGGAAACATGCCCGAGATATACGACTTCCACAACAGGTACGATGCTGGCTCTATTCCCTTCTTCATCAGACGGATTCCCTTTAAAGATTAAATACCCAAACTGTACCTTGCTCACCACTGCAGTTTGTCTCTTCTCCTGTCTCTTGCAGAATTTTCTTGCACAGTCTGGAAAGCTGCCTGGGAGCACCCGAGAGAGTGGGATTTTGTTTCCTAGACAGGGTGGGTGACTCATTTTCACATATATAGCAGACTTGAAGGCCAATGTTTCTCCTGATTTGTCGCACTCTGCAACATCTCAGTTATGTCAGTTGGGTAAGATGCTTCTGATACGCAATACCAACAGCAAGGCAGGGACCGTAGGTGCGTGGCCAGCAGCAGATGGGGGAAAGCAGCAGTCATGACTGCTCCACGGTCTGCTGTGATTCCCAGCAGTGGTTCTTTTACCCAAACTCTGTGACTTTTAGATGTGAAGGTTGGAAGCAGAGATAAAAGCAAATTTACAGTTTGGGTGTTCACTTTATTTGGCTGCCCAGCAGGTTGGCGTGCATGTGTGTGACTTGCCTTTCGGCTTCACTTACAGCGACAGGATTTCCAGATGTATGAGAAATACTGCCAGAACAAGCCCCGGTCGGAGTCCCTGTGGAGGCAGTGCTCCGAAAGCACCTTCTTCCAGGTGAGCTGTTTGCTCCTACCGAGGCAGGCATCGTCCTGGGACACTCACTCGTCCTAAACACCCTCCTCAGCACCCCACTGACTCTGCAGCATATTTTTTTTACCATTGCATGGAAGCCTCACAAAAATAGCAGTTGGAGTTTCTTGTACAGAAGGAGTTTAAGGCAGATCCATTCATTATATTATTTCATGTGTTTTTATAAAATTTCTGTAGTTATAGGCACCATATGACATTTTTACATGAAATCTTGGAAGTCAGCAAACCATACTAGTCGTGCTGTTGGAATAATTACTTATAGTTGATGCAGAACTTACTTAATCGAAATTCTTGGTTCCAGGAATGCCAAAGAAAATTGGAGCACAAGCTCGGGCTGGATTCCTATTTGCTCAAACCGGTGCAGCGCCTGACAAAATACCAGTTACTTCTGAAGGTATTTCATATTCTACTTTGAAAGGACATTGGGAGATAGATTTGTTTTCAAGTTTGTTTTATTTTTCAATTAAAGGTTACCTGTAAATTGGCACCAAGCCTTAGATTACATATTGCTTATCTTGGCCCTCCGCTTTCAGTGAAGATGAAAACTCGCATACTTGAAAAAGGAACAAGAACTTTTAACAAGCCATTTTTATGGGGAGAAAGACTGAATCTGTTCAGAGGTGCAAAATGGCAGAAGCAGTTCTAAGAAAACTGAACCAGAGATGATCATAAGAGTATGATGAATATTGATGCATCTCTTCTTCCCCTCAGGGTTGTTATAGTGCCTGTAATCTTTAATGCGTTTTTTCTTGTGTCCCCTCTCTGAGGCAGGGCAGTGCTGTTATTCCCAATTTACAGAGAACTCGGGTGGTGGTTTCTGAAAGCCACCTTCCAGCTTCTTGAATGAGGGATGAGTACACAAGAAGCTGTAAGGTGGCAGAGGAGATCTCAAATTAAAGTAATTTTATTTCAGTGGTATAATTCCCAACTCTGTCTTCTGCTTATTGACTTGAAGGCTCTAGATTTTATAAAATCTGTTGCTTGTGTCTGCCAGTCTGAACACAATCATCTGCTGCAACCTTATTTGAAGGCATATGCGACATTGGCAGCTGATGGAAGGCCTAAGCCTTATTTCCATTTTCTTACCAAGCAGGAAAACACAACACAAAGAACTCAGATGAGCGTGATGCCACTCTATAACCTGACACCATCCTTAAGGAAACCCAGAAAAAATGGGCCATGCTTCAGTGATCTGTTCCACACCTCATACTGACTGTGATTTAGAAAGAGTCTTTTTTCTGGTGACCTATGAAAAAAGAAACTCAGGCAGTGTAGGTTGCTCTTGGGCATTGGAAACTTTAGGTGAGATGGAAAACTCTGCTTTGTTCAAGTGCAAACACGTGCTCTTCTGTTTCTATTTTCAGGAGTTGCTAAAGTACAGCACGAGCTGTGATGGAGTTCAGGAACTTCAAGAAGCTCTGGTTGCAATGTTGGATTTGCTAAAGTCAGTCAACGACTCTATGCATCAGATTTCAATAACAGGATATGATGTGAGTAGATTTGAGTAATGGGAGACCAAGGCCAGATGATGCATTGGGAATGGATAGTGTCCCAGAATGCAGGAGCTAAAAACTATACAAGAACAGCTAGAAAGTGAATGGGATCAGGAAGCTCTTACAAGTGACAGTCTTCCATCTGATTTCAGGATTTTGGAAAATATCTGAATCCCAAGGACATATCGAAAGTCGCATAGTGCCCACACTTGCCACCTTGTGGTTCTCGAGAGTATTTTTTCCAGCATGTGCTTTAGTTCTCTCATGGCTCACCTTACAATTCACTTATGGTGTCTTCATAGCATTTCTCATTCAACATTCAACTAAATACTCTCTGAGAATGATTTTGATCCTTGCCCATGGAAGTGGTTGTCTTTCCTAGGGCTTCAGGGAGGGCTGAGGAGATGGCTTTCTAAGCTGCTGATCCCAGTCCCGGCCACCTTGAGAAGTCTATCCTCCAAGACCTCAGTTCAGGCTCAAATCTCATCTGCCCTCTCCCACTGAAGTAGCCAGAGCCCTTGACCTGGACTTCCACAGGAGCTGGAGAGCTTTCCTGTTGTCCTAGTTCTTCCAGTTACTGACTTGTATCCCTTCTCATAGACTAGCTGCAGCCCTGCCTCCGAGACCTCTGCTTCCCTCCTGGCACTATGCTGTCACTCCCAAAAGATCATCTGATCCTTCCAGGAAGATCTATTCTTAGAGTGACGTGCCTTGGAACAGAGCTGGCCCCCTCACCCGTCATTGTTTGGACAGTCCTCTTGCATTTTAATGGATGTCTTTTCCTTTCTTTTTTTATTTGTCGTATTCTCACCAGGGTGACCTGAGCGAACTGGGGAAAGTATTGATGCAAGGATCTTTCAGCGTTTGGACAGGACACCGAAAAGGTCCAACAAAAATGAAGGATCTTGCCAGGTTCAAGCCAATGCAGAGGCATCTGTTCCTGTACGAGAAAGCCTTGGTCTTCTGCAAGAAGCGAGAGGAGCATGGAGATGGATATGACAAAACCTCATCTTACAGTTTTAAGCATTTTTTGAAAGTAAGGATTTTTTAGTTGGGGCCATTGCCGTGTATATTGTAAATCAATAGCTCTGCAGGCCCAGAGAGTATTTTTCCTCTAACTCAGTAGCTTGTTTTCTGCTATTAAGGGTTGTGATGTCCCATATGGAAGTGCCATGCCCATGAAAGGCTGTTGGTTGTAACAAGCTGTGAGGACCCCCATAGCTGAAGCAGCAGCTGGGAGAGCCCCTGGACTCGGAGTCACATATGTGGTGGCATCTGCCAGGGAAACGGTGCTGTGGGCAAGTCCCAGGGATGAGAATGTGCCTTCTCCCCTCCCCGGTCTCCTTTCCAGCAGTGGGGGTGAGGGCATGAAACTGGGGAGGCTCTTCACATCTTTCCCCGGCCCACCTGGGAGAGCAAGGGGGCTCCTCACAGCCCTGGTCCCCAGGAAGGTCCCTTGAGCTGGGGTGTGTCTGGTGCACAGCCTGGAGGAGCCTGGCTGCTCCTGAGCCCTGTTTCCCAGCCAGGAGGATGCAGAGAGAGCTCTTCTTCCTCTCTCATTGTCTTTCTCCTTTGGCAGGCTCTAACTGCAGCTAGAAGTACAATTACCAGATGAAGAGAGTCTTTGGCAAAATATGAGGGACATAAACAACTGTCCCAAGCCTATAAATGCTAACTATTATCAATAAAAATCCCAAACGGCTCCTCTGAGAGACCTTCTGGCATACTGCATGTGATGAGGACTTCTAACGTCAGTGTTTTGTCTCAGAAGTCTGCCTTGTTTTTCTTGATAAATAAAAACCCAATATGGGTATATCTTAGAATGGAAAAAAATGGGCACTTGGAGGCAGAGCCTTCAGGCTCAGATGCTGCAGGTCCCTGATCTCAGCAGGGTCTGGGGAGGGAGATGCCACAAGAAGTCAGAAAGCCCTGTAATAGGAGATAAATCTGTTCAGCTCCAGTGCACGTTACAAATTGTGTATTAAAAGCAAATCCCAGGCCATATGTTAAATGTTTTTCCCAAACAGCATCATTTTCCTTCTGGAGAGCTTGTTTTCCCTGTAGTACTTGTTTTGCCATACGTGCTTTTGAAAGAACTGAAGAGGTGGTGTGGGGAAAACCTGCCCGGAGGAGAAAATCCTACGCTCAGGAGTCCAGGCAATGTGGCCAGGGTTTTTCTTTGCCTCGAGAGGGCTCATTTTCCAGTTGTTTGCATTGCCACGCTGAGAGGTTGGGGTAAGAGAATCCATGGATGCTGAAGGATTACACTTGCACGCATCCATCTTAAGAATTGTTGTCCTGAGGGCGAAATCATGTTTCTGGAGCTTGGCATTTGTTTGATTCATGATAGTATCAGGAAATTATTTTTCTTTGTAAGAATGTTTTGTGGGGATTCAGAATTAAAGCAAGCTGTTGGGTCCAAGCTGTGTAACTGGACGTCTGTAAATCAAACAAAAGAACCCCTTAGGATAATATTATACATACTGTGTAAAATATCCAGTGGTAAATACCTCTTCAGCTGAGATTCAGTAACTTAGAGGATGCGGGTTCATAACTCACTGCAATGCCAAGTAAATCAGTCTGCCTCGTACTGCTGTGGAAGGCGATGCAGAGGAACGCCATCCCAGAGCTTTACATGAGCCCACCTCCGTCTGCATTGCATTGAACAGCTGAGTGACAGTAAATCCTGGCCAGGGGGAGGACATAGAATTCCAAAATCCACTAACATGAATGAACAGACCTTAAATATGTCTATTGCTGGCACTTCTCTTCGCATCCTCATAGTAGATCATCTAAAATTTCTAATATCTTGATGTCTTTTGTAGGCAGTTTTGTAGGACCCTCTGTATAAATTGCCATGCTAAACAAGATGCAGAGAACTGGAAATTGCAGTGGCTGGATGAGATGCTCTCTAGGCTGCCCTTTCAACATTGTTCTTAAATTATTTTTTTTTAACTTTTCTGGTTTTTAAGTTTTCATGAAATGAGAATGGAGCCTGATCCAGCTTTCTAGGGCACCATGGCACTATATTGCAGAGGGTAAAATTTTCCAAAATGTTCAGGATGATGCTGCAGACTTTAACCCATGCATTTTTAAGCACCAATGGATGTGTGTACAACTGCGGATGTGCAAATGGTCACTGGCTTTGATGACTTTCTTGCAGGCTCAGTCCTACTCAGTGCAGATCTCTAGACTTTTGTCAAACATGACTGTACCGGACCGGTTTGGGAGAGGGATGTGAGGCAAAGAGAGAATGGGAGATACTGACTGCTGTTCAGTGCTGGGCCTTTCTGTGTCTGGAGGCAAACGCTTTCTCCAAAGTTCAGAAGAGCTCTGCTGTTTATGGCAGTGAAGAAAGCAAATTAGCAACTTGCTTCCTATTTCCTGAGGCTGTTTGTAGTCACTGAAAAGGGGTGCCAACATTTGAAAAAGTAACTAGGAACAGAAAGTTTGCCCAGGTGACCTAATCTGCAAATTCTCATAGTCTTTCAGACCAAAAGCTCTGAGGATGCACCTATTAACAAAGAGGGACAGCGTGTTAAACAGATGTTCTTTTCAAGGCCTTATTTGTACTTATACTGATTTACCTAATGCAGTCTGTGTGAATAATTTATGATAGATGATACCATTATTATTAGANATCTTTGTAGCCTTCTGCTGTACCCTCTCCAGCAATTCCCTGTCCTTCTTGAACCATTTTGTTTTCACAACATGTAAGTGGGATACTTTAGCTATTTTTGACTATCCATTAATCAGCAATAAATTCCTAGCAAACTGTGCTTTAAATGAGAAGATGTTTAATGTGATACCAGGTATTAAAGCATTTTTCAGCTTTATGGCATATTCAGCAGGTGGGTCAGAGGTCTCCTGTTGCTGAAGAGTTTCTTTCTCTAATCATGGTTTGAGCTACTCGTTCAGTTGGGTCACGTTGCGCAGATCCTGAATTATTTGTGCCTTTGGCATTTCCATCCAACTTATCAAAAGTGGGCTGTAATAACGGGTACCTAGATACAGCAGCATTCAGTCACATCTGGCTTGAAGTCTGCGTCCTTCCTGAAAGCCAGGTTTATGGCAGCTCAGGCTGTACATCCAAAAATTAACCCTTCTTTTGGAAACCTTGGGATGACATCTCAACTACAGTTGAGATGGTCAGGGACCAAAAGACGTTGAACTGAAATTCCTAAAGGAGCTGAGGGCTTCACAAATAGGTTTTAAAGATCGCTGAAAAAATGAAACACAGCGTCCAGCCAGTAAAGAATGAATCATATGGCAGAAATAACGTATGTAGAAAAACAACGCACCATGCATTTGTAAACCTTCATATGCCTCATCTGAGAAATTTCGTGCTGAAAGAGGCATGAGATGAATTTTCAGTTAGTTCCACTAATTCCCGAATGAAAAGTTCCCTAAGGGTCCATTGATTGGTTTCAGAAAGCTTTTGCAAATACAGAAAGCTGGTGAAAAGTCAGGGGGGATAAGTTAGATAATGACTTTCAGTTGCTACTGAAATTAAAGTTGATGAAACATGTTAAATTGGGTGAAAACAGGTATGTTTAACATGCTGCAAAATGTCTGGAATTGTAGGGAAGAGGGAGAGATTTGTAGTATGTTTAATTTTTTGGTTCTTTTGGATTTGCAGATGAATGCAGTTGGAATAACTGAGAATGTGAAAGGAGATCATCGGAAATTTGAAATCTGGTACAGTGGGCGAGAAGAGGTCTATGTCGTGCAGGTTTGTATCTTCAAAAGCCTGGATATTTGTACATCCTCAGAACAGTGTTAGTCTCCCATTGATCTTCATGGGATTAACAGACATTTAACTTGCATTTCTTCTTCCTCTGCCCACGTCAGCATTCACAGAGCTGTCCCAGCAGCTGGTCCTTGGTGTCCAGTCCAGAACTGTAGAAGTCATCTGAAAGTGGAGACAGAATTGCCCCTTGGAAATAGAGCCTTTTATTCCAGACGAAATCTCAAATAGACCTGTAATTGAAAAAAAGATTTTACTGAGCTTAATAGCTTGTATGAATTGAGCTGGGAAATGGGCCTCGTGTTTTAATGGACCCGGGCCACGTGTGCTCCTCTACAATTGAATGTCAGAACTGCTCCCAGAGCAAAGGCTCAGCCTCTGCAGTGCTGTTTCCAGCAGTCTTTTGACTCATCTACAAAACAGTAGCCCCATTGACCTGATGCCTTCCTGCTTTTTTTTTTTCCCCTTTTGTAGCATTTTGAATAGAAGTTTATGGAGGTGAAATGTTTGCCTAAGGGGGTGTTCACAGGAAAACCTACTGTGAAAATATTGTTGGTTGATGGTTTGTTTTTTTTTAATAGGTCCTCTGCCCAACTTTTTTCCTCCGTGTTACAACACAATAGCCAACTTAAATTTATAAAGCAGATGGATGTAGCCAAGTATTGAATATGTATATATTCAAAAGAAAGATTTGGCCCTTTAGGTAATTTGTAAAAGAGAGAAGATGCAGGCACACGTGTGCTTTTGCCTGCAGTCCTTGAATTGGAGTGATGGCTCCACAATTTCCACTGTGTTTTGCCTGGACATAGTGGGGATCATCAATTTTAAACGATCAAGAATGTTTTAAAATTTAGTGGTGGCTTTGGATAAAAGGGGATTTCAGATAACTACAGCACAGGAAAGTAAGGTTTTATTCGTACATTATGATGGATGATTCTTAACTCAAAATTCAGCCAGTTTTCTCTTCTTGCAGGCCCAAACAGTAGATCTGAAGATGGCATGGTTGAATGAAATAAGAAAAATTTTGTTCAAACAGCAGGAGCTTATAAAAGGTACATTTGACCAATTTCTCTGTGGCATCCACTCTGCAGCAGAACCTTTCCTATTTTCACATGGCTAATCTTCAAATCCACTAATTCTCACCAGAGAATTGATTTTCAGAAGCCTAGTAGCAGAATACTGGAGTGAGGTCTTACGTTACAGGGAAATAACGTAACTGAGAGCAGTAAAGGCCAGGTGCTTATGTGAAAATGAATTACAGAAGTACTTTTTTTTTCTTTTGTCATTACCTTGGGGATTATTTCACATTTGTCATCATAGGCTTAATTCAACAAGATATATAGCAGATGCCTAGTTTTAAGCATATTAGAGTCTTCAGTGGCATGCTTACTATTGGATTTGTGCTAACATACCATCTTAATCATAACTACGTCTGTGCTTTGCAAGAGTCCCTAGGTCTGTTTTTCTCTAAACAGAAATCATTAGGGTTGTACAAAAGGTCTAGCTTTTAAAATAATGCTTCAAGTGTGACGGTTACTAATAAAAAAAATGGATTTTAAGCTGGTGTTTGACCTCCCCGCAGTGGAGAAGCAGCAGCCTGGCTCATGCACGGACCAGCTCCCGCTTTCCTCCCAGCTGAGTGATGGGTGAGTCCTGGGAGCCGGACTAGGGGCTCTCTCTGCTGCCTCCCACCGCCTGGCACCCAGTGCCTTCTGGCCATATCCTGCCTCTGTGCTGTTTCCCCCACCCCGTTTCTGCCCGAGACCTCTGGGTGAGTGGCAGGAGGGATGTGCTGCCATTCGTCCTTCGGTGGCGGTGGTCTGGGGACGGGGTCTGCAAGGGCAGCCTCGAGCGCTCGGCTGGCGGCACAGCCTGAGCTGCAGCTCCTCTGCAAATGCAGACAAAGATCAAAGACGGTGCTCAAATTCAGGGGAAGAGACACTGTAGAAGCTTCATTTCCCCTCCCAAAAAATTGAAACCTTTACTGCTGGCCTCTTTTCCCAAGTAACAAGTGACAGGACAAGGGGAAACAGCCTCAAATTGTGCCAGTGGAGATTTAGAGTGGATATTAGGAAAAATTTCTTCACCAAAAAGGGTTATCAAGCATTGCAAAAGACTGCCCAGGGAAGCGGTTGAGTCACGGTCCCCAGATGTACTTAGTGGTGGTTTCGGCAGTGTCAGCTTAATGGTTGGACTCAATGATCCCTTCCAACCTAGATGATTCTATGATTAACAAGTACCATTATTATTTCTGACCCTGTTTTACAAAACCTCGCGGAGTTTGCATTCACTCATGAAGTAAAACTAAGATTTATTTATTTATTTTTTAATTTTATTTTATTTTTTAATCCTTCAGAAAGCACCAGAGAGCCTCCATAAGCTCAGAAGAGAACGATTCGGAGCGCACCAGCCCGGTGATGCTGGACAGTGGGCTCCTGTCCCCCCAGAACAAGCCCCACAGAAGTATGGACCCTTCCCCTTCCTTCGGGGCGCGCTCTGCAGGTGCTGGGGTAGCCCCAGCCTGAGCTGCACGCTGTCTTGCAGGCTGGCCAGGAATGTCACAGTCCCTGGAAATCTGTGAGGGGCTGGAGGAGTGGTCGGGTAACCAGTACCTCTCCAACTGCTCGGACACTGAAGAGGAAGACGGGAACCAGCTGGTTAGTATGGAGATACAATGGTCCCAGAGCTTGGGGTGCTGCCGGTTTTGGTCACCTTGGTTTGTTTTGCTTCACTGGATAACGGACGTGCCTTGTCCATCTCTCGCAGAGTTTCTGTATGTCAATTTTGGGGATGCAGTTTCTTGAAATAATTTTAATTAAGGTAGCTGATAGGGCTCTGTCATGTTCCCCGCAGCAGTCAGACATAAGAGCTGCATGATACGAAATGTAGCTAAATAAGATAATTTTTTCTTACTACTGCAGTCTCCAGGAAAATATAAAGCCCTTGCGGACTGCAAGAGGAGAGGATCAGAAGACCTGCTGGTGAAAAATGGGGATGAAATTCAGCTTTTGCATGAAGATGGTGAGGGACAGTGGTAGGTATTTTAGGATTACTTTGCCTTATCTCTCAGCCTGCAAGGCAGTCCCCTGCAACCTTGCTTGCCTGGCGATACACTCGTTGCAGCTTCTGATTAAATTTTAGACTGCTCCAGAAAGCCGGAGAATTCGTTCTCTTGCCAAGACTAGAGGCTATACGCACTGGCTTGGCCTGGGAAAACATGTGAGAACTCCCCTTGCCATGGGCGAGCTGTGTTTTACCAACATCTCCACAGCCCCTCTTGCATGCTCTTCCCACTTCAGATGATGCTTCAAGTGAGAGCTCTTTGCCCACCCCAGCTCAGCTGCTGGCTTTGTTCCTCTGGGCTTATTAATAGCAATACTAAATAATTGCGAGACATTTTCCTCCCTCAAACAGCTGTATGAGTGTTAACTGGTTAATGGCTGCGGACCAGCTTTCTGTTGTTTTTAAAGCTGTGGCTCGCAAGATAACGCTTCACAGCTGGTTCTCTCCCATTGCCTAGGAGATCACCATACCCAGCCTCCTGCCTGTTGAACCATTAGTCTCCTTGTCTCAGGGGGCAGCGTGCCCTCTTCTGATTTTTTGCAGTGATTTGGCGGAGATTTCTGCCTGTCTTTCCTTTCCAGGTTGATTTCTGACTAGCTGTCGTCAGCCAGCCCGGGGTCTGAGTAGGAGGGAGCACAGCACGCTAAAGCCTTGTTGGGGATGTGGGAAGGGTGATGTTAGCAGGAACCTGGATCAGATTTGTGCGGGCACTAGCCCCTAAACGCACAGACACTAATGCCCCGTGGAGTATTCCTGGCTGACATCTACAGCCCTTGCATTTCAAGGGAAAGTCAGTTTGTTGTTAGCAAAAGCAAGATGTAAAGCATCTCAGTTTTGCTGAGTGCTCACCACCTCTTACAGCCGTTCTGGCCGCTGCAGGCAAAGATTCCTCACACCAAACTTTTTTTGTTAGCGCAGATTTCACTGCATGAGATGGAGATGTGTCATTTATAAGCAAGAGTATTACCAGCTGCCTACATCTTGTGTTGAATTTTCTTATAGTACCCTGACTAGATTCATCCTACCAGTCTAGCTTAGAAACAGAGGACTGAGGAAAGTAATTGTCCTTGGCTCCATCGGTAGTCAGCGGAGGGAAACTGGCACCTCTGGAGAGCGATGCAGGTCTCGGGCAGAATAACTCATGCTCTGGAGAGTCCTGTTCCTCTCCATTGACGAGAGAGCTGTGCTCCCAGTCTAGACTTTTTAATTAGGTTCCTAAATGTGGGTGGGAAGAATAGTTTAAATGCATGGCCAGCTCCTGTTAAAATGCTTCCCTGGTTTGAACAAATCGTTGGCTGCACCAGCAGTTCGGTAGAGTGTGCCCATATCAAACTGCTCCTGGGTTGGTTTGTTTCTTTGACTAATACCATTGTCATTCAAAGGTTGGTGAAAAACCTAAACAGAAGAAAAGAAGGCTGGATTCCTGTCCACAGTCTGCAGATAGTAGTGGGTGACTGCAGATTTCGGAATGCCAAAGTCGCAGGTATCATATAGCACGCCTAGCAGGAATATTTCATAGCTCCAATCAGGTCTTCTAAGCCATTTGCATTACACTCGATGTACTAAATCGGGCTGCATATGCTTCTGTGGGAAAAAAACAGAAAGCAGCTGCTCCAAAAAGCCTGCAAAAGTAGTAAATTAAGCTTTTTTTATTGAACACCTTAAGACATTTCTGTGACTTTAGGCACTAGTAAATTAAACCCAAGCATTTAAAAATGTAGATTTCTTTGCAAGAGCACTGGGTAGAAGATCGGGGAGAAGAGACGGAGTCTGATCAGGGATTCCCGGGACTGTTTTGCCTACTCGCTGCTGTAGCTCAAACCCCGTGTGAACAGGAGGTACCTAGGCAAAATCTCCTTCTGCTGCAAAAGACATCGTGGCCTGACCCCCAGCACTCTAAAGGCAACACTCCATTTCTGCAGCCTCACTCTTGCCCTCCTTGCTGCCTGCTCGTTAATCCATCGTTAGAATAAAGTTTATAAACAGGTCACCAGGTTTCAGCAGAAGGCTTCTAGTCTCAAAAATAGCATTTCTCAGTTCCTAGCTGTAAATGTACATAGAAATAGATAGGGAAGCATAACAGATGACACAAGAAGATGCCTTAAGAGCAGCCTGTCACCCTTGCCGTGTACGCAGCATCACCGCTCCATGCGTTGCCTCATCACCATGCTGTCTACTGGAAATGGGAGAGCAGGGTTTGCGATGGGAGCAGCTCAGGGAACCCACATAGATGTAGTCCATTTAAAAAAAAAAAAAAAAGAGAGAGAGAATATACCAGTTATGACCATATGAAACAAATCTTGCGAGTCAATTTCTTTTTATATACTTGCTTTTTGTCAAAATCTATTGTTTTGATGAATATGAAGGAAGCCTTCTGAAAGGCTTAAAATTCCAGTCAGCTCTTGATGGTTTTCCAGTATTTTTCAGTGAAGTTCTTCCTATACAGGAAGGGGGTTTTTTTATCCCCTTTGTTGCAGGGTAGTCAAGTTTCACAGGTTGGAGGTTTTCTGACTTTACATACAGGGTAGCTCATAGTGGGCTGGCAGCAGAGCAGAGAGGTTCCCCTGGGTGTGCTCCCCCCAGGAGCACCACGCGTTGTTTTTTCGAGAAGTCTGGTTATGACATCTCACCGGGTCCTGGACCACAGCCTGTGCGGGAGGTTTCTGCAGCCCTAAATGCATCCTGAAAATAGGGTGGTGGCGAACTTTGACCACCAGTTTGCTTTGTCAGTGGTCATATCCCCCAAAACCTAGAGACTTGCAGCTCTGGGCTGGTTTTAGAGAGTTGCTGAGTACAAACTAAGGGGAATTTCACAAGGCAAGACCACGGAAAGCTGCTCCTGTGAGTCCCACACCACTGCCCAGGTGCTTTGCCAGGGTCTAGTCGCAGCACTGAGGCTCTGTTTTCCCTGTTAACATTAACTCTGTTCTCTCTCACTGTTGCTGATCGTGTATGCAGTCTCTAGGCATGATTCTAATTTTACACGTGCTCCAGGCTATATTGTAGGATGATGTAGGATGTTTTCTTGCTATTTCCTAGAGCTATTCCTGGAGCTTTTCAGTGACGTGTCCTTAGAGCCATAATGTACTTGCACTCTGAAAACTGACTTTCAAACAGTACCTTTGCATTTAGCAATTCCCTTTCCTCTGTGGACTGCTCATGTTATACTGGAGGTGACTTTTGTACCACTGACTGCTCGGGGACGCAGTCTGGATTGGCCTCTTTTCTGCTTCTTCAGAAGATGGAGCTCTTGCTCCAGTATAGCAGAGGCAGAATCAGGCAGCCATGCTTGCAGAGCAAAGTAGAGGCAGGAGGGAGCACCGTAACCCTCACATATTGTTAGCTGCTTTGCTGAAATGCTGTTTTGCAGGTAAGCAGGGTAAACTTGATTAGCATGTTGTGGAGTCCCCAAGAGCTTAGAGTGTGCCAGAGTCACTTCAGAGCTGGGAGAGAGGCAGTCCTGGCCCTTTACTTGGGGTAGTGCCGCCGTTATTGCTCGGCTTCAGGTCCCCAGAATAAATTAAAAATGTATCTCCAATCACAGAATTTCATAACCAGAATTTATACAAATCTTGGGTTTGGGGCTTTTTCAGTGCAAAACATTTGGCTGAATAGATGAAATGGTTCCCTTACCTGAACATTTTTTCTTAGAGTTATACTGTGGCCCTAACAAGAACTTACCACCAACCAGAATGGCTGATACCTGCACGCTGTTCCTCTCCCCTCCTGCTAATTGTTCCAGTGTTATATAGAATCATAGAATGGTTTAGGTTGGAGGTGACCTTCATCTAATTCCAACCCCCCTGCCATGGGCAGGGACACCTCCCACTAGACCAGGGTGCTCAAAGCCCCGTCCAGCCTGGCCTTGAACACCTCCAGGGATGGGGCAGCCACAGCTTCCCTGGGCAACCTCACAGTCAAAAATTTCTTCTTAATATCTATTCTAAATCTCCCCTCTTCCAGTTTGAAGCCATTACCCCTCGTCCTATCACTACGTGCCCTTGTAAAAAGTCCCTCCACATCTTTCCTGTAGACCCCCTTTAAGTACTGAAAGGGGCTCTAAGGTCTCCCTGGAGCCTTCTCTTCTCCAGGCTGAACAACCCCAACTCTCTCAGCCTGTCCTCATAGCAGAGGTGCTCCAGCCCTCGCATCATCTTCATGGCCTTCTCTGACCTGTTCCAACAGATCCATGTCCTTATTGTGTTGGGGGCTCCAGAGCTGGACACAGTATTCCAGGTGGGGTCTTGCGAGAAGTACAAATTGTTGAGCCAGTACAAACCAACATGAAGTTACAGGGAACTTTATGCTGCCCATTTTAAGTTATCAGATTTTAAGTTATTTGGTCAATGCCCCACTCCCCTACCATTGCCAGGTTTGCAAATCCACCAGCCTCCTAGGGAGAGCCTATGTGCAAAGCTGAACTTGCAACACCCAAACGAATCCATAGATGATTTTTCTTCTTTTTGTCACATGGCTGCATAGGTAATTTGCCCTATAGATCAGTGGTTACTATTGGCAATGCCATGTAACTGTTGATAAAGCAAGTGTTTTGGTCCAAATCTTCTTTTGCGAAGGTATGTGGGGGGGGAAACCTTATTAAACTTTTTATAAATCTTGGCCTGGATATAAGCCAGGAGGCTTTTGGGAGGAAGATGGCTGGCTTGGAGGTCAGTTTGAAAACCAGTTTTCCCTCCGGTGTGCCTCTAGCTATAATTTCTGAGATAGTCCTTGCTGCTTTCTTCTGAATAGTTTTATTCTGTCTCCTGTGCAAATCCATGGCGGTTTTTTTTAATGTGTGTGCTGTAGAAATAGTTTCGTATCGCAGGTGATAACGCGAAGATCTCAAAATGGAAAAGGTTTGGAGAGAACTCTGCCCAGAAAAGGCAATATTCAGAAAGTAGCTACTGCTGAGATTTACCTGTGTTGCTGGTTTAAGCTGCAGTTAAGGTGGTCAGGCATTGCCTGGTCAATTATTGCTCGGTTATACGCATTAACAAGGACCAATTCCTTGTGCAAGACGCACGTCTCGGGGAAGGTGAGGGCTGCAGCATTCCAATCCCAACTCCTGCCAAAGATCGTGATTTACAGCACCAGCAGCGTCTGTGTCAGCGAGGGGAAAGGCATCTTGCCTCTCAGCTGTACTGCAGCACCCGCTGCATGGCACGTGGAGAGCGAGAAAGGCGGAAAGGAGGTCCTTGCCCTCACCCAAAGCAGATGCTTGGCTTGTTTTCGCTTCAGTGTCGCAGTGCTCATGTCCAGCCCTCCCTCTCATCGAGGCTAAGCTCTGTCCCTGCTCTTTTTGTCTCTCAGCAGTGATAAACAGATGCAAGCAAAAGGAAGCCTGGTGTTTGCTCCCAAATTTTCACGTCACAGCAAAATGAGGCCAAAGCGTTTTCGGCTTTTTTTCACCTGACCTTTAAATTTGGGCAAAGAGAAGGGCAAGTTCCCGATTTCCACTCGCTGCATGGCGGTTGCGCGAGACTGGTTTCTTTCAGCGGGAGCGTGACACAGGGTAGCCTGAATAAAAAAGGGATTCAAATGGAAAACGGAAGCAGTGATAAATGCCTTTACTTGCTAGTTTATGCAGATAAAAGAAATATTACTGCAACTTTCCAGTTCTTTTAAGCAGCAAAAAAAAGTTGCACATGGAATGTGACTTGAGCCCAAAGGCGAGGAGCACTCAGAGCAGGCGTGGAAGGATGCTCTGTGCTGGGGTGCCCACACCCATGGGGTTTAGGGAGGATGCAGGCTCCTGTTCTGCATGCCAGACCCTCTCCCAGTTTGTTTTAACGCCGCACCTGCCAAATTATCTCTTCTGAGCCTTAAGGGGATCCCTTGTGTGTGCTCTTCATGCAATAAAGCCGAGCAAAGGTTTCTCCTGCTGGTAGCACCCGAAGGATGGAGCTCATGTGTCCTCTGCTCCTGCTGGCCAGGGCAGTGGGGATTGTCCTCTCCATTAGGGTGAGCTTGAGGCAACCCTTTACATGGCTCCCTGAGCCACACAGCTTGAATTTGCCCGATAAGAGTATTGTACGTGACTGAGCTCTTGCAGGCTGGCGTAAGCATGTTAGCTGAAATGCGCAAGTTTTGTCAAAGTTCTGTTTAAAATGCCACTTGTAGTTTCGCAGATGCAGCACATCTGTTTGCACTATCACTCACGCACTTTAAGGATTGCAGCCACAGGCTTTCGTATTTATGCAGGGTCCATTAAAGGTGATGTTGATTTTTTTTTTTTTGGTTGGTTTTTGGCCTTTGAAATGTAAAGCAGGGTCTCCTTGCGCAACCTGCGATGCCAGCCGGCTTCACAGAACAGCTATTTTGTAACGCTGTAGAAAACCCTTTTGAGCCTGACAAAATAAGGAGCCTAGCAAAGATATCATCAGCTGGCCGCACTGTGGTAATCAAGTGATAGATGACGGAAATGAGTCAAACCCTGTGTTCCTGCCTTAGACAAGGCTCTCGCTGAAGCTAGTGGGAGTTCAGCTTTTAGGGAGAACTGCAGGAGTGCACTTTTTTTTTTTTTATGTTATACAAATGTTACATGCTTACAGGGAACAATGTATTTCTTGGAATAAGATGCTTTAATATTAACATCATTCTTCATTACTTTATAGATGCTGCCCTGTGTAACACAAGAAAGTTTAGTTCCCCTTGAATTAAGGGTGAACTAGTAGCATCCTATTTTCGATGCTCTTTGGAAGCTTTCAACTAAGTGTTACAGAGAAATAGCACAATAGCTGGAGTTGTCCTGTACTATTCATCACATTCACAGACCTCCACAGCTTCATCTCCACTGAACGGGACTGGGGTCCTAAGCAGCTTCTCATAGTCATAAAGGAAGCCATTCTCTGCTCTTTCTTTTTTTTCTCCTATGGAAAGTACAGTATTTTATTAATTTTACCTGCTGTTTTTCCATGACATCCATCATGTTTCATCAGAGGAGTACACTACAGTTTCCTGACACTTTGTTTAGATGCTTGAAATTTGCTCTACAGGTTGAAGGCTTTACCTACTTATTAGCTGACAACTGTTGAAGTTGATTGCAAATAAAAGAGTTGAGTTTTGGTAAACCAAAAAAACCCCAAAACAAACAAACCCACAAAGAAGCTGTATGTCCTGCTTAATTGATTTTATGGATGGATTTTTCTTAAATATCTACTTCAGCTATGTGAATGTAATGTTCTGTAAGAGCGTCATCTGGCTGACTCACATGTGAAGATGCAATAACACTAAAGATCCTCTTTTTTGCACTTAGGGTCTGATTCCAGCCCGTTGGAGTCAGTTCCGTTGATTTCGGTGAGGGTTGGATCAGGTCAAACTGGCAACTCAGGGTTGTCACCAATCACTTAGGGTCCCAAAGTGTCCCAAGGCTGAAACCTGTATCTAGCAAGTGTTGAAGTTTACATTAATGTATGTACTTTTGGAACACGTGCCATAAATCCAAGTTAAATGTCCATGTTTGCACTAAGGATGTTTTTGTGATAAGACTGTACTTTTCAGCATCTTTAACAATAATATATCTATTGAATTTTTGAGACAGAAAAAAGAATCTTGAACACTCATAATTTAATTTTCTGTTTCTTTGTCTAGTTTTGCTTTTGTAGAACATGGGTACAGGTTTGACTTTCAAGCAGATGTGTGCAAAGAGCAATTGACTGTGTTGAGAGCAGGGTTAATAGTATGCATGCGGTAGTGAATTTGCTCCGTCCCGTCAAAATGAAATGTTTTGTACTGTGGACTAAAGGGGGACCTGTATGATCTGACTTTGATAGGTGAATCACAGATTCTTGGATACAGTCCCAAGTTGTTAAGTTAAAACATACTGGTTTGGTTTTTTTATTTGTGACCACTTTTGTATGGAGGAATTATTGAGCTATGTGATGGCTGTGGTTGCCTAGGGGGTTCCCCGCCACACTGGTGGGCATTTCTCCAGTTTGGGTTATCTCCAGTATTGCAGATAACCCCTGTACCCCTCAAAACTGTGACCACCTGAGTCTGAACTGAGCAGTGCTGCAAGACCTAGAGAGATCCCAGTGTTCTTCAGCCACTGGCAACCGTAGCAGAGAGGTTTTAAGTCAGTGAAGGTTATTTCCGTCTACTTTAAAATTGGTCACAATGCACTTGCTAGGTGGAAAAGTAGGAGTCTCTTAAGTTAGTCAGGGCTGTTTATAGTGGTAACAATTCTTGTGGTAACAGTACACATTTTGAGGTACAACTGTAAATATTTGTCTCAAACATAGCACACATTGCATATTAAATGGTTTTAATCTTTTTTGTCTTCCATCGTTTTAAATCTAAGCTTTTATTAATTTGTAAGGTTGATAAGTTCTGCAAATCTGAATGTACAGTCTGAGATTTTTAACATTTGGAACTTTGCACATGACATGGTATGTTACCTTAAGTATGCTGTTGAACTAGGCTCTTCATGTATATGTATAAATTACAGTAGAGAATTTTCTCTGACTGCAAGTTTAAATGAACTATATTGTATATGTTCCTGTAAAAAAAGTGTTAAATCTATATTTAAAGATTAAAAACTTGTTAAATAAATTCATTTGAGAATATGCAATTCTGTCCAAAGACACCTCTGCTATAATTCTAGAGAAAAAAAAATAATTTTCACAGTGTTGGTTTTATTTAATTTCTTTGAAACAAATATAACCTTCTCACATGCATTTTGATTTTAAAGTAAGCAGTGGCAGATGATCCGATTAGCTTCTTGCTGGAGGTAGTGGCAATGAAACTGGGAGAGGCACCTTAGCGCTCATACTGATGTCTGGAATAGCAGCTATTGAAATCCTGCCCTGGCTCGGGGGGTCTCCGTCACCAGCCTCCCCTGCATCCCCGCACCGGGCAGCACTGTCGGGAGGGACCTCTGGGCTGGGGACCACAGGGGCTGTGCAGGCATCAACGGCCCTTTTGCAGGTGGTGTGGGGGGGGAGGTGGTCGTGGGGCCACATCTCACCAGGCGGGAGGGAGGAGACTCCCCATCGGTGGGGTTCTGCCTCTGGGGACGTGCCATGGTCCTGTGCGCGGTGCCTGCAGCGTGGTAAAGCCTCTGCACCAGCTGCCCAGCCCAGGCATCACGGGGTGCAGTTCCCAAAGGCCATGCCATTTCCCTGTGTGCCCCTGAAGTCTTCCATGGAAGGAGAAACGAGACAAAGCAGCACCGATCAGAGGTAAACCTCCCTTCCTCTGGGATTGTTCCCTTCCTTTGAAGTTGGGAACCAAGTTAAGCCCGCTGGAGACAGCCCCCACACAGGACCTCTGCCCAGTGTAGCCCTTCCCTGGGTAATCAAGTGCAACAGAAAGATAATTAAAAAAATAAACTAATTTGAGTTATTGGGATGATCTATTTGACTGTTTCTTTCAATATGAAATTTAACTCTGACTTTCTGAAGGGCTTGTGTCAGACAGAAATTCATTCCCATCTTCACACTACTGTGAATCAGGTTCTATTTCACTGCACAAAATTGCACTGGACTGGTGTCTAACCTGTTAGGACCTGAGCCCACATGTGTAATTATAAATATGTATGTATATATGTATGTATAGTTTCTATACAGTTTGTTTCTTCTTTCAGTACTTTCAAATTAGTAATTGGTTTGCTGCCATCTCCCCTTCCCTGTGCCTGGGTGCCAGTGCCCACCCCAGGCAGGGGACAGGCAAGGTTTCTCCCACCCACTCAGAGCAGACACTGGGGTATCCCGTGCCATCTGCAGTCAGGGGACATCCCCCAAGCTCAGCTGGGGAGGGCAGTGCTCCATCTCCATCACCACCAAGCAGCACCGGTGGCCGCAGTCTCTAATTTAACACGGTTAATATAGAGACCAGGACAGGTAATGAGCACTAAGCAGTTCTCTTTTTAATCCTAACAAGACTCCACCAAAATCATTAGCATAAAGCCTGCCGCTGCCTTTAGATGAGTTTTGTACAGGTTTTAGGTCATTTATACAGCCAATTTTCTGCAGTCCTAAAGCAGGAGGAGCATTTTCTGCTGCCCATGACCCATGTCAGCCTGGCTTATGTGAAAACGTCTGGCCGAGAGTGCTGCGGTTGCGATACTTTGCGTGTTCATCTCCCTCATGGGCTCCTGCTACAGGGACGATGCTGGGTGCAGGTGCCCCAGGCACCCAGTGCCTGCTGGGCTCCCCTTGCCAGCGGTGTTGTGTCGCAGCCGTGGGCAATGCCGGTGGCATGCTGGCCTGGGGCATGTGTGAGCCGTGCCCCAGCTCATCCACACCAGCCTCTGCAGTCGGGATCTGGGGACTTACACCATCTCAGCAGTGACAGTGTGTTCAGGAATGCAGTCATGGGTAATTAAAAGGCCTTTTTATTTCCTTATTACCACATTTCCACTGTATTCTCTCAACTTTTGCCTTCCAAAAGCAGAAATCAGTTCATTTAGAAATTTTTATTAAAACACAACAATTTCTGAAAAACACACAGAGATTGCTATGGTCTCTCTTCAATGGGTCCATCCCCCAGTGTGGCATAACCTCCCGGTGGTTAGGTAAGCCTCGTCATTTCCTTTATCCACTTCAGGTACTTGGAGACCCTGGTGTAGATGCCGTATTTACCTGGCTTGGCACATTCCTCACCCCAGCTGGTGATCCCTGTGAGAAACCAGGTGCCCTCAATCTCGGTGGTGTAGGGACCTCCGCTGTCCCCCCCACAGGTGTCACTGCCCCCGGCTGGGAAGCCCGCGCAGAACATGTTCTGCAGGATGGTGGTGGAGGTGCTCTTGAGGCAGGTCGGCCGGTCGACGAAGGGCACCTTGAGGATCTGGAGGATGGTGGCTGGCCGGCCGCGGAAGAGCGTGCTGCCCCAGCCGCTCACTGTCCCCGTCCCATGCTTCAGCAGGGCGTTGGTGAACTCCCGGCTGCCGATGCAGATGGGGGTGACGTAGCTGTTGAAGCTGAGCGGCTGGTCCAGCTCCAGGAGGGCGATGTCATTGTGGTGCTTGTTGATCGTGGCGTTGTACGTGGGGTGGGGAAGGATTTTCACCACCTTACGCCACTGCTCCGTGTTGTCTTCCTCGTTGGTGTTGTATTCACCTGCAGAGACAAGCATGGCTTGGGCTCCATGGCCAGACCAGTGACCATGCCCTGACGATACCATCCTGATGCGATACCACCCCAGCCGGGTGGTTGCAAAGGGATGAGCACTGCATGCCCCAGCCCTCGGGCTGCTCCGAGCCTGCTGCCAGCAAGGCTACTTGCTTCTTGTCAAAGGGCAATGGAGGATCCCCCACGGCAGCACCTCCTTGGTCCCCAAAGCCGGCAGGACCTGGACCCCCAGATGTAACACCGGGCATGCACTAGCTGATCAAGTGCCAAAGGTCCAGATGCTTCTGCCAAAGTTAGTAGCAATGTGACTGTTCTCAGGATTTAGCACCCCCAAAGAGATGTAAGAGGATGTTGCCCTTACATCAAAGGGGGGAAAGCCTCTAGAATGAAAAATTTTTGCTTAAAAGAAATAACTTATTAGCTAAAAGAAACCTGACGTTCCCTTTTCCAAAACCACACAGCCGTGGGGCAGAATGGGGCACAGAGGACTATGCAATGCCCCCCTCCCCAGCCTGATGCTCGCAGGTGCCCCTGGGTCCCCGCCGCCCTCACGAGGCTCAGCTGGTCGTGACTGCAGGGTGCCGCTGGCAGCTCCGGGCTCCGGTGACTGAGTTACTGGCAGCCTGTTACCTCCCCTCCCAGCTTGTGTAACAGGTAGAGGGAAGGGAAAATGTTTTGTGGTCTCAGGCCGGCAAATGGGCAGTGTTTGGGTCTGTCTGTCGCCGAATCCCCTCTCCCGCCGGTGAACTGGCTGTGCTGAAGGCTCTTGAGCAGGATGACTTTTCCTGCTTGCCTTCTCGCAGCCCAAGAGTCTCAGGGCGCATTTAACCCCTGCTGCGGTATTGCTACATGCGTTGCTGTAATCTCCAGAATATACAACCTCTTCTAAACAATATCTGCAGCGCTCCTGGCCCTGGCAGTGTCCTGTGTCGACTGCGTCTGCCTGCGAGGAGCGGCACGGAGCCTGGCGAGAGAGGTGAGGCAGCTTTCTGTGTTCACGTTAAGGCTGGCATCTGATGAAAGGCGGCTTTGGCGGCTGGTGCTGCTGATGTGCTCTGTGAGGGTTTTTTTTTTTTTTGCAGTGGAGTGTGAATGTCAGCTTCCTCGCAGGCTGTGTTTCTACAGTGTAAATGTGAGACAGACGTGGGGGAGACTTTCAGCAGGTTTTTCTTATGCTACGGCTGCTTACTGTTTCCAGGGACCTGAAAATATGCTTCGGGGTGAAAGTGGAGAGGCAAAGAAGTACAGGGGAGGGGAATGTTTCTTCCACCCCCTGCTATTGGTTTTTGGGCCCCCTCGGATGCTGTACACAAAGCTGAACATTTAGCATGAATGGACATGAAGGAATCAGCTGTTGCCCATGCAGCGTACATGGTGCAGGCACAAATTCAATAGTCCCTGAAGCCCTACAAAATCATGTTTTGCTTTCTTGACTTGCTGTCCGTCCAGATTCCTGCCCTGGAAACCCAGCGGTGCCGCAGAGCGGTGTGAAGGTGCTGTGAGGGGAGCTGGCTGATAATGTCTCCTAAATGGAGGGGTGGGGGGGATGACACGCAGGAGGAAGGAGAGGCAGTTTGCATGCAGATGCAGCAAATGCCAAACCTCTGTCCAGGTGGAAACGTGCTTTTCTGGGGGGAGGCTGGTTTTGCCCAGGGCATTTTGCACTTTTTCACGTTAGCGGGTGCAAGGCTGGGCTTTGTGCTGGGTTTTCCAGCAAAATTGCCTGAAAGTAGATAGCAAAAAATGCTGTGTGCAAGCTGTGAGCCTCATCCTGCCAGCACTGGGCAGGTGGCGCCCAGCCCCATGGCACTCCGTCTCCAGGGTCTGGCCAGGCCCACCCAGGAGCTTGGCTGTGTTAACATGGAAGGTGAAGATGCAGCTGGAGCCCTCTTGATGAGCTTGATCCTGTAGGTATAAACTCAGTGCTTCAAGGCTCAGGTAGAATGTCATTTTTGTCACTAATACATTTCATAGTGTTTAAATAGAAGGCATGATTCTTCCGTGCCTCCTCTCAGTGCTGGTTGTAGCAATTACTAACCATATCAATGTTCTCCTCCTGTAGCTATCAGTGTTCCCCTCCTATAGCAGACATTCATACAGGGGAGAAACAAGTAATTTGGGGAAGCTGACCCTGCCACAGCTGTGAAAGGTGGCACCGTGACACTTGCCAAGGCCCCGCGCTGGGTTACCAGCAGGCTGCCTAGCAGGCAGTTTGGAATGGCTGGGTACCAAGAGTCAGAGGGAAACACCATTTTTCAAGCAGAGATGCATTTGTTTTATAAAGTAGCAGCATCACTTACGGCGCAGTCTGGCCACACTGCCCCTGCCTGACTTCCCAGAGACCCTGCTGTAAAAGCACAGTTTCCCGCAAGCCAGCCCAGGTTCTCTACTTCAATCCATAAATTCTATTTACTTCTAAAGAAGTTAAAAGCAGAAGTAGTCATCTTCTCCTTGCAAGGAGCTAGTCAGGTTACTGGTGCCTCTCTTGCACCAGCTGCACAAACCCATTCTCTGAGAGTTGTGTGAAAACTTAGTGTGAGCCCCGAGAAGAGCAGAAATCTCTAGTAAGGTCCTACATGGCCAGCAGAGATAAAAATCCATCACACCAGCTCATGAAGCAGCATCTTAACTGAAGTCCACCAGGCTTTTAAGCAGCCTGGGGTTCTCTCTGGCTCGGGTGAGCTTGTCCGTGGTCAGCTTGACCTGTGTTTGCAAGACGGTCCAGCAGCTCCATGGCTTTGGGACCAAGGTCAGACCCAGCTCACTGCTCCCACCAGAGGTGGTGGCACCTGCACAGACCAGGCTGCCAAAATGCATGCAATCTGCAACCAGAGCCCCGGTGCCCCAAAGCAATGCGTGCCACGTTGCTGCCTGTCGTGGTGGTGTGGGTCCCAGCGCTCTGTGCAATGCCCTGTGCCTGGCCAGCACAAGCCCTGCCCCACGTCCCTTGCCTGCGCTGGCCCGATGCCACCCGAGGTGCTCACCTGCCACTGCAGTGATGTTGTCACCTGGCTGCAGGCAGTGTGCTGCCGTCACTAGCCATTTCTCATTGATGATGGACGCACCGCAGAAGCCCACGCCGTGGCTGTTCACCAGATGAACCTGCAGGAGCAGGAGGAAAGCACACCCATGGGTTTGTGTAAATCGGTGGGGAAGAAGAGTGGGATGTGGGGGTTTTGTTTGGCTGTAGGACAGGCTGCATTTGGGTTGTACAGACGCAGTGCTGGCAGAGATGCTGCTCCTCGGGGAGTCCTTGCCCCTCGGTCCCCTGCTCTGTCGCAGAGTGGCCAACGCTGCCCCACACACGTGTTAGTGCCCCTTTGCACTCCTCCCTTTGCTGCCGGGCTGGGAGGGCAGGCAGCCCCCAACGTCAACCTCAGCAGAAAACCCAGAGTGACCAAAATATGAGTGCTTCCACACGTACCTCCTAAAACTGTTTTGCCAGTGACTAGATCTTAACTAGTTAACTAGGAACAAAATCTTAACTACCTATTTCATTTGGGCATCTAACTGCCCCAGCACTTATGGGGCACAAGCCAGGACATCCATTAAGCTAAAGCTTCTAATTAAATTGATCAGCTGACTAGGTGGGCTGTGTTTAAAAGAAGGATTTCTTTTATAATTCACTCGTTTCGTTCCTTTCACGTGACATGGCTCGTCACTGTCTATCTGCCTCATACTTTCCACCTTTTTACTCATTTGACGCCTCGGTAGGCAGAGGCGGCTGCACTTGAAGGAGCTCAGAATCCGTAAGGAAGAGGAGGCAGCTCGCCCACAGCCATGAGCCGCTGGCCACGGGAGGGCAGCACAGGCTGCCGGTGGCGACTGCAGCCACTGAGCCCGGCACCCACGTGTGCCCGTGGGTGCGAGACTGCCCGTGGAGCTGCCAGAGAGGAGCCAGTTTATAAAGCCCTTCACCGGGATCTGAGCCCCATAACCACCCCCACACCCCGGAGGGAATGCCGCATCCCTCCTGGCTGCTGCCTGCACCCCAGCAAGCGGGACATCTTCACTTGCCAGCTGGCAAAAGGGCAACCAAGAATTTTTTCAGAGGGTACCTGGTCCATGTCTCCATGAGCACAGCCAACTAGGCAGACTTGGTGGGCTTGTAGCGTGTGAATTTACTTGCTTTATGGGTAGTGACTTCTCATGTTTAACTTTATGGTTCTCCTCTTGACTCTCTCTGACTGCATGGTGAGTGCCAGCATCACCTAGGGTTTGTCCCACGAGAGGCTATGCCAGAAAGCTCTGCGCGGCTAGGGCAGCGCTACAGCCTCTTCCTTTCAGACACAAAACATGACATCCCAACAAACCTCCTGCTGCTGCTTCTGGTGGCCATGTATATCCCCACCACGTTTTTTAGCTCTGAAATGGAGGGCAGATGCCTGCTCCTGGTCTTCCTACATACACCCTGCTCGCTGCTTCTCTCCCCCAGCAGACACAGCGGGATCAGCTGATCTGCATGTGGGCAACTTCTCATGGACGTTGCCATTGTCAGTCTGTGCCACAGCTTGCAACAGAAAGAGATTTGCCATTCCTAAAACCTCATCTAAATCTATTATTTTTCACTCTCAGCCACTGAAATTTCTGTGTCACTGAAACCAGGGTAGCATTTAAGGGCAGTAGATGACTTTGAAAAAGATCCAAGCTAGGAGCTAACTCTCCTTTTGACAGCAATTTGAAAGTATTTGCAGAGCAATCGGTTGGAGGAGGTTTCTTTGCAGCCCCCTCCTCGCCTGCAGTGTCACTTTTGGTGACGTGGAGATAACCCAGATGTCACAAGTTGGATAAAGAAAGAGCAGCTGGATTTGGTAGATGTCACACAGGGACAGATCCTTTGTTGGTATAAATTACCCTGGATCTGTTTAAACTGATGGAGCAAAAAAATCATAGAATCATAGAATCGTTTAGGTTGGAAAAGACCTTTAAGATCGTCTAGTCCAACCATTGACCCTACTCTACCAGGTCTGCCACTAAATCATGTCTCTAAGCACCACATCTACATGACTTTTAAACACATCTAGGGATGGTGACTCAACCACCTCCCTGGGCAGCCTGTTCCAATGCTTGATAACTCTTTCAGTGAAAAACTTTTTCCTAATGTCCAGCCTGAACCTCCCCTGGCGCAACTTGAACCCATTTCCTCTTGTCCTATGGCTAGTTACTTGGGAGAAGAGATCAGCTCCCATCTCAGTACAACCTCCTTTCAAGTAGTTGTAGAGAGCAATAAGGTCTCCCCTCAACCTTCTCTTCTCCAGACTAAACAATCCTAATTCCTTCAGCTGCTCCTCACAAGACATGTTCTCCAGACCCCTCACCAGCTTTGTTGCCCTTCTCTGGACACTCTCCAGCACCTCAATGTCCCTCCTAGGCTGTGGCGACCAAAACTGAACACAGTACTCAAGCTGCGGCCTTGCCAGCGCTGCGTACAGGGGCACGATCACTTCCCTACTCCTGCTGGCCACGCTATTCTTGATACAGGCCAAGATGGGGTTGGCCTTCTTGGCTACCTGGGCACACTACTGGCTCATGTTCAGCTGGCTGTCCACCAGGACCCTCAGATCCTTTTCTGCCAGGCAGCTTTCCAGGAACATGAGTTGCATTGTTCCTTGCAAAGCTGTGCCTTGCAAAGCTCCCCTCCCTCAGCCTTTGGCTTAATCTTGGTAAATTCATGGACTACTGGGGAATCTGTTACTATAGCTCAAAACTGGATCCTTTGTGCCCCACCAGACAAAGTTGCTGTGACTCTGACTTCCAGCTTTTTTGCCAGGGTAGACTCCTAGCCAGGCAAGTTTTGTTGCTGCAGCATAAAACTGTGTACAGAAAGAAGCTGTGCCCCTGTTAGACTTGAGATCGATTGCTAAACTAGCCTCGGAGTTGGGCTTTGGGTATGTAGAAGGAAGCTGATCCTGAATTCAGAAGGAGATGAATGGATGAGCAAATGCTGGGGTTACAGGAGAGCTGCAGAAATAGCCAGTACCTGCCAAGGCACCTCGCCTCTCATGCTGTCTGATCCACCCACGACCCGGGTGCCCGTCTTAATTATCGGTGTGATTTTTGTGGTGGTGGCGGCGGTGCTGGTTTCCGTGATGTTGTTGAGCTCCTCGTCGTGAGCATCATCGTGGTCATTAGTGGTGATGTTCCAGTGCTCAAAGGTGTTGATGGCTCGGGTGAGCTTGCTCTTCGCTTCAGGAGCTGTGATCCTCCCGCAGGGATACGGCACTGGGAGAGAAACAGTCATGATTACGACTGGCTGGGCATCACGCTGAGAGTTACAGTGATCAAAGGAGCAGGCGAGGAGGCAAATGCTGCCTCGTCTCAGCACCCTGTTTTGGGACCGACAGGGGAGACGCAGGGCTCCAGTGCAGGTGATGTGTAAGAGCAGCAAAAGCATAAATTGTTTCTGGGCTTTAGAAATGACCCCTGAACAGCTTTTAAAAAGAAGAAAGCTTGTGAGACCGAGCGCGTGTCGGACGGGGCGGTGCAGCCAGGCCTTTATTTTGCGGGATGCTGAGGGACATAGCTGGGAGGCTTGCTGCAGCAGGCAGCCGGGCGCTTGGCTGACATTTCTACAGCAAGTTAACTCCGGTACAATAAAAGTCCAGCTGGGAGAGGGCAGGAAATAATATCTGCCAATTGTACAGATAATCCTGCTTGGCACCAAGGTGAGGAAAACATTAATAAACTCTTTCTAGAGTTGTAGATTTTCTCTGTTAATGAAGATCTCAACTGCAGGCTCATTTCAGACAAGCTCTTCCCATTTCTCTCCTACGCAGTGTGTGCCAAATTCCTGCTGATAGTGGCAGTCAAAATAGTAAACAGCATCAGGCATTGTCTTTCATCTGAAAAGCTTTCGACAGCACTGTGCAAACAAACATTAGTGTAAAATCAGATGTAAGTGTGGCCTACTGAGACTTCATTTTTTTTTTTAACTGTCTGCTTTAGGAATAGGGCTTAAATAGGTGTTGAGTGATGGAAAGTGCTACCTGTGAGGTTAGGCTAGGAAATGAAGGTTTCAGAGCCAGCAAAAGCTAAGCTTTTGCAGGAAGGGCAATTACCCATCCTGTAAGATGATCTTATTGCTAACAGTAAAACTTTCTGGTCCAGTGAAAGTGATACAGCGCGTTGGGCAACACAGACCTGAGCTCTAAATGATCTCTATATTAACAGAAGGACTCCCAGCCTAAGATACTTCCTACACTGATTGCTGAAAGTCAGCACTTTTAGGAGCTGAAGGTGTTCCTGGCTATAGCTATCAGACCTTCAGAAACTAACTCATCTGTGCGGGGGCCTGCATGCTAGCTTAGGTGTGCAAACCTGTTACTCTCAGGGGCTGGAAATACGACAGCATCAAATGTTAAATTGACCTTAGGTAACAAAATATTTCTCTACTCAATCTCTTCTTTCCTTTGCCGGATGTGCTTCCGAGATAGATGTTCACGCCCAATTAACGTGCTGTGTTGCAGTGGGTTGGCATTGCACGTGTCAGTATAGTTAAGAGATAGATAGTTAGAGTTGGGAATTTGTAACAGCCTAGGAGTGGGGTGAAGTTGGGGAATATAACACAAGCCAGCTATTCTTTAGCCTCTTATGAAATTGCAACCTCAAGCAATGCATTTCCCCTCCACCCCTCTCAATACCACAGCTAAACCACAAAGTCTAGTTCCTGTGGAGGCTTTTTGTGTGCAGATACACACTGTTGGGGGGACAGCATCCCCACAAAGCTTCGCTTGTTTCCACCCAACTTCGGTAATTATAAGCCACTGAGTGATGGCCAGCCAAGAAACCAACCATCAGGAGGATTTACAGTAAGAAAGATTGTCTTTTGTTCTGAAAAAGCCCAGAGCATCCTCAATGTAGGATCGGTGACTAGATAGTAGTTCCTATTGGAAGAATATGGGAGTGAGCTCTGGCTGGCTGGACACCAGTGTGTATGCTGGTGCAGCTGAACATCACATTTCTGCCTCCAGAAAACTACTGATCCACATCTAGAAATATAAGATGGCTGCAAGTGGGAGAGTTGCCTGTGCAAGCAGCCGTCTGAAACAAGCATTTGCCTTGTGAACAAATTCCCAGACAACTACCCTCGTTCTCCACCCACCTAGGCTAAAAAAAGGATGTTTAAATTGCATCCTTCAAGCCTGATCCCACATCTGCCATTGGGAAAGTGCAGGGTCAGGCTCTTTACATTTGCTAGGCAGGAAAACACAGCTGGTCTCCAACAGGATATTGCATTTCTATGAGACTCATGTACCTAAATCCAGGACAAGATCTTGGAAACTTTCACCCCAAGCTCTTAAAAACACTTTAAAAGTTAACCTGTAGGTTCACAGGACTTTCCATCTTCGTGAAGTCTATAGCCAGCAGCGCAGGAGCACACAACTTTCTGCGGCGGGTCATGCCTGCAAAAGTGCTTGCAGCCTCCATTTTTTATAGCACAAGTGAAGTCTGAAAGAAATGAAAATGAAACTGTGAAAACCCCTTTGAAATACAACTAGTCAGAGATTTGTTGGGACTTGGGCCTTTGGACTCAGCCTGTAACCCACTCTGGTTGTTCCAGCCTATGGAAAATGGACTCTTGTTTGCAAGGAGAGTGTCCTTCTTCCAAATCGTGTCCCTGCTCATAATGAAGGAGAGCCAGGCACCTCTTTGAGAAGACAGGTTGAGGAACAGCCCTATGAGAGGTCCTAGCACAGCCTCCTCCTGCCACCAACAGCTGCATGCTGCCTGAAATTTGGCAGCCTGACCATAAAGGACTCCTGCAAATATTTGGTTACAAGCCATGTGATTTCCCCACCATTGTGGTTCTTTCCTCCCCGCCCCGTGCTTACAGCAATCCAGCCCGGTGTGGATGCTAGCGGAGAACGCCATGTGTCAAATGGGAGCAAACCCTGAACTCAAGAAGAGCTTTGTCCTGGGATCATTGCTGGGCTCCGAATTTAAAAGCTTGAGCAAAGCCGTATGTTATTCCTGATATACCAATAAGTCGTCGCAGCCTGATGTGGAAAACCTGTTTCAGCAGGATGTTTGATGAAACAGGTCCCAACCTGAGGCACGGCGAGATTCCCGTGATTTATGTCTGTCTTCTCCCACCCCACCTCACACTCGTCTGTGGTGGGAACACCAACTCTTGGAGGTGGGAAACCACTAATCCACAGATGCCCTTTTAATTCTCAGTGAGTTTTCAAATAACTTCACAGCAGATTAACTCCACTCCTACTTCCCCAAGGACACCTCCCTTCCTGTAGCCATTTTAATGCCATCATTTACTATTTTTACAGAGCTCCTTTTCACGCCTCACTTCTAGCTCTATTTTTGTTCCTGTCTCACTTCCACGAGAAATTTGCAATGAGACTATTTAAATTTGATGCAGCTTTGAAATGCTCTTTTTAACGTGCACTCCTCTCTTGCCAGAGCAGAAGCACAACTAGAAAGAGAATCTTTTATTAGTGCAGTGAGTCTAGCACATTATGTGAGTCGCACAGCCCCTGATTATATTATAAATATAAAAGCTGAATATCCCTCTTGCTTAAATTATCAGCTGTTTGGTTTTCATAAACTCCTTAGCCCATCAGGAAAATATTTGCCTTTTGTTTGCCTTCAGATTTAAGGTTGCTGGTGATAATTACAATTACGAATTGAGCAGAGTGCCATTGAGAGGAGGTTGTGACAATCCTGCCCTGCTCAGCACCTGCTGCCCAGCCTGGCATGAGAAACAGAGAGGAGGAGGAGGGAGAGCATGGGGGGCCCCATCGGGGTCGGTGGGAAACTGTTGCTTTCAGCAGGTGAGCACGTCGTCCCTGATTGACGAGCAGCCCCGGAAAGGCTTGTGCTGGGAAGATAAAGGAAGGTCTCTGTGTCAACATTTGTGCTGGCAGCCGCAGCGTGCCAAACAAAAGACCTTGAGCCTGAGTCTCTGTTGAACCCTGCGTAAGAGCAGGCATCTCGGTGCTCAGCCGAGGTGGAGCTGGGGCTCCACCAAGGACAGGACAGGACAGAGGCATCTGCTCCTCTATCCCCAAGCATGTCCCCCTGTAATCCCAGTGCCAACAGGCTGAATTTGCACATTCATGCAGTGCCTTACAGCAAGGCAAAATGTGTCTGAAACAGCCCTCTAGTAGGATGAAGCTCTACACCTAATCATAGAATCACTGAGGTTGGAAGGGACCTTTAAAGTCATTGAGTCCAACCATTAACCTAACACAGCCAAAACCACCACTAAACCATGTCCCTCAGCACCGCATCTACCCGTCTTCTAAATACCTCCAGGGATGGCAATTCCACCACTGCCCTGGGCACCCTGTTCCAATGCTTAATAACCCTTTTGGTGAAGAAATTTTTCCTAATATCCAGTCTAAACCTCCCCTGGCACAACTTGAGGCCATTTCTTCTTGCCTTATTGCTTGTTACCTGGGAGAAGAGACCGACCCCCCCTCGCTGCAGCCTCCTTTCAGGTAGTTGTAGAGAGCGAGAAGGTCTCTCTTCAGCCTCCTTTTCTCCAGGCTGAACAACCCCAGTTCCCTCAGCTGCTCCTCATAAGACTTGTAAAGTCACTTTGATCTGATGCGATTTCTAGCAGGGCAGAACAACCACAGGATGAGCCCCCGGTACGTACCTATCTCACAGTTTCTGCCTTCGTACCCAGCTGGGCACCAGCACACATAGGAACTTACTGCATCCTTGCAAACGGCTCCATTTTTGCATGGATTGGGGTCGCATTGATCTCCATCTTGGAAAGAAGACAGGAGAGTTAACAAACAAGCATCCACCACGACTGATACCGACCAAGCGCTGGAGCCTTGCTCTGTGCAAGCCTCCTGCTAAACATGAGCAAGAGACTGCACACCTGCCTTCTTTATAATGGAAAATAAGTCAGATCCTGGCACCCGAGTGCACAACAGACAACATCAGCGCTGGGGTAACATCAGCAGCAGTGCTTTGCCCAGAGTCCTAATTATGTACCCTGTCCCATGTGGGTTAATTCTGCTCACTTCAGCAGAACTCCTCTTCAGTCTCATACAACTTCTCAACAGGACCTTGTGTCTTGGTGACGTTAGGCAGACAAAGTTAGAAGGTTTGCTTCCTCAAGAGTGGTTAGGATTTCCTAATCTGAATTAGTTTAACACTGCCGTCTGTTCTCTGAAGGTCTGGACCTTTCCGCTTGGGTTTGGAGACCTCTCTGTGTATTAGGGTTGAGAGCCTTGGTGATTGCACTTTCTTTCTAAGTCTTGGACTATTATTAACTGGTCTAGATTTTTCTTTACATGTCAGGGCTTTCATTTTCACAGTTGCCTACAGCTGAGAAGCTGAGGCTTTAATAAGAATACCCAGTATTGCAAAATTGGTGATCTAACACTTTGGAAGAGTTAAGTCGGTGATGTTAAATTACAGGAAAGTGCGCTTTGAAATGGTCATGCAAAGGCAAGGAGGAAAGGGAGTGCCTTGACGCGTTTGTGTCCTGCCAGTAAGTGTGGCTGTTACTGGTGTTTTCAGGAATGGGCTGCAATACAAAAGGCGGATTGCAAACATGGTTTTGTCTCGTCTAAGGCACGGCGTTGGGGTTTGCACATAAGGAGTGGGTCGCGGCTGTGGTTGCTGCCCGGTGAGGGCAATGGGGATTTGGTACCACTTGGGTGCTGTGCAAGGGGTGAGCTCCTGTGGGCTGCACGTGTTGGGGAGAGCAACGTGTAAGCTGAAGAGTAAACCAGGCACTTTGGACGATAGGGGAATATATGGCATTCATTATTTTTGAAGAGCTAATTGGTTACAGTGGCAGGGAAACAAATGCAGTGTTGAGTTTCATCAGTTGGTTTGTCAGAGGACAGTCCTACAATGCAAATGTAACTTTTTTATTTTATAGTCTGGACTGAATAATCTGAATTATTTAAGGCTTTTTAGTGAGATGTTCTGGGCGCTTCGCCAATCTACAAAGCGGTTCATTTATTGAAATGTCCTTAAAATTAGTTTCAGATGTTTTAGCGGCCATTGGAATCTTCTTGGTAGGGGACTGAGGAGTCGTTGGGGATGGAGGCTGAAAGGGAAAAAAATACATAGTAGAAAGAAACTGGTGGAGAAGCAAGGGTCTGGGACCACTGGTGTGAATTGCAAACAGCTGTTTGCTGGGATCGTGTTGAGGCTGCACTTTAATATGGCATTTCTAGGGATTCACGCTGTGCGTGCACAAGGCTGTGCCTTATCTGGAGATCTCTGCTTGAGCACAGAGCATTTGCTGTTTGCGGAAGGGGTGTTAATTATTGCCATCCTGGTTTACCCTATACCATGGCTGAAAAGTAGAAGCCCGGAGAGTGACTTGGGCTCAACAGATCCAGGTCTATATGAACTGGTTTTGTTCAGTGAGGTTTTTGAAGTTTGTTGAAAAAAACCTGCTTAAACAAAGAAAATGTTAAGTAATTTATTTTTTTGGGGGGGGGAGGGGGCTTGCAATTTTTAGACAAACAGGGCAGGACCATGCTGGAGGGCTGCAGGATTTAGGCTGCATGACTCTGACTAGCTCTGTTGTAACACGGTTTCTGAATGCTGGAATACATTTGTTTCAATAAACATCTGCTGCTTATGCACTGAGAGATGACTATTATGCATTTGAACATGAAGAAAGCAGCTCTTACCAATGTATGTTTTCCAAAACTCCATCTGCAAAGGGAAAAAGAAAAGAGGTTTCCTTTGAGTTCTAATTTCTAGGCAGTGCTTGACTGAAGTAGTAAAAGGATGACTCCAAAGAGTTTCCTGCAAAAGACTTGCAGGAAAACAACCATCTCCATAATCCCAATGGTGACCAACAAACCTTTAAAGCAGTTCCCCAGCCCAGCTGATGGATCACAAATGAGAATAAAACACAATAGATGCTGCACTTGGCCCCTGCAGGTTTTCCCCTTGCTGTTCACCCGAAAGGCTCGTGGAGGTGTGGGCAGGGGGGAACAAGGTGTTGCCGTTTTGCAGCAGCGATACTCACTGTTTTCTCTGTGTTTTCAAACACTTCTCGGGCTTCTTCAAAGCTGCATTTTTCTTCTATGCATTCTCTCTCGAGGTTCCCAGGAATAACCTCTTCCAGTCTGTTTGAATTGGCTCGCCTTTGCCTGTGCAGAACCGAGCTCGCCTCTTTGTTCTCGATGAAGACTGCAATTTGAAAAGAAACAGGGGCTAGAGAGGAGCACGTGCCATCGTGTGAGGCGGCTGGGATGGGCTGTCAGGGCTCTGCTCTCCCACAAAGCAAGCCCTTTTCATGCGTTCTCCCTCCCACTGCCCCATGGCCGGGGACATTTCAGGAGTGTTATCATCTACTTGAGGTTTCTTCAGTGTCTAACAAGTGCAATCCAGAGGATCAAATCTGGAGAACCAAGAGTCAAAGCAGACAATAGACAGAAATGACTGATGGTGACAGGGTGATTAGGAGCTCTGAAGTTTGATGCTTAAAATACCCTAAAGCAGATGGTGTGAGTATCTCCTGTCAGAGATGCACAGACCGGAATAAGCTATTTGAGAGGGGAAAATAATAGGCCTTTTCATGCTGCTGCTTGGTGAAGGTTTGTTTGGACACAGGATTTGTCCTGCTTTAACTGTCTCTGCCTGTTTTGGCTGTGAAAGGCCATTTGCCTCTGCAAGCAGCTGCAGCCCTTGGACGCCACAGGCCATTTGCTTCTCTCCCTGCTCCTTGCCCTTGCCCATGTGCCTGGGTACCATCGTTTCCTGCCAGCAGGAGGGTGACATGAATCCTCCTCACCGCCTGGGTCAGGTCATGTCAATGAGGTGGTGTGCATCCATCTTCAACTTGCTGGCCAAGCTCCTGAGCCAAAACCACCAGCAGAGAGCTGCTAGCACTGCAGGGACACCCAGTCTAGGCGGGATGTCCAGGGTGGCCACAAGCCTTCCTGCAGTGGCTGCCTGGTGAAGGACACAAGGACAGGCAGTCCTGTCATGGTGCTACCATGAATGCTTTCCCAGCAGGGCCACGCATCCCATTGGCAGGGTCAGCAGCAGCAGCCTCCTGATGACAGCCACCTGGCAGGGTTTGCTCCTGACCCACCTCTCGGAGACCCCCGCCTCTACTGAGCATTCTTCCCCCATCCCACTGCTCTAAAAAAAGACATTATTCACCCAGAGGAACTTCTTGCTTTACCTCCCCAGCCTCTCCTCCCTGTCCACCCTCCCTTAGTGCTCTCAGCCATGTCCCTTTTTGTCACCAGATGGCATGGTAGAGCAGCTCTTCTTGGAGCTGCTGGTGGCCACTCTGGACACGGACCCTTATCTAGGGGCTCTGTGCTGGAAGGGGTTCAGGCACCTGTGGGCCAGGCCCCTCTGAGGGTTAAGGAGAGCATAAGCTTAGCCAGGTGGGCAGAGAGGAGAGTGAAGAGCAAGTACCAGCCGCTCGTTCCTTCACATGGCTAACTTGTGCTCTCAATCCAGAGCAGATCCCAGCCTCTCCAAACCCGCGGAGAGTTGGTTCTGTTGAAGTCTCATGAGCCCCAGGCAGGCTGATTTACGCCATGCCACTGACGGTGTAACCAGCCCCTTCACCCAAAGATCTCTCTGCAAGGGACTGAACTAATTGTTTTTGCAATGCTTTTAATCATTGTACAGCAAGTTTGTGCCTCTGCCTTCCTCATACTAATGTGGTTTTGGTTAAAAAACAAAAAAGAGTGCATTAAAATCCCGACCTTAATCTAATTGTTTGGCAGTAGATATTGATGGGTAAAGTACTGACCTCTGAAAAAGACAGGCTTGTTTCAAACACTGCAGCCCCCGTGGGGTGGCAGGTCCCCTCCCAGCTGCAGCATTGTGGTTTACGTGTGGGACATGAACATATACCCCCAAGCAAGGCTCCACAGCTGAGCAGGGGGGCTGTGCGTGGAGGCACCAGGGGGCCACAGCCTCGCTGGAGGAGACCTGCTCCCTTCTCCCCATGGCAGGGGCTGCAGCCTCCAGCTTGCCCCCAGGCTGGGCAGAAAAGGCTCAGGTGAGAATGATGGAGCAGCCTTCCTTGGCTTTGTGACTCTGTTGGGGTCTCCATGTGCTTAGTGCCTGGGGATCCCGATGTGGGCACAGCCGCACATCACCCTGTGTGAAGTGAGGCAGCTGCATTAGACCATCTCCATCTCTTCCTGGTGGGATGTGCCAGGCACCTGCCATAATTAACCCATTTAATAGAGAGAACTCATTTTAATGAATGCAGCTTTGCCTCCCTCAGATCCTTCTAGGCTTTCTCCGTTGCTTACTGATCCCACATGCTGCTTTACAAGCAAAACTCAATTTGAACCGAAGGTTGCAGGCCCCATGGGGTGACAGGCACGGTGCTCACCCTGGCTGGAAACCGTCCTCACACCATGAATATACTCACGTGACTTAGCAACTTCTGAACCAGTATCTGAGAGTGAGATGGGTCTCTGGGCCAAGGGGCTGTGGGGGCGGACCTGTCCTGCTAGCCAAGTATAGTATTTTCTAGGAAGTACACCTGGGTGGGTGGTGGTACCAGTATGAGGTTCTACCCACTTTTCATTGCTAAGCAAACATTTTGGGAAGGGGCCCTTTTTTTAATCTGTTACTTGCAAAGTTTTATTGAATGAAGAAAGGCCAACCTTGCACCAAACAAGTACTCACGCTGGATGTGAACCAGCCTCTGCTGGAACTGTTGCTGCTACAGATAAATCAAGCAACAGCCTGCATTACTATGTGTGATTGCCTACATCCATCAACTACTCTATCTTGTCTACAATTTTGGCTGTATCTTACAGTCTTTGTTACATTCACGCTGGGTTTGGCTTTAAGCAGTTCTCGCAGTGGCAAATCCAATGACTGTTTTATGGATGTGAGTACTTGTTTGTACTCCAGGACAAAGCGGTGGCACACGCGGAGCTGTGGATGTTACTCCACCAGCAGCACTCTCCCCTTTCTTTCCTTCTGTGCATGGGTGCGTTCTAAAATGGCTGCATCAAGCTCTGAAAGCTTAAAAGCAGCAAAAAATTTAAGAAAAATCCCATTCTTAAAATTAGTCCTTGTGACACATTCTGTGTAAAATCAGCATAAAAACTATTATTTCATTCCCAAGAAAAGAACCAGCGCTTTAAAGAGAGGAGCTATGAAATGCAGCAATCGGTCTGAGCACTCGTCTCTTATGAGACTGCACAAGCTGTCCCACCATCAAGTCACAAACTGTCCCTTCTCCTGTGTCAGTAACCCCCCCTGCACCCAAAAGTGAAGGACTTCCTAGGTTTTAAAGGAACCCACCTGTACTTTCACCAGCAAGACACACTCCCAGAAGACAAACGGAGAGTACGAGGGGGATATTTGCCATCTTCTTCCCACTGCCCAAACCTCTTGCTAGCAAATTGTTCGGGTCGTGGAGCTCAGTCAATAGTTCCAAAGTGCAAGTGCTTGTTTATTTATTCTGGCTAACCCTTTAATTTAAGGTCCCCAGATGTGCCATTGGTGAGGCTTGCAATGGCAGCATGGGTGTTATATGAGAGGGTACGTCCACGTACAAAAAACCTGCTAGGCTGTTGCAGTCCTTGGGCTCATCTTCTGCCCTATAGGTTATTACTGCCATGTTTGGGGGTTGAGCATGGCGCAAGAATGAATTAGTTCAGCTTCAGTAAACTCCTTTAAAGCACTGGATTTCCCATTCCCATCCAGGTGATATTTTTTGTCACAGAAAAGTCCACAGTAGCATTTTCAAAGGCTTCAGCATGGTCCACATTTTGTCCAAAAGAGCTGGCACAATTCCCTTGAAGACAACCCTACAGATGATGCTTCCTCTCGGGGACCAGGCACCCTCGGAGCAGGGCTGTGTCAGCCAGCATGGTTTCACACAATTAAAAACCTGGATGAAGTGAGGTGAGACTACTGGTCCATTATCCAGAACTGCTGGGGCGAACCCTGGAAACACCATGGAGTTTCCTAGGTCCTCTACTTGAAGTCACAGCAAGGAACCTGCTGCTTGGTGGCTTGGACAGTGGGCTGGCGTAGGGATAGGCTAAAAAAATGCCAGATTTGGAGCAGGGAGAGTGTGCAGGCTCCTGGCTGCAGGGCAGCCTGTGCTCAGGGCAGGTTCACAGGCTGCTCCTCATCCATACTGGCCAGAGTGGACTGAAAGGAAGGGAAGATGGGGGAAGTGAAATAGGAAAAAAAAGTAGGTTTTCATACAGAAAAGAAAGAGAGGGTTTTCCTATGAAACCATTCATATTTAATGGTGGGTTACTTACAACTTTTAAAACCCATTCCTTCCCTTTTTCTGACTTTCCCTTAGTGTGAAGAGCTCTTTCAAGGTGAGTAATTGCTTTTGGGAAAATACTGAATATTGTAAAAAAAGAAATTAAACATTCACTTCTGGAAAGGTCAAAAATCTCCCCCTCACCTCCTTCCTTGAGGAGCTGTAGGGAAAGTAGGCCAAAATCTTTCATCCCACTCTGGGGAGGGCTTGTGGGCTTTCTGCCAATGACCAGTTCCTCGAAACCTGCTTCCCAGTTTCTCCCCCAACTCCCCCATGCTCGGGGCAGAACTGAAATCCACCATTGCACCCCTGCGCATCTGGGGCTCGCAGTGCTCTGCCCAACAACAGGAGGGACTCGGACAGAGGCATTTTAAAGCAGAACTCCATTCCTGAGTGCGGCGTTGGTGCTGTTTCCTTTTGGTATTAGCTCTAATACTGTAAGGGAAGAGCAGGGAGAGGCTAGCAGGCTCTGCTGGCTTGTGAAAGCAGAAGAGCTAGAAGAGAGGAGCTGGCACGTTTTACTAGTTCCCAGCAGAGCAAGATGGATGTTCTGCTATTGTCAATGCAAGAGAATCCCACTGCACATTTCATGGCGCCGCGAGTGCTCACAAGCAGGCTGACACCATCCGGTGAGACGCAGAGCACGTACCGTGTTGGATGTGCCCATGTCTCACAGGCTGGAGTGCTATTAGTTGCTGTGAAGCTACGATAGCCCTCGGGTAGTTGTTAAAGTGTTTGCTTGAGCTTATGAACCATAAATCCTGTGCACTCAGTCCAAAAAATTAAAAATGTTCTTTAGCGCAGCATATGGGAGAGACGTTTGTGGTTGCGTGGGTATTTGGAGTTACTTTTGTATGCAGAAAGGACCGGTCAGCTGCAGGTAAATATGAGATGCTGAATGTCAGTTACAGCCTTGTGAGATCCATGTTGCCTAGGTGGAAAAAATCCTTTATTTTCCCTTTCTTGAGCAAACAAAAGGTCGTGAAACCTCTAATTCATCTTGTTTCTTCTTGCTCCGTTTGAAATAATCTTTATTCATCGCTGCCAGTAGCTTTTGTTATCAAATTTCTGTGGTGGATAAATGAGTTAGGATGAGGTAATGTGCTGTTGATGTAAATTGAATGCAAAGTGAAGAAGGTAATGATCATCTCTCATTTTCTGTGCATGAGAAAATGCAAATGTGAGAAAATAAATTGAGCTAAAATGCTGAAACAATACATCTCCTATCAATAAAGAGGAGTGTAGAGAATGGCCTGCCATAACAAAGGATAATTAGAATCTCGTTACTGTAAATATTTTACTTTAGAACATAGGTCACTGAAATTATTTTTGGTGTATGGTGCATATTTCACTTGTAACAGTACTTGCAACATTATTGCTAATTAATCTTCACAGAAAAAGACAACATCATTAGAATAAACAAGGCTATCAATACAAATAATTTTTATTGTTTACTACTATTTCTGTCACCTTCTGGGGCACTAAATTGAAAGCAAAGTGTTTCTTTTTATTTATTTTGCAAACAAAATCCCCAGAATTGTGATCCCCACCATGGGCACTTTGGAGATGAAAGCTTTGCTGTTTAGGTGGATGACGTCAATTAAATATTGGATCTGGGTTTATTTTGACTTAATGTTCTACATTCTCAAAAGAAGACTATTTAAAACACACAACCAAGACATGTTTCTTTCTATTAAAAAGGCTTTCTGTAGCAATGAGCTGTTAGGAGGCACCTCTTCTGTTTTGGGCAGCGTGTTCCCAGCAGGGCCACCACCTCAGGCCTGGGGACTGCCCATCTTTCAGGGAAGCTTTCTGCTGCAAAGTGAAATGAAGTTTATGAGAAGTCAGAACAAGAAAGCTGTTTCCATTTTAATCTGATAGATTTTTTTAAAAAAAAAAAATGTGCTCTGGCTGCACTGATCAATAATGTTAAACAGCCTGATGGCTTGAAGATCTTGTTAAATGATTGTTCATAATCTCCCTTGTCTCCAAATGCACTCCTTTAAGCAAAAGATCCTCGCTCAAAACCTTAAGCAAATTGCAACTTGCCCTTGTCCTCTAGACAGCTATGGTAAGTAATCCTTCCTTAACCAACAGCAAACAAGCTATTTCTGAAAAAAACAGGGAAAGTAATGCTTGATCTTTTTTTTTCTTCTTTATTTGATTACTTTGAAGTCCCTGGTTTTTTCTGGAGCAATGGTTGTGGGAAGTTATCCAAATATAGAGGCAGCACAGCCATGGAGTCCTTTGCAGTGCCTATCATTCTGTTGTAGGCATTAACATACTGGAGAGAGTACCAATTCTGTTAAAAATCCCATAGCCACTGAAGATACTAAGGTGTGTTTGGACATCAGTGGCATTGGTGACCTACCCCAGGTGAGGATATGCCCTCAGCTTTCACAGGTGGGATGCAGAAGCCTTGTCCCTCTGGCGGTGGCTCTGGGCTGGTGGGATCGCAGGCACAAGGAGATGCTGCTGATGACTTCACATCGGGGCTGTGGGGAGGGCTATTGAGGCAAAAAGGAGGTGGCTGGCTTTGGTGATGTGAAATGGCAACCAGGATCAGCTCTTCAGTGACAGCAGCATACAGTTTGTGCAGGAGCAGTGCTGGCTCATAGCTCTCTTGTCTTTGAAAACCTCTCCCCTACTCCCCCTATCCATCTCAGGGCTTTCAGTTCCTCTGTCGGACATTTTTCTTTTGCTTTTATGCAGAGGCTTCGATACTTGTGCCAAGAAACAGGCTCCCCTTACTGAATTCCCTCCAGGCACATCCGTCGCAGTTAGCACTTAAGCTCCGTCCCTCCCATTTTATTCCGTTTTTAATTAGACTCCTGAACAGGAGTGCAGAGCTCACTCTGCTTTCATCTGGGAGATCCTGTGGCTGTGAAATATTTATGGGAAGTAAATAACTGTCAGAAAGTAAATAAGTCCCTGACTCTACATGAGTGTAAAAGTGCTTTGAAAGAGTCTCATCCGAATAAAAGCTTCTCATGTTGAGTGACAGCAAGAAACAGCAACACAGGCAAAAAATTCCCAATGTAGAAGGTAAACACAATTACTAATTCATGGAGCAGCACGTTTCACAGTAGCAACTTTAATATCTTTCTTTTCAGTTTGCTTTAAAATAGGCCAGATTAAAAGGCAATCTGGATTTGGTTTGGTCATCGTCTTTTCAGAAAGCGGAGTGCAAGCACGGCTAGACACACCATGTTGCTGAAGTTATTCTAAATTTAGTCTTTGCCATCTCCACTTCAAACTCTGGATAAAGCAATGAAACAAAGCTCAGAGAAGGCAGCAGTTCTTGCGGGTTTTGACGGGTCGGGTAGTTCACCAAGCTCAAACATCAACATACAGAGCAAGAACTAGGTTAAATACAAGCTCAAAAGCTGGCTTGCCACTGTGTGTGGGATGGAGGTTCGTCTTTCCCCAGGCTTGCTGATGTGAACTTGAGTTCTGGAGGTCGTTTTGAAACAGATCTCTCAAAGATCTTTCTCCCTCCTCCAGCAAACCCATTTCCTCATAAGAGAGGTGCTCCAATCCCCCAGTCATCTTTGTGGCCCTACGCTGGACTCTCTCCAGTAGTTCCCTGTCCCGCTTGAGCTGGGGAGCCCAGAACTGGACACAGTATTCCAGTTGTGGCCTCACCAGTGCCGAGTAGAAGAGGAGAATGACCTCCCTCGACCTACCAGCCACACTCTTCCCTATGCAGCCCAGGATTCCATTGGCCTTCCTGGCGACAAGGGCACATTGCTGGCTCATGGATAATTTACTGTCTACCAG
>VYXH01008454.1:187614-240571 GCA_013397275.1 Burhinus bistriatus | reverse complement strand
AACATAGAGGGCCACCCCACCACCTCTCCTTCCCTGCCTCTCCCTTCTGAAAAGTTGGTAGCCATCAGTCACAGCACTCCAGTTGTGTGAGTCTTCCCACCATGTTTCTGTGATGGCAACTATATCCTAGTTTCCTTGCTGTACAATGGCCTCCAGCTCCTCCTGTTTGTTCCCCATGCTGCGTGCATTAGTGTAGATGCACTTCAGCTGGGCTAATTGTCTTGCCACTTTTTTTGGGGGACAAGCCCTAATTCCCACCTGATCATGCTCAGACACTTGTATAGTTACCATCCTATCACTACCCCTCATGTCTTTACTACCACACTGAACGCGATCCCCCACCATCACTGAGACAGACTGCAAGACCTGCAAGACAGTAACAGTCAGTGTTCTCCCTTTGCCCATTTGCTATGTCAACATTTGTGACTATGCCCTTGTTAATTTTCTTTACCTTAACCATATTCTATCTGAAGTTTCTACCTTCTCCTTGTACCAGGGCATCCTTGTGCCCTATTCACCTTTTCTACCTCCCTTTCTTTCTACTATCTTTATAATTTGCCTTCTTGGCCTTTAGGGACCAAACTGTCTGTCGTATTAACATTAAAATCTAAGGAGAGGATATGCAGAGAAGAGATAAATCTATTTCTAATCTGTGTATCCCTAATTGATACCATCAGCCAGCTCCCTGAGACCTAGGTACTTGAAGCAGTGGGACTCAAAGCTTGTCCTCTGCTTAATAAATGTGGTCTCAGAACGCCCCTTTCCAGCTAATTGATGTAGGAGGGAACTGGAAAAGCTGAGAACTCTCCATGTAACTCTTGGACCTACCGCACGAGGCAGTCAATAGTTGCCATGTATTCAGAGAAAGGGACCTCACAGTCTCAGCTATCTGCTCACATCAACACATACGATGGATGAAACCGCCACTCTGGTTCCAGAGGAAGACACTGCAATTTTTTTCTTGAAATCCCAAGACCATCAGAGGTGTGTGATGTGATGAATACTTAAGACTGAATTGGTCTTTCTAGTGGGTCTGACCTACTTGGGTCTTCTTTTCTGTTCCCCTGACCTAGTGCCCTGGCGTACTTTTCTTGCTAACAGCGTTCACTAACGGATGGTTGGATGCTCTGACTTGTCAGCTTTAACAAAGCTAATAGCAATCTGCTATGAAGGTTAATTTGTAGCCAAATTCACCAAGAGAACTAGCCAAACTCCTCTGCGCTACTTGGGCACTGTTTTGAAAATTCAAGAAGGATGGTAGTTGTGTACCCAGTGGTTGCTTCAGAAGGGTGATTTCCACTGGTGTACAGTGGAGTCACCTCCCTGATGGAGGAAGGAAGCTGCTGACATAAAGATCTGCTGTGACTGTTTGCAGGTGGGCTTTCCAGCCTCTGGTGCTAAGAAGGCACAGAAGCTTGGGTTCATCTTTCTGAATTGAATCTCCTAACCTGAATTGCCAAGCCTGGGACTGCAGACTCTGCAGTTGCAGGAAAGAGGTACTTCTAGAGGTTCTGAGACCCAAAAGGTCAGGTGCTGGGGATGCGGCTGGGTTTTGAAGTGCCGTCCTCCCTGCGTTGATTCCATGGGGAGTGTATGCACCTGTGCTCCAAGTGCAGTGGGAAAATGACACCTCAGTGTCCATATGTGTTTGGTGCCTGTAGAGTTGCTGTGTCAGGCCTATGCTTTGTTCAGAAGATGTTGGGAGCCTTGATAGTAAGAGGATGGATGGACGGTAGGATGCAAAGGGGCAGATGAGGGCTGGAACCTGAGGTGACTGTACAGAATGCAGTGGTGCTTCATCAGATGTGCACTGGTTGAACTTTTAGCTGAAGTTGCTAATTTAAACTTTACTGCAGATGTCCTGAGAGTTTTGCCTTTAAACTAATATAAAGTAACCCTAAAAAGCAGCATCCCTATCCCACCTTAGGAAAATTCTCTGTCTTGATCTGGCTAGCCCTCTTTGCAATTAAGGTTATACGACTGATTATGAATATAGTGTTTGAGCTGAAGCATATTGTAAACTTCTTAAATCAAGTGAAATGTTTCACATGCATGGAAATACCACCAGTTAAAAGACGCAATGTCTAATACATGACACACTCTTTCTAAATTAGGCTCATCCCTTTGAGAAAATGCATGAGTTCCACTGCTCAGGTTTAGATCATAATTTGAAACTCCAGGGGACTATCTTAGAAATCACAAAAGTACGTCCCAATGGTTTTTGATGGGTACTTCTTCACATCAGCTTTTTATCTTGAAACTGTGTCAAACTCATGGAAACATGAAGAGTTTGTGATGTGTGCTCCTTCTAAAAAGCGTCACAGTTCCCAGCTACGAATCCTGATTCAACAGGTAAAAGCTACAGGTCATGCTCTTCCTATAAATGAATCTGGGCCTGAGTGTTTCTTTTCTTCAAGGCTTTGGGGTTTCCAGCTAAGGTTGCACTGTGCAAGGGATGCAGGATGGGAACACAATTCATCTTGCTCAAATTGTCCAAGTACTGACCTCATCTTGATCTTCTTGTAGATTTAGGGCTAAATTCTGCCGTCCCTTTGTGCCAGCACAGTTTGATTGACTGGAATGGGGCTGCAGGTTTGGCCTTCTCTTAATAGGCCACCTTGCTGCGAAGAAGCTTTGTGACTGGGAGTCTGGTGGTATGATAGCACTGGCTGTCCCTGGTTGGTTTGCTGCGGTGTGTGAAGTGTACCGAGAACTTCCCAGGCATAACAGAAGGGACTGTGTGTGCTCAAGAACTTCACAATGGGCACAGCAGATAGGGATCAGGGAGGTGAGACTTTATAAATCAACAATCTTAATTACTTGCAGTTTGGAAAAAATGAATGGAGAGATGTACTCATAGAGTAGAGACTTCAGTGGGAGTTCAGGCACATCCATAAAAGCCAACAAGTCTGTCTGTGCCTTGCACAAGTGTCTGGAGTCAACCTCCCCAGGAGACCCTGGCAGTGCTGCTGGGTCACCCTCCGTTGACAGGGACAACCTGCGTTGGAGTTAAATGACTATGGTACAAAATGGCACCTAAAATAGCACGTGTTATCCCACATAGCCACTGCTCTGCGCCTTTTAAGGAGGAGATCTGTCAGCTCCATCTGTCTCCTCTTTGGAAGAATGATGGTACTACCCCTCCCTTTCCCTTTCTTCCTTCTCTCCTCCCATATAATTCTGCTCTCCTGCATTACTCTAAGGCTATTGTAGTACTTTTCAAGTCGTCTTAATTGTAAGCAGTCCTTAATCACAAGCAATCCTTTTGGTATTAATGTAATAGAAAATTTAGATGATGCTTCTGGTTGTTAAGGACGTTTGCACTAGTGAGAGGCCAGGAGACAATACTGCTGTGTCAGTGCAGGAATAAATAACCACCCGGGGTCGAGGGCAAGCAGAACTGAACCTCAGATCTCTCTGTTGTCTGCTCTGGGTTTAAAATACTCCTGGGAGGTGAATCTGAGGAATGAAGCTCAATGCTAGTAAATATTTTTGACCTATGCTCTGGCTGTGGGTAATTTACAAGAAGCTTGAAAATCTGATCTGGGTTATGTCCAATTCACAGAAGTTTATTTCCAAGGCAGTTATTTATAGACTGCCTTCCTGGCTCTCGGGTTTCTTGGGGAAGTGTCTGAACATCAGCTCTCTGAGCAATCACCATAAAATTAAAATTTTCAATTTCAATGGTGAACAAACAGTTTAAGGAAAGTGAAATATTATCCAACAAATCCTTCTTTTCACTTAAAGCCTTGAGCCTTTAAATATTTATTAGCAGTGTCTCTACTCTGCAGCAATGTTAAAAGGCTCAGTCCCATTCTAAGGAGGAAAACAATCCATTTGATTAAAAATGAAGAGCAAATGCCGTTTCTAAAGAAGGCCTTCAAGTCAAATTACAGTGTTTGGAAAAACGATCGGCACTTTTGTCTTCTATGTAGTACAGCTAGAAATGGAGTTTGATTTTGTTTCCTCCCTTAAACCTCGTTTGCCCTACAAATTTTGTGGTTCTTTCTCATGGCCCGACCCTGTAGGAGCAATGGTGGTATTTCTCTGGGCAGATCCACCAAGTTGCTCCCTAAATTGAGGGCTTCATGTGCTTCATGCTTTTCATTTGCAGACGTGGGGCCCTTGAGTGCTTATTGGTCTATTTTAAGCTCTGTTTTTCCCTTGCTTTAGCTGTGTAGGAAACAGCTTGCTGTAATCTCAGAGGATAATAACTCGAGGTTTGGGAAATCTGAGGGAACTTTATCTCTCCATGCACTGATTGAACTATCTGTACTTTTTCTTTCTTTTTTTAAAAAAAAAAAATAAAATCTTTAAAATAATTCTCTACGCAGTAGTATACAGTGGTGAAGAAAGATGTGGTTATTGTATAGGATTTCAAATTCAATCTGCGTCAAGCTGTCAGCTGGAAAAGACCCCCCTGAATTATGAGTGCACGTGGAGCTGGCATTGCTTTGCCTGGGGAGGTGCCTGGTACCTCCTGGGAAGAAGGGAATGATGAAAACTTTCCTTTAAAATGTGAGTTCCCAAAGAAAATTATCTCATGTTAGAAAATTGTCTCATTTGTAAATCTCTGCTAAGTTATCTTCTGTAAAGGTTGTTGGGTTAACCGTAGCTGGAAGGACCATGCTAGGTTATTTTAATCACTTAGTAGAGATGGTTTAAGAAGTTATTCTTATGGGAAAGTCCTGATTTTTTTCTGTGTGTGCGTGCAGGATTCAGTGGAAATAAGGGCTTCACAGTGGTCATCTGTGCCAATGTATAGGGAGAGGAAACCTCTCCACCAAGAACTCACAGAGAAAAGGAAGGGGAGATGGAGATAGTAGAATCATAGAATGGTTTAGGTTGGAAGGGACCTTGAAGATCATCTAGTCCCAACCCCCCTGCCATGGGCAGGGACACCTCCCACTAGCCCAGGTTGCTCAAAGCCCCGTCCAACCTGGCCTTGAACACCTCCAGGGAAGAATAGCCTGCACATGCCAGCACAATGAAGAAGTGCCAGAGCCAGGACAGAGATCTCTGCTTTTCTAGAGAGCTAATCCAGCTCCCTGACTCTTCTTTCAGGCTAATTCCATTATGATAAGACCAGCAGTGGTTTTGGAGGGTCTGCACAGGGCATGGTGTTTTCCTGTCATGCATTAAAGCTACCCTATATTGCCAGGGAAATTGTCTAGGAGATGGAGCAATAAAAAGCTTGATAAAAGGAAATATTATCCATTAAATGAGGCAGGACTTTCTCACAAGTATGTAATTTCATAGATAAGCAAATATAAAGCTAGGTAATACACCTTGTCTTCAGCTGAGCCGCTTAGCTTGGTTTGCGCAATGTATGTTCAACCCTGTCTCTTAAGTCTGCTAGTTCAGCCTGTGAAGGTTATCACCTCTGCCTTGTCTCAGGTAATCGGAAATGTCTTCTAAATGGCCCAGCTTCCCTCTCTCCGGTGCCAGAAGACAATAGATTCTTGGTATCTGAGCCCTCAGCTAAAAGGGCTGCTGCAGTTAGGCTTCATTGTAAAAGATAAGGTGGCACCAAAACTGTTGACGGCAGAATGAAGGAAAACAAATTGTCGTGCCTGAAATCAAATGAGTTTTAATTAATGCATCTAAACTGTCTAGTGAAAGTTCTAAATGCCGTTTGTGTCTTCATTGTTGCTCTAAACAGTGACAAACTCATCAGAGGCAAACAAATTGTAATGTGTGCCACTAAAGCTAAAACATACCAGAACTGAAATAAGTAATTTGGGAGAGAAGTACATTTTAGGGAAACCTGCTGTAGCCCTGAAGTTCGTCCATTGCATCTCGCCTCTGGGAGCTTTAAATATCAGTTACCCACACAGAACCGGGATTTCTACCGGCTCTCAATTAGACAGTGTGAGATCTCCTGCAGACACAATCCCCATGCTCCCAGTCCCATCTCCTGGGAGGACACCTCTCCCTGTGTGCTCCAACACGGAAAGGTCTGGTCGTGGATTCCTTCTGCAGGCAGCTTCCTGCAGAACCAACACCGCTGAGCAGTGGTCCTGCCTGGGGAAGGGGGAAGTTCCTCTTTAGATGGAGAAGGAATTTAAGCCTTCCAGAAGGTAATTTATTCAGAGTTAAATCTGAGTAACACCTTTTTTCCCAGCACAGGCTCTGCAGAACCCCGAGCAAGCTGAGCTTGGCGCAGACCTTTATTTTTCTTGTTCATATTGGTTTTTCCCTCTGGTTTCCACTTGAAAACTACAAAATGCATACCTACAGAAAAGAACAAATCTACATCTTGCCAGCGCGCACATAGCTTGCAGGCTGGAGATACTCTACAAGATTGTGACAAGATCTCTTTGGGTTTTTTGTTGTTGTTCGTGTTTGGCTTTTTTTAATTTAACTGCCGTGTCCTGCAGGAGGAAAGGAACAGTGATGTAAGAACAAAGGAGTATAAAACAGTCATAAATAAATCTGGGCTAGAATTTAGAGACAAGTTCCTTGCCTCAGAGTAAGGGAAGAGTTTGGGAACTGCCCAGTAGCAGCGGGGATGGGGGGCAGGTGGGGAAGAAGTAGTCAAAAAACACTTAAAAGCAAAACCTGTTAAAAGCAACTGAATGAGACGGTAGGAAACCTGGGACTGGGGTGGGACACAACTATACCTATGACCACCAAGTGCAAGGTTTATCTAGGCTTCTGCCCTATGCCCATTAAAGGAAAAGTTTCTTGGGTGGAACGACCCACTGCCAATTGTAGAAGTGGTCCAAGTCCCTGAAGGTGATCTGCAAAATGAAACAGAAGCGAAATGGGAACATTATCTCTTTGATTTTGCAGCTAGCCCCAGAGCCCCTCAGTCCTTTACTTCTGATCTTTTAGTGGAGCTGATTGCGTATCTTTGAGGCCTTTGGTCCTCAGCTGTAGAAATAAAAGCTCAGTGAGCTGAGCTGGCTGCTGATTCACCTCTAGGAGTAGAAACAGCATTACAGCCTGATCAAAGACTTATTCCAGTGGGGGTCTTCCTGTAGCATTTTTGCACAGACCCGAAGATATGTAAATGTTCTGCAGAATCTGACATACATGATTAACGTTGAGCATATCTCGTTGTTGATGAATTCTGTCTAATAAAAGGAAACTTACAACTAAAACAAGCCCTTCTGAAAAATGAGCCTGTGCAGAGCCACAAATAAGCGTCGTTTCTCTCCATTGTTTTTACCATCCTGCAAATTTGATGCATCCTCTTTCTGCTGATGCTTAAATGTGTGAATAATCTGTTAGGAGCGTCAGCCATTTCTTCCCTTCACATTACACAGAATGGTGTTATGGCAGATCTCTGTAGTCTTCTATCCTGTAGCCTCTGTGGTACATTTAATAGCAGAAAACAGCCAGTGATTTGAAATAAAAAATAATTTAGTCTTGCATGTTAGATACGGAGAGAATGAGTTATTTTTTGTTGTTGCGGTTTTTTGTGTCTTTTTTTTTTTTTTTTTTACCTGCACCAAACAGGGATGCTTTTAAGTCTTTGCTGTTTATGCTTCAAGCAAATGCAAATAAAACAGTGACTAAACTAGCTGGATTTTGAATATATGCAGAGAATCATAAATTTTATGGACTGTTGATGTTATCTGAAAGGAACCTCAAAGAATTAGACTGAATAGTGAATTACAGAAGGAAAAATTTCTTTAATTTCTATCACTATGGGTTAAGGGAAACATAATCTTGTTGAAGGAGCTTGATGTAGTATTTTTTGGGTAAGACTACAAGTTTGGTTGATGAAAACACTTGGGTTGATACAACAGAATATACAAAGACTTCTGCATAACGCATAATTTGATACCACAAAGCCCTTCATATTAAGTAACTAGAGAGCACGAAAATGAATATTGTGTGTATTGAATGGATTTAAAACTGCCTAACTAATGGTCCTCAAAATGATCACTGTCAGCTGCTAGCACTGTGGGTGCTCTCCAAGACTCATTTTTTTCTCCATTTCCGTGGTACTTACCAGCTGACTGGAAATGGCACTGGCAAAGAGATTCCAGCTCACAAGTCAGGACGGTGCCATGGGGAGAGGTGGCAAAGGATGGCCAGTGGAAAAATATGCTGAACATGAGTTCACCTATAGCCAAAATGTTAGGGTGGTTCTTGAGCACGTGTAGCCTGGAAAGGGGATATTGCCTCTATGCTAATATAGTTGCTATATGAAGAGTCTGTCTAGGTCAGCAGTTCATAAAGGGTTGGGGTTAATCAGGGTCCCCTCTAAGAAGATTTACCAAAATAATAGAAGGATTGATTAACATGCCTTATTGTGAGAAACCACTAGAGCCACAGTTTTGTGTTAACCAAGGCAAGTCTTAACTTTCCACATCTGGAACAAAAGGTTCTAAGAGGAACCTTTTCAATATAGCAAATAAAGCTCTAACGAGAACCTGGAAGTTTAAGAGAAGCATCTTCACACAAGAAATATGAGTGAACGGCCATTGGGACAACAACAGAGGTCACGGTCAGGTAGCATTGCTGGAGAATTCTAAATGCATTTAGAATTGATGTGGAATTAAAAAACGGTGTATTAGGAAGACCTGTGGCTCCAGCTATGCAGTTTAGGCTGGAGCTTCAAAGCAATTCTTTCACCCTGTACCAGGGAAGGAGTCCCAAGAGCCCTCTGAATTCAGTCCCAGAGGTCGGCCCACTTCTTTCTGAACATCTGAAATCTAACAGTCTGGGGAAAATCTTGTGGTTTCAGCAGCATCATGGAAACAGAAACCCATTCCACCACGTGGGTCTCTGTGAAAGGCTATGGGCATCTCCAGGAATCTGCAGGATCAAAGCTTTAGAATAGATTTTTTTTCTATTTCCCATTGACTTTGCACAGAGTGAAGAACCGAGGATGGTTTTAAAATAGGAACCCTATTTCTTATTCAACATTCAGGCCTAAAAATTGGGGGAAACAGTAGCAATTAGAGCGGGTGAGACTGAGTAAGGTGCCTCTTCCACTTCATTTAGTAAAGAAACTGAGTTGTTTCCCCTAGGCACTTGTCTTGCAGCTTGTGTGACTGCAGATGGCTGCCGCTTTGAAGGAAACCTGTAATTTAAAAGCAACTCTGAATCATCCTGCCTGCCTTTCTTGGCATAACACCACTTCACTTTGCTGCTCTGCAGAGGCTGGTGTTCACAGGTTTATCTTCTTGACTGGCAACACAAAGCAAGCCATGCATCCAGGACTAATGGCAGGTGCCTTGGGGAAGACGAGGTCAGCTATTTCAGTCTACTGCATCTACAGGACGCAGCCCATTTAGCAGCTAGCATTACCTGGCGCCCAGTGCTCCCACCTGAGCCTTTATCTTGTGCTCATTCCCCTTGAGATCAAAGCTGTAATGTATATAACTGTTGCAGGGTGGGGGGAAGCTGAATGTTTCTTGGGAATAAGGCAAAGGTGAAGGCTCAGCTCTGGCTTGGTGGCTTGGAGTGATTCAAAGTAGATTTCTCTATGCAATACAAAAAGCTGTTGTATTATTACACCTCCATGAAGAGCCACAAAAACCGGCCCTGAGGCCTCCAAATAGGGTCCCAAATGGACCCACTGTTATTTCAGTGATTTAGCTATCTCAGGGTAGCAGGACTAATTAATAAGTAGTGAAGGCAGTGCGACTGCACATTTATCCTCTTGTGCTAGTTTCTATTTTCCTCTTTGCTCCTCAACCAGCTTCAACTCTTCATCGCTTGCGTCAGGAGGAATGGGCAGGAGCTCCTCTCATGCCTCCTCCAGTGCTGGTGCTGTGCCATTGACAGGCAGCACGGGTGGAACAGCCAGCTCCTTCCCATGGAGCTGGAGGATGCATCTCCCTACAAGTTCATTCAGTAATGACCTGACGCGGAGGTCCTAAGCCATCTCCCACTTTCCATTTAGCAAACAGTAAATTGCTGCTGAGCACCCTCCTGCTGGTGGTTTTCCTCCTCTTTGGGCATTTTTGCAAAGCCATGTAGGCTCTTTGTAACCATAGGTGAGAGAAATCTTGTGGAAAGGGACCTGAGGAAGTCATCTAGATCGACCTCTTGCTCAAAGCAAGGTCAGCATTGACTTTGCAAGTGGTTGGTACCTAGGTGATGGAGGCCAGAACCGGTGCTGTTTCCTGTGCTCTTGGGGCCTCTCTGCATTTGTTAGGCTCCACGTTTCTCCAACATAGTCCGTCTCCCCTCTGTTAAACTGCCTGGGCACAGAAATCCATGCTTTTCTGAGGCAGAAGTCACTGAAGAACACTATAGATAGCTGGTTTCCCCCAGTATAGATGGAAACTCTGATGGGCATCAAGGTGGCTGCGTCTGGTTTCTCAAGCTAAATAACACAACCTAAAGAAAGCCTGGATCAGAATGGGGGTAGGTCAAATGCCTGGGTAGGTTTTGGGACGTCACCTTCCTGCAGTTTGGGAAGCCTTTCGGGTTGTCTTTTTAATGCAGCTACAAGGAGAAAAGGCTGTTTCATTGTAGGTTAGATATTAGCTAGTTTAGAAGTGGTTAAGCCACAGGAATAGGAAAATAAAAGCCTGAACTGCCCAAAAGGGTGCTGTATAAATTTGTCTCTCAGCTACTGTTAAGCATCAAGGCTAAGTAATTGCCATACCTGCTTCCCCAGACATGTTTTGACCTCTTGTTTAATTATCTTTCCAAAAATTGTCCATTCCTGAGTTTGCTGGTTTTTGCTGAACAAACTGCTGCCAATGTGCTTGAAAGAGATTATTCTACAGGAAAAGCATTTTCACAAACAGATTTAATGTTCACTTTTCTTTCTTTCCCCGAGGGTTCTCTACCTATTTTTATTCTTTATGTTCCCTTATCATGCAGTAAAACCCAAGGCCCTATTTACTGAGAAATTTTTTAAAAAGCCTAAAACTTTCTATTTCTGTAAATAAATATGTCTGTACTGCTGGAGTCAGGAGCCTGGTTTTCAGGAGTTCTTGCTTTGGTTGAAGCTGGATTGCTGGTTGACCTCTGTTCTGCCTTAACATGGGGGCGTATTGGAGTTAGGCTCGATGTTATTTTCACAATGCAAATTCCCATACACAATGAGATTTGTTTTACTTTCTGCATCTCTCCACACCTCCTCGGTGGTTATAGAGGAAACAGGTTACCTTCTGCGGGGAGACGTCTCTGATTCTGAATTGCAAGGTTAGCCATCGGCGTGGGCAATGCCTCCTCCATTGCCCCTTACGTGAAACCTCATCTTATTGTCTGTGCTCTTAAATTAGCTGGTCGGCTCTGACCCCGGGTGACCGCTGCCTTTCAGTAATGAACAGCAAGGCGAGAGTCTGCCTAATTTCCTCCTGTGCTACCAAGATAGTGGAAGAAGCTTGCTTTCTGAGTGTGCAAAGTCCTGTGACGAAAAGCTCGGCTGCGTCCTCACTCTGCAGAGACAACGGATGCAAATGATCCGGGCCAGTGGGCTACAAAATCGGAAATGACAACCAGGAGGAGGATGTGAAGCTCCTGGTGAAATGGTGCTGACAGTCGCCGTTGCTGGCTTGTTTGCATCTGCAGCCGCTGCCCGGAGGCCCTGGCCCCAGCCCGAGCACGCGGGAGCTGGAGCAAACCAACAGCAGTTTCTGTAATGAGGATGTTGATGTGGTGATGTCGAAACCATCATGCAAAACTGCATCTCCCCGAATAGCTGCCCAATGGTATGCGTGGCAGTGGACAGCTGGAGTGCTGGCTTTTCCGGGCGCCTCCTGTACCTGCAGGCTCCGTCTGGAAAGCCCATGCCCAGGGGTGCAGGGCTGTGGTGGGACCCGGTGCTGAGCCCCGCCTCTTGTCTTCCTCTGCAGCCCAGACGCAGCTGGGGGGAGACACCCAGGCTGGACCACTGCAGACTCAGCCTTGTCTTGGTTTCTCAGTAATTAAATACATTGCTTCTCAGCCAGCCTCCGTCAGTCTTGAAATTCACACTGAAACCCAGATGCTTATTTGCTGAATAATGTTTTTCAGCTGGATCTTTTTTTTTGGTCTGTAATGCAAGAGGCTTTGGGCTCCACTCCATTCTGGCTGGCGTCTTATGCACAGTCTTATCCCCACATAGGAGGAGATGTGTTGTCTCCCCTTGTCCTGGGATAGAAAAGGTCCATCCCTCTCACTCTGGGAGAGCCTCTTCAGCTCCAAAGGGTGCACCTCAAGGCTTCTAGCAGTGTTGCACCTAACAAAACAGCAACTGCTCTATGTACCCCTGGTAAGGGATGGTCTCTGCCATCCCTTGGGTAGAGAAAGGCATGGTCCTGTCCCTGTTTGGTTGACAGGAAAACCCACAGACTGTTGACATGGCACTTACTGGAGAAATTACTGGACAGATGTCCAGTTCTGCTGAGACCCAGGTCTACTGGGATGTTCACAACATGGTCTTTTTTTTCTACCTTTGGCAATACCTGTCATATCATAGAGAGCTTAGGTTTCTTGGAGAGGTCAGATTACTACCTAGGCTGCTTTTGTATGTCTTTATTCTCAATATCATCCTTTTAAAACCCCACTCAGTCTCAGGCAGAGGGCCTGAGCAGGATTCCTCTGTCCTTCCCTCCCAGACTACCCGTAAAGCAGCAGGTAAACCAGTGCCCTCACCTCAGGGGGCTGGTTTTGTTGGCAGCACAGCTTACCTGCTGGGAGCAACTCCGGTGAACAGGGCAGCTCTTGGTCTTGCTCTTGGACCTTCAAAAACTACCATGTGTTTGTCATGACTACTAGGCTCCCTGTTTTCTTGACTCCTGATGGCAATGTTTGTCAAGGGCGAAGTATTAAGATTTGGAGGTTTGCCCAAGTTCACACCTAGACTGACAAAAACTGCTAGGGCTGGTGGGACAACCACTCCTCCATGAACAGGGCAAGGTTTTGGCTCAGAGCTATTAACACCTCTGCTATGTTTTGGTCTGAGGCTGTTTTGGGAAGAGTTTCAGGTGCTGGTATAAGCTGTTGGCTTGCTGCCACTGCAGATTAAATAGATGTTTGACCCCAACAACAGTGTTAGCAACAGCTGGGGAGAGCCACTCCTGCCTCAGTCTGCCCTTTGGAAAAAAGCATTTGTGCATTCAGCAGCAGCATTCAGGGTGGAGAACACAGGCTCCTCAGCGACCTAGTCAGTAAATAACATGTGGCACATGAAATGAGCTAATGGTATTTTTATGTAAGAGAGACACAGGCCAGTCATTCATTCACACTCATTTTTACTGTCTGTTTTATTCTCTGTGATTTGAAACAGCCAGATTCCAGCACCTTTTCCTCCATTAGAGGAGCAGACTTCAAAACCCATCTGCTTTTCTCATACTTGAAAGGGAATAATGCCTTGCTCCATCAAATTCTTAAGGCAAATGCCTCTCTACATCTCATTTCAACACCTCTGAATCTAGTTGCTCACCCCAGTACTTCTAGACGTAAAAATCATGTAGTGACAGCCACAAACTAAGCCCTCACTTCCACTGGCCACCACAGGTAGGAGAAGGAAACGCAAGGCTCATCTAATGTCTGTCAGAAAAATGCATGGGAAGTCCCCTAAGACAACAGACTTGGTTGGGCTGGTCCTTGTGCAAAACCAAGGCTGAAGAGGAGGATAATAAATTTAGGGGTCAGCTGCTACAGATAGCCTGATTTTGGGAAAAATTCTCTAGGCAGAAATCTCCAATTTTGCTTACATTTCTTCCTGGAGTGGTGAAAATATTAAGCTGCAAGGGGAAGACTGCCCAAAGGGCTGTGATTGCAGGTGGTGCAAATAGCTGGAGACTTCTGCTGGGTGGCTTTGGTCTCTCCACAACTCTTCAGCTGTCCTAAGCTGAGGGCTTCTTTACCACTGCCACTGGTGTGTGTGTATGAAATGGGAGTGCTGCTAGTTAGGCTCCTAAATCACTTTTAGGATTTTCTAACAAGCTCAGAGTGGTGCCTAAGTACATCCTGCATTCCTTTAGCTTTTCCCCATCCTTCTCCTTTCCCTGCTCCAGAGAAAGGGAAGCATCAACTCTTGGAGCTATGGACTAGCATGCACCTGGTTGGGGAAAGGTTTGAGGCTGTGGCTAAAAAGGTGGAGATGTGAAGTTTTGATACCTTGGGAAAGGTGAGTCCCTAAATTTTATTTGTAATTCTGTATAAAGCTGTGTCAGGGCTGCCTACCAAGGGCTGCTGTGGAAATAGGCAGAGGACCTGCTATAACTGCTGCTGATGATGTCTGTGCAAGCTTCGTCTTACTGTGGGACTAGACTCAGACTTATAGGCAAGGCTTTATAGAAAAGCACTATTAATGCCTTAACATCCCAGGTAATCAGCTGGATTTGCAGTTCAACACACTCGTTATGGCACAAACAAAATGCCTGCTCCAGAAAAAGGGCAGCACTGTGCTGTATCCTCTGCAAAAGCTCAACCTTCTTGGTGAACACAAGTCAAAGCATTATTCCCTTCAAGGGCATGGGACAGAAAGTTGGGGTAGACACGCTGCCAATGCACTAAGCACCACCACCATGCCTGCTTTGACCCAGAGGCACAGCAGAGTCAGGGTATCCTGGGAACACCGGGAGGATAAGCATAGACATTTCCTCTAGCATCCGATTGATTGTACTAGATGGATCATTTTAAAAATCAAGATCGTACTTAAATAGGAAAATATTTATTAAAACATTGCAAAGTGCTTTCCCCACATGCCTATTGCATCATGCCGTGTGTCATTCACTGCTTGGTATATGCAGATCACTGCTTTCAAAACTGCAGTGGAAGTTCTCCATACATAGATAATTAGCTTATATTTTTACATCATCCATAATGTAGCTTTCATCTCTTTAGCCTTTCAATTTTCACAGCTTTATTTTAAGGATAGAAAATCTGTAGTGTAGGGACACTCTTGATTTGATGGGAGCTGATGAATAGGCGAAGATAAATACCATATAAATGTTTCTTTGAAATAATGCACTTGCTGGCAGAGTGAATCAGATGTCTATGTTGCATGATGGTAGCTGTCACTTTATTAGACTTCTTAATTCAGCATTGAAGCCATGCTTTACGGCCAGCTATTCCTTTCCTAATTTGTAATTTGTCATCTACAGCTTATTGATTGTGCACCTAAAATATTTGCACATCTTCTCAAATGTAATTTGCAGCTAGAAATTTCAGTTGGCAGAGCAGCACCAGCAAAATGAAAGTGCAGTGAAATCCCTCAGATTCAGAGTGGGGTCAGTTTTGGTGGGTGGCAGTCAGGCAGCTTTTTGGTGGATCATATGATACTTGTTTGGAGATCTGAGAGAAGAATCAGAGCTAAAATGATGAGTTGCAACTATTAAGCACTTTTTGAGTTCCTGTGCAAATAGATGCACTTTCAGAGCTCAAGGTTGTCTACAGACCACAGTGAAGACAGGAAACAGTTATAGCTCCTAAAGGCAGTGGGAATTCCTGGTTCATGCTATTTTTAGGAAGTCATCGTGGTTTTTAATGAGTGGTTAGAGGGTTAACTTCTGGCATTTGCCAATGAAAAGGTCTGTGCACCTATCCAAAGTTGGAGATTCAAAGTTATCAGACAAACTTAAATGAATGATAGCCTGACTCACCAGGATGAGTCAGGGCTTGTTCTAGAAGGAGAACTCCTTTCTGCTTTTTGTTTTTGTGTGGAGGACTAGGTATCACCAAAGTGTTGCCGATGCTTCTCAGTGAAAACAGGAAAAGCAGGTAAAAGCAGGTAAAGCAGGAAGAAGTAATGAACTTGCTCATAAAACTTGCACAGGTGGGAAGAGTCACCCAGATCCATTTCATGCTCTTCACAAATTGCTCTAGGAATCTAGTAATCCAGGAAGACTCAACTGCCTGTCTCTTCTCTGGAGTCTCTTTGTACTAGTTCACTGCAGCAAAATCTCTTGGGGTAGTTCTCCTTGCTCTTTCACTTGAACTGTGAAATGCTGGAATATGTATTTGCAAAGAGAGAGTTTCTTAGGGCAGTGTTCTCTCTAACACAGCAGCAGCTTTCCCAGACATCGTTCTTTTTTGTTTTACCCATTTTACTAGTTTCTTTTGGCAATATTTTCTGGGTGACGTTTTGAAAACTGCTTTTCAGCCTGATGATAGGTAAAATGCCTCCTCTCTACCATGGTCCTTTAGGTTGCAGTTCCCATGTTGTACCTTGATTGGTGACCTCCAGCCAGATCTGCTGCAATGCTATGGTCAGTCTCCTTCTGTTGGCCCCAGAGGGACATTTGTCTGGAACAGCCTTGGAAACCCGAAGAAATGCACTGTCTAAACAAATGTTACTTTAATTATTGGATTGGGTCCAAAAACAATTGTTGTAATCACAAAATTTGGGATTTGGGTTGCAGCTGCCAGCCCTTCTTCTCCCCCAATGGGCTCTTTGTGGGTGACTTCATTTGTTGCCTGAGGAAGAGAGTGGGTGGGATAGCAAACAGTTGGAGAAATGCAGTGGAGAGCTGAAAATCCTGAGCCCCCAAAACCTGGAACTCAAGAGCAATAATATCACAGTGTTCAGAAAGATTCGTCTTTTGATCCTGTTGGCAAAAACTGCTGTTTCCCAGCTGGTCAGCCAGCTCTGGCATCCTCCAGCCACAATTGCAATTGAGAAATGACTGGAGAGCTGCTTCTGTGCTCAAATCCTTGCTGCCAGATGTACAATTATCGTTACTGAAGCAGGAAAAGAGCCTAGCTTGGGAACACAGCAGACTCCAAGTAGCTTGATTTGCTTCTGACAGCTGTTGCATTGCACTTTGTATCTTACCTCTAACTCTTCACCATGGCTGACACACCTCGCCTCTTGACCTGTGCTGGCTGTGACCTGTCCTGTACCTCTGATTGCTTCAAATGGCTAAAATATATGAGAGTGTTTATAAGGTCATGTAAGGTTTTGGCTGCAGGGGAGTGTGAAAGGGGCAAGTCTCATTTCAATGAGAAGATCTGTTTTTCCTCTTGCAGATCTATGGCTTCCCTTCTTGACTGCTCCTTAATTAGCATGAAAATGGACTAAATATTTTAAGCAAAACAGAATTTCAAGAAGCAGTTACAGCAGCAGTGCCCCATGTTTAAATGTGCGCAGCACTATGCACGTCATCATTGAATAATGAATTAGTAAATATCTTTGAAGGATTTTTTTAGCCCAGAAGGCATACACCATTTTAGCTTCCAGTCAATTGCCCTATTTACTGTGTTTCGTTTTTAGAAACGCTATCAGTCCTGGAAGTAGCCTTGTCAATATTTTAGTTGCTTTGGTGTACAGAGCCATAGCATTCAGTTGAATTGTAATCCTTAAATTGGCAAGCAAACAGGTTTGCTTAGCTTGCCCGTTCCCTTTTTGGTAACAGAAGCTTGGAAAACCTCCTATATAGGGTAAGGATGAAGCTTCTTATCTGACGCAGCTGTGAGATTCTGTTGTCCACAGTTAAACCTCTCTCTGATGCTGCTGATTTGAAGGGTACAGAGAAACTTTGCCTACAGAAAAAAATCCTATCCTAGGCACATCTAACCCTTTCAAAGACAAAGAAGGTTTAATATTTAAATCACCTCTGTTCTCCTCTGCCTGGGAGAGAGTTCATCTCCTCCTCCCCATTTTTAAAGGTGTTTATAGCCCACAGACCCAAACCTGCTAGAATGTAAGGCTAAATTGATGATGAGCGTTTGGACTCAGCTTGACCGTCCTGCGTGGACTGTATGGAGCAAGTACCCTGGCCCATGTTCCTCCTCCACATCCATGTGGTCGAAGGAAGGGTGCTGGAGGCAGAGGGGGCCACGTGAGGGACGTGGGTGTGCTGCAGCTCCTCTCCTGACCCCACCGCCTGGCCTTGGCTGATGTCCACCTGGGCTGAGACAGAGGGAGGGACACTGCACCGCAGGGAGGTCCCACGCGGGAGTTGCGGTGGCTGGAGCCTGACTGCCACATGGGTGGCATGGTGTCCTCTCCTTACCCTCCCTCTCCTTAACACCGTCCAGGGTGGCAGCATGGCCAGTGACACCCCTCCCATTTAGGTGAGGACCGTGTCCATCCCTGGAGTTATAAATGCCTGCGGTTGTAACTTCTACCCCGAGAGCTCCTGCGGGTTTCGTGTCCTTACAGTGGCATGTTTGTGTTTTGATTCTTTGCTGTGCCTCCTGCTGCTGTGCAGGATCATGCTGGTGACAGCAAAAACCTGTAGGAGAGTACTATCAGGTACAGGCAGTAGGACCCGCTGTATAATGACAGTGATGATACATTAATGATCGACAAGTGCATAAAGTAAATGGACTGGCAAATAGTTTTCCCTGGAATCTCATTTTATAATAGCCATATCTAGCATTACTTCTAATAGAGGAGGTAAAAAGATAAGATATCTGGGGAATGTGACTTTTAAAAAATTGAGTCCTGTTAAGCTGCAGGTGAGAGAGGATTTGGGTTTAGTGTTTAGGCTGTGCGCAATGGAGAGCAGTCAGCAGAGCCGGGCTATGGCTGGAAGTAGGGTATCAGGTCACACAATTCTGTAAGATGAAACCAACATTTGTTCAGGCCGTGATTCAACTTGGCTCTAAAGTATGTATATTAAATCCCATTGACTTCAGTCGGACTATTCGTGTTCTTCTAACGTTACACAAGGGCTTAAGTATTTCGCCATGTTGAAGCCTCCCATTGAGACTTAAATTCATTCTTCTGTGTAACTTAAAAATATCCCAATGGAAATATTTAGTTCTAGCTAGGAAAAGCCAGAGAAAAGATGAATTACACTTCTTATTGAGACGTGCTCAATATTTACATAAATAGTTGCTGTGAGGTGTTTTCTAGTCAGAATTACATATGCCCGATTTACCTAAACACATTCTGAGGTCTACAGATTTTAGCTTTGTTTCTCTTCAATTTCTTCAAGATATAAAGCAACTAGACACAGTCTCTGAAGACTAGTCGATCATTTAAACTAGTTTATTAGCATTGATTAGGCTGACAGCATGGCACTGCCATTTGAATGTCATTAGAATATAAGTGACAGCCACGACGGATCGCAGGAGGAAAAGAAACACTTGACACAGAGGAGTGGATGTGGTTTTGAAGACTTCATAAGGCAAGAAAAAACATAAGTGAGAAGCGAACAAAATGTAGTAACTCAGGACTACTGCATAAGAATGATAGGATAAAACCTTCTCCTTTGGGAACAAATAGCACAGAGAAAACAGAGTGAAAACACAAAGCTTATTAAGGCTTTGTGTAAACAATGCCAAACAAAATAGTTCTTATTAAAGTACATGCTGAGACCTCAGCTGTGCCAATAGAGCCCGTAGGTATGAAGACTCAAAGGTCCTACAGCGTGGGCATGCCCAAAGGAGCAGGTAGTGCAGGCGGAGTCGCTGCTTGCGAAAGCTCCTGCAGCCCCAGGACGCAGGTTAGCTAATGTGTGCAGGGGGAGATGGCGGAAACAGCCATGGAAACACGCTCTCTCCATCCCAGGTTAGCCTTCACACGTGGGAAGGACTCGGTCATGTGTAGGTCATGTTGCAATGCTCTTGTAACATCGAGGAGAACCGAAATAACCCGTTCCCAGTGAACTGGCCCTGGTGAAGACAGTTTCATTTAAGCTACTCTAAGCTGTATTTATGACATCCAGTGGCACACAACCAGCTTGTAAGATGTGAATTAGTAGTTTAAAATTAACTTGTCAAGTTAACTCAGGGTCATCTCCGTGAGCATCTCTATGACTAGAAGTTGCCTTTAGCAGCCAGGCTGGCAGCGCAAAGCTGTGATTAATGTGAACCCTTGGTGTAACGTCCTGTGTGTTATTTGGTGGCTCTCACAATTCACCCAGCTGATGTAGTTCAGTGAATCTGTGGTCCGACTTGGTGCCAGGTGGAGAACCTTAACACAAATCTTGAGCTAAACCTCCCTCTGCGTCTGCAGGGTGGTGGTGAGCCAGCTGATGTGCCCACGACTGCTTTTTCGCTCCCTCTTTTGAAAAAAAGTGCCTCTTCCTGTGGCTAAACTGATAGTCACTGAATAATCTCTTCATTGCAGAAGATCTATCCTGTGTAGCTGAATAATTGGTTACAAACAGTTTCTAAAACTCAGTAATAGCTTTGTGAATATCGCATCACAAAGGAGCTGTCAGCCTGCCTGTCTACTGCAAGCAGGAGTCAAACATCCAGTAAACCCCATGAGAGCTGTCTTTAAGGGAAAAACTTTGACTGCAAACCCAACAGTTGTGATTTCAGGTTATAACGTGCCTGATTCTGTGACGGTGCTACCGGCACAGTAGGGGAGTTCATTTGCCAGACTTCTGGAAGCTAACTCAAATAACTCTCCAGCTCTGGCAGGCTTCCGATGTCCGTGTTGAGCAAAGGCAGAGTTTTTGCAGGGACGGATTTGATGATCTCTTGCCCCTTCGGTTGTTGGTCCTGGTTGTGCAAAGTGATTCCATCACCAGTAATTCAGTGCTGGAGTGTTTCATACTCGTGCTGTGCAGGAACAGCTGATAGTACCAGGTGGAGAGCAGAGGCGTGATCAGGCCCAAGGAGCTTGTATGGAAATTTCAGCCAAGAACTCTTTTTTTTTTTTTTTAATGGCCAAGATATAAATCCTTGAAAATGGCAGTTGATAATGGAAATGCTGACTCAACCGTAGCTGTAGTCATAGCGGCCCTGCTATGACTCTGTGAGGAGAGAATAGATTGTTGTCAGCAGATGACTACATTTTTCAATTTTAAGTGCAATTCTCTTGATATGTTAACCTTATTTACACTTCTTTCAGTACACTCATGTCTTTCTGCTGAATGTCAAGGGCAGCTCAAGAATTAAACAGAATTAACAATTTCTTCCCATGCCCTCCACTGTAATGAAATTGCTTCAGCTTTGCAGCAGTGGAGGGGTGGCAAAAGGTTTTGGCGTTGAACAGCAGTGTGTTGTTACACAGAGGGTGGCCAGGTTCTCATCTTGCACGCACTGGTGTGTATGGAGACAAGTTCCTTGAAGTCGACAGAGTCACAGATTTTTCTGTTTAAATTTAGGACACAATATTATGTATAATTCAAGGAATCAGTTAGTAAGCCACCCGTGTTCTTCTCTGGTGTCTGTGAGTCACCACTTCTCTGGTGCGGTATCAGTACCGATGGGTGAGTGGTGGATGGGGTCTCCAAAGAAGATGGAAGGAGCTGGGCATACAGTGGTTGCACCACACCATCTCTTTAGGGTCACTGAAGTTTTCAAATATTGTTCAAAATCTTGGTCCAAATTTTCAAAGGTTCTGCTGTCCCAGCACCTTCCAAGCCAGATGTAGTTTTCATGTGTCCTTATTAAGAGGCAGAGAAAGACAATGGGGAAGAAGCTCAGTTGCACAGAGGAGGAGAAAGAGAAAGGAAAAATGAAATGGTACCAACAAACTCATACTGATATTGATATGAGCTGTAACAACCAGTTTCCAATGGCCGATTTCCATTTGGCCATTTTTACGTAGGCATTTAAGTATAGATTTGGGTGGCTAAATATAGACAGTCTGATACCTATTATGTGAAATCTCAGTTTGAAATTATTCAACATCTTCCTATTATATTTCAATAATCAGTGTTTTATTGCACTGTGAAACCATCTGAACAAAAATCCTTTCAGAAAGTACTTTTTTGCTGTTAGTCAGATAACTCAGGAGATATTTCCTTTATGAAAAGCAGCCATGAGATACTCTTCAGAAGACGAACATCTTTGCAGACTCTAATGAGAAAAGAGAGCTAACCAGGATGCAAGATCTTACATGCCCTCTACCCCCTACAACTTTTTCTTTTTGGAAAGTTGGACTAGAAACTGTTTTTCTTTCTGTAGAAGCTAAAACCTCGTTGTTAGAAGCCTTGTGCAGGTTTTTGGAGGAAACTGCTGTATCTGATTCTTCATCTTGAGCCTGGCCAACTGGATTTAATTTACCCAGATAACATGAGCAGCGTGTTGTGGAATATTCACTGTGCAGTCATATCATGCTCGAGATTAAACCCTAGCTGATGAATGAACCCTTCACTTCTGAACGTAATTGCTAACCGCTAAAGCCTTAACCTGGCAACGGTCCTGTAGCACGCAGTCGGTGAAATGGTAAAAAGCCGTAATCGCAACCTGTGCTTTTTCAACATAATTCCAGTCTTATTCTGCCATATATAGATTGAATGGTATACCATGGTATACTAATATGGTGTATCATTGCTCGTCCATCCCAGCACGAAGCTGCAATCCATTGAAAAAGGTCTTTGAAGGCTATAAATATCCCAGCGTTGCTCCCTGTTTGTAAACGAGAGCAACAGAAGCTAAATATACGCTGACTCTACTGTGACAGATCCTGAAAGCGATTCTTTTTCATTTTGATTCTTGCCCAGAATATCTTTCTTGCAGTCCTACTTCTGAATCGTTGAAGAAAACAACACTGACAACTCACCCTTCAGCCCTGCGCTGCAGAAAAGAAAGGCTTGGCTAACGTTACAGAGCTCAGCTAATTGCAAAGTGAAACAGAATATTGGTCATTTCCCTCTTTTCTGTACAAAATCCAGACTGCCATTAGGTGCCACGGCCAGGCTGATTTAGACTGGCACTGCTACATTGACATCATCAGGGCTATTTGGTGTTAATTGGCAAGAGGATCCCGCCTTGTAGCTTCATTAGCCCAGCCGATGCTTTGGGCTTCTCTTAACAGAAGCTGCTTCCTCCTTGCCATCCACACCATGAATTCCCAGCTCAAAAGATGGTAAAATGAAGAACCGAGGCAGGTGGAGGAGGACACGGAATGTTTCCGAAGGGAAGGTGTGCCGAAGCATGGTGGGTGCCTGGTGCGTCGGCTGGTGTGTCTTCCCCACAGAAGGGCAAATGCTGCTGGTCAGGACCGGGTGTGTAAGGACAGGACCAGGGCTGCTGGTCATCCCTTCGGAGGTAGGAGCGCAAGAAGCAGAGAGAATTTCTAAGAAACAAAGCATATCTAGGATTTTTTCATTTGTTGTACACAGTGTGTACAACCTCCCAGGGAATACAGCTGCATTTACACTTCAAGGTTAAAATGCACAACAGTAGAGAAATGGAGGTGTTATTCCTGCTGTGGAAGCAGTGAAGATTACAACAGGGGAAAACAGTGGCGACATGAGGTTACTCAATTTGGTCCTTCAGGTGGTACTGACATCCCAACAGCAACCTCGCTTCTCCCCTGCTTCCATGCATGTCAGCAGCATTGCAAAATCCCCAAACCCCAGAAACTGCAAATTAACAGCTGTGGGTTTTTGCTTCTCCAGCTCGGGAAAGGGAGGCAGGGGTGCAAAACCAGATGGGAGCTGTCAGCCAGCCCGAAAACGACATGCCTTGGGAGGTGTTTTATTTATGGAGACATTCAGATCAAACAATCACAGAAGATCCTTGGTATCGATTGGAGAAGGAGAATTTGGCTCCTATGGCCCAGTTCTTCCTTCTTTCAAATGTTTGCTTTAAGCTTGGGGGAGGACGAGAGGGTAGCAGGGACATCCAAGCTCCCACTCTCCCATAAGAAGCCTGGGCTGACGGAAGGCATCCTTGACATATAACATTAATAGAAGAAGGAAGAGACAAGACACTCTTCTCCTTCTTACTGTATAAACCAGAGCAGGGTTAATTTTGAGGTTTCGAAAGTGCATGCAAAACGTTAATGTCAGATGCCCAAAATATTGTTAAACACCAGTGATTTGCGATTTAAAATATTACAAGCCTGCTATTTTTAGTGCAGAGGAACCTTTAGTCATTCTACATTTAGATGGCTTATCAGAATTAAATAAATAACAGCAATGGTTACTGCTCAAATTAGGTCTGTCTCGGTTTCCATGGCATCCAATCTGTTATCTCCAATATTCTTGCCAGGATTTGTACTGGGGCTCTGGGACAGCAACATTTCTTATGAGGCTTATAAGGAATTATCCTGTAGCAATTTCAGCTATATGGTTTCTATGAAACCCTGGAATAAATGGATTTATTTAAGATGTGTTGAAGGGTTTTTTTCTTTCTTTCTTTCTTTTTTTCTTTCCTTTTTTTTTTTTTTTTTCCAACTGTTGTCTATTTTTAGCACTGCTGCCTGCTTTTATGTGGTGCTGCTTTAACTCTTTTGTGGACCTGTCGATGCGCTGTCTGGCGATCCTGTGCGGTGGCTGTGCCTGTTGCACTATCAGAAGAGGACTCTGACGCTTTGATGCCACCAGCAGAGTGCATTTGAAAACCAGGGCTCAGGAATATGGGATAACACGAGTCTTTTCTTCTGCCTTTTCGGTACTTCACAGTCCTTTGAAAGCAGCTCCACAGGAGTGTTTCCACTTGTTCTGAGACACCAAGTGTAGTTATCCTCGGAGAAAAGACAGCAACACTTTGTCTGAGCCCAAGAACTTTTGTCTGAGGCCAAGGCAAAAAAATATTGTCTACGTCAAGTTGCTGGGTTCAATGTAGAGGTAAATGGGTGAAAGGCAAAGACCTGTGTTTTGTGGAAAGCCAGGCTGGATGATTTAATGATTCCCTCTGACCTAAGATGCTGTGCAACTACACATTAAAAAGACAATTATAATCCCAACTCAGAAGAAGAACGTGGTGTCCACAGCAAGCTGTATGGCTGCAGAGAGGAGGAAAATATATTTGTGCTGTAACACTTGCATATTTCCCCACAGCTCTTCAATTAATATTACCTTTTACGGGTACATTTTTTAGTTCCTTGACCATTAGATTTTTCAAGTGAGGGTTTCATTAATCTTTTGTTTTGTAATGTTACCTAGTATATAGATCCTGTTCCCTTTTCTCCTCTGGTAAACACTAATTTATTTTGAGTTTATTTGCATCCTGCTGTGAAGAAATTTTGGCTCTATGGCATTTAAAAAATCAATGGCTCACTGGGTTTCTAATTTCCAGGTCATATTCCTAAACAAAACGTACTGTTACATAGCACCGAGATTTATGGCAAATTGTTACTAGTTCTAACCAACACCTTTCTAATTCTATTATAAGAATGAATGACGCAGGAGAGGATAAACATTTTTACAGTGCCTTTTTTCAGTAGCTCTCAGGAGGACACTGAGGATCATAGTGAATAATTTGATGTTCAGTGTTTACTTACTTGTATCTCAGTCTTAAGAGAATGATACTAACGCTGCCCTGCAGATCTTCAGCTGGCATAAATGGGCATCCTTTCCCCAGGCATCAACGGAGCTGCGCTGATTTATGTGAGCTCAGGGTGCACCTCTGGCGCATACAACATTTCTACCATACCTCACATGGCATTTGATTTACTCTGAATCATGATTGAAATATAGCTGTGTGTTTAAAGCAGGCAAGAAATGATAAAGTACTTACTATTTATAGAGTCACAGCTACTTTTCAGAGCCAGCTGAGCAATTCCCAAGTACAATCACAATACAAAGACTTTAATATTTTAGTGCTCTGTCACCCTGTGGTCACTATAAATTTGCTGTGGCTGGGCATGCAGCCCCAGCACAAATCTATTTGAAAAACACTTACCTAGGCAACTGCATTAATGCAGAGACCAGCTATTCATGTTTGCATGCACCGTCTCTTGACCCACTCTGCAATGAACTGAAAAGGGCTAAGCTGAACCTGCGAAACGCCGCACGGCACCAGGCGGTGGCTGAGATTGTGATTATGGACTCAGCAGGTGCTGGAGCACTCTGCTTAAGCTTTTTGCATGGAAAAAAAGGTTAATGGTTAACACATTAATGGTACATGAGCTGTTGCAGTACCTGTTTCAGGATTCCCGTTACTTAAGCCATGGTGATGAAAGATTGGAGAGGTGAGTCTCCAATTGATTGGAGAGGGACATTTTACAAGGGCATGTAGTGATAGGACGAGGCGTAATGGCTTCAAACTGGAAGGGGGTGATTTAGATTAGATCTCAGCAAGAAATTTTCACTCCAAGTGTGGTGAGACACTGGCCCAGGTTGCCCAGAGAAGCTGTGGCTGCCTCATCCCTGGAGGTGTTCAAGGCCAGGCTGGACTGGGCTTTGAGCAACCTGGTCTAGTGGGAGGTGTCCCTGCCCATGGCAGGGGGGTTGGACCTAGATGATCTTTAAGGTCCCTTCCAACTCAAACCGTTCTATGATTCTATGAAAGTACTGCAGGCTCTCCTGTCTGCGCTCTGGACAGTTTCTTTTATTCCTGGGCTCCGTATTTTAGTGCAATAGTTCACTTTTTCAGTCGTATTTCCTTCTTTAGGTGTATTCTTACATGAGAATGCCCCATGTCAAGGCTTGAAATGCTTCCTGTCCTACAACTTGTCTGACTACAGAGGTGGCTTGAGACTTCCTCGACATGCAGCCGTGGCACTGGGAATCGGAGGTAGGAAGCTTATTGCCACTTAAAGTGCATAGCAGTGGCTGCTACTGCTCCTATGTTGCCGGTGTAGGCAAATTCAAGAGGTTTTTAGCAAGTTTTTAGCTCAAATTCATTGGGAAACTTCCTGAGGAAGGAAAAATAAAAGCAGTTGTGGCACCTCTATATCGAGTCTCCCACCTCGCCATAATCAGTGCAGTTTTCAGATGACTCTGGGTACAGCGTGCTCCTGTGCTTGCACCCAGGCAGCGCTGCCCCAGGCTGGTGCTTGGTGCTCTGGAGAGTGAAAGAAGTAACATTTTCGTGCAGCTGACATACCTGGGAAAATTTTTGCGTAGCTACTGCAGAGGAGGACGTGGTCCGGTCCGTTCCTGCCCTCTCTGGGCTGCTTATTAGATCTTGAACCTCCTCTCGCCATGTCCTCAGGAATGCAACATATTGAGACAAAAATAATGTGGAAACTGCATAACATTTACTGTGGCTTTGGATTCCTCTAAGCTGAAAAAAAGCCACTTCCGAAAAGGAGGCAGATGCTCTTGAAAAAGCTCACCCATTGCAGAGAGCCCAAGGGACCAGGCTGTGTACCATAAAGCTCTGAGGAAAGTGATGCCATGCCAGCGTCTACTGCTGCCAAACCAGCACCTAGGGGCATTGGTGAAGCATGCTCCCAGCCTTGGAGACCCCCACATCGTACAGGAGGCAGGTTGCTGACTTTGTGCAGAAAGTTGCGTTGTTCATTTTGAGGTTAGAGAAGCCCTGAGGATCAGAAGGAATTAAACCTACCAGCTTACATGTCGATAGCACATCTCGAGAGCTGGTCCTGTCCTAAGCAGAGTTCAAATGTACCATGAGAAGCTCTATAAGAGGAGCTGCATATTTAGATGTTAGACCAGAGCAACTGGGAATATCATGGCTCCTTGCCACATGGAAATGTTTGGGAGGGAGCCGCCTTCTGCTGGAAAGCAAACAGATCTCCTTTTCTAGGGAGAGGACAAAACAGGAGGAGTGTTTTTTGAATGACAGCCAACCCAAAGGTACAGAAATTGAACCATGATTAAAAGTAAGCAAAAAAAACAATCTCAGAAAGGACTGGTCTGCTCTGGTGGCTGGTATCTGGAGGGGCATAAACTGATGAAATTCCACTAGCAGCTTTTTAAAGGAAACCCAAATTCTTTGCATGTTTTCCCACATAGACTCCAGCCACCCACTCTGCTTCACTGAGAGGTTTTTGTTCCATTTAATGAAGAACTCTTTCGTTCAGTCAGTATAAATGAGCGAAGAAATACATGGCCAGCTTCTGCAAAAAACAAAACTTTCAGAGTTTCTCTGGCGCCGCAGGTTTTTAATGTGACTGAAGAATAGTTGTCCTATATCAGACCAGAGAGCCATCAGCTCTGTATCCTGTCTCCAACAGTGACCAAAAGCAATTCTGGGGAAGAGTATAAGAATAAGATAGAGGTGTACTAGTATGTACCTAGCTCCTTTCCCAGTTTCCATTTATCTGTGGCTCAAGGATTTCCTGAGGTGGAGGCTTTTGTTTTTAATGGTCCTGTTGGAGTTTTCCCCTATGGATTTGTCGAACCATTTCTTAAATCCTTGTAAGCTTTGAGCATCCACAAATCTGCAGGGCAAGGCATCCCAGAGGCCCGCTGCTTGCTGCTGGCAATGGCCTCTCTTTTTCTTGGTTTTGAACTTTCTGTCTGCTAGTTTTAGGCGATGTTCCTTGGTTCTTGCACCGAGAGACAGTGAGCAAGTGTCATATAACCATCAGATAAAGCGATAGCCCCTGCCCCCATGTGCTTACAGTCTAACTTGTTGACCAACTGCAAGGGGTACATGAAATAAATAAGCAGTGGGACAAAGGATTTGGAAACCATGACCTCAGCACAGTGCTGAGGTCTGCACACACCTGCACACATCTGTGCACAGGGTAACAAACCACTTGTGTAGCCGTTAGTGAGGGAGGGAGGGTTCCCAGGCTGCGTGGGTTAGTCTGCTGTGCCTCTTCACTCTCCTCCCCTGAATACGTCACTTTTTCCTCTGCCAGGAGCAGGCTCTTTTTTGTGAATACCTTTGCTGTTGCAAATATCAATATTGCTGCAGCATTTGGCGCTTTCCAGTTAATGTGCTGAACTGACTGGGTGAAAATTGATGTGTGGATTACATAAACCACCATCCCGTTTGTGTCTTGGAAGTAAAGGTGTTAACGTTTTCTGACTTAATTCATTCAGGTTGAGGGGCACCAAGGGATTGAACCTGAAATACAGCAAATCAATAATATAAACTCTTTGAGCTTTGTGAGCTAAGAATAAACACCAACCACATATCGAGTCAAATGAACCCAGGCAAGAGACACAGGGGAAATGTAGCAGTGGTGTTCTGTTATTGCAGGTCAATAAAGGCTAGATAATGTTTGGCTTTCATTACTGATTAAAAAAGATTTCCTTGCAAATGTTATGAGATTAACACTGAGCTTTCTGTGTGCACTGAAAGGGTAATGTTTAGAAATTATCATCCTGCATTATCCCAGTGGAAATATGAATAATGGTGCTGCAAACACTGATGCTGTGGCTGGAGCTGGAGCAGGTCCTCCTGCCTGAGTCATGGATGGAGTGGGCACACACAGTGGGAGGACTTGTTCCTGGTGACGATTTTCAGCCTGTGTGACACCCGGTGAGTGGAGGTGTGCAGGACACCCTGAACTGATGATGTCCCATGCCCACTGACAGCAACAGGAGCCTTTCTCTGATCCCGTGGGGTGCAGAACTCCCATCAGCTTTTGGGCGGACATGGTGCATTGTACCGTTATACCAGTGATATGGCTGAGGAGGCAATTTCATTACATATGCCTGTTTTTAGGTGCTTATAACTCAAAAACATTATCCTCTTGGCGGGAATTTATCACACTTGTTCTCAGCTCAAAGCTGATATAGAAGACTTGGCAGGTCTCCAGATAGCTGAAGAACAGCTGCCTGGGATGTTTCCCAACTGTGGTTTTCACCAATTAAGAAGTTTGTTTTCACACAGTTTGGAGGATTTTTGTTTCCTTTAAGATCTTACCTCAGTAACATGCTACGTGCAGACAGCGTGCACTTTGCAGCCTCATAACTTTGGTCCTAAAGCATATTTATTCAGAGGTCTCAAAGGCATTTGTTCTCCTTGAGGAGCAATTGGGAGATATATTGGACCTATCAACATCTAGTCTATCTAAATCTAATCTATAGCTCTATAAAATCAGGAGCTGCACACCCTGAAATAAAAATTGCTTGCCTTTAATGCCACGACTGTACGGCGAAAGGAAGGCAGCACAGACTGACCAAGGCTGTGCCGGGCGGTGAAGCTGTAGGTGCTCCGGTACCAAAGACGACCAATTTGTGTCTTGCATTTTTTGCTTTTCCCCTTCCCCACCACCTGCATAGTGGTTATACCAATACCCCTCCTGTGCTTTTCTACTGGCCTAGAGATTTTTTCCAGTGTTATGGCAAGCAAGGCTCCATCGCTTGAATGCCGTGCCTGAATTACGTCATTTTTCCCGTATTTCTGTGACATGGGCGTGTTTACAAACAAGAGCTTCTAGTTGCCTGTAAGGTAGGGGTGCAGGCCTGTTTGTCAAACTAAGAGTCAAATTAGTTTATTTTGAGGGAAAATTTCCCCCTGGATTGAGTTTATCATGGCTTAGACAAAAAAAAGTATTTCTTAGCACTCAGCGATAACGCTACTAGACAGAAATCTAATTTTTTTTGTAAAGTGCTTGGACTCAGAAATTTGTGCTCTTCGCCGCAGAGAGGTAGACAGCCAAGGCATTTAACAGCTGAATATTTCCTTTAAACATACTGTTAAAGCTGGTCTACTTTTCTCTGGATTTTCTGAAGCAAAACTTGCAGGCTAGGAAATATCTTGTCCGAGGCAGAGCAGCTAAGTCTCTAAGAACGGTGCTGCGAAGATATAAAGCTGCTTTCCATTCAACACTCTCAACACGTGTTACCCGCTGCACTGGTGAGATACTGACCCACTTCCCAGCTGCGATAAGATAGCGACGTGGCCAAAGGCCCTGGGAGGGTTTGTGATGGAAACAGCATCAATAAAGAGCCCTCTAAACACTTTTCTCTGCCATTCCTAGAAATATCGCTGAAGGAAAGGATGCTAAAGGGATTTGTTCTGGCAAGAATTGGGCTTGCAAAGTATGTTTCATGTTCCCCGAACACAGAAATACGTGTATGTCAAGAGTGCAGACAGGTCTGTCTGGGATACAGAAAGGACTAGGCTATGATGGGCAGCCTTGGGAGGGAAACACAAGCTCAAAGGAGCTGATTTGTTTAGTATTTTCACCAAAAATTGCTTGTCCATCTTGGAGAGCAGAAGGCCAAAGAGATTCCAACACCTGCAGGGTGCAGACACCAGGATGGTTTGCAGGCAAAGCCTGGGCGGCTGTGCAGGAGCAGGGGGAGAGTTGGCTGCTGGCAAGCGTCGTCCAGCCCAGCTGCCCTGCGGGAGGCTGGCAGTCATCAGCTAATGTCCCCCAGCCTGGTCAGGTCAGGATGGGAGGGGAGAGGACGGGATGGGATGGGATGGGATGGGATGGGATGGGATGGGATGGGATGGGATGGGCTGTCAGGGCAGGGAGCCTGGGCAGCACCTCCCTGGGTTTAATGCTCACCTGCCTTACCTTCAGCTTGAGTGCTGCTGGTGGGAGGGCACTGAGGTGTCCTGCTGCTGAGCCCCTAGGTAGGAAACGAGGCACATGTGGTGTGCAAATGAGGGGAGAGGACAAACACCTCTGGGAGATGGGCAGGAGAGATGCTGCAGACAAAACATATAGCTAAGGCAAAAGGAGGGGAAGAGGATGCTTCCATCAAGGTAACTGGGGATGTGTTCAGGTTTGACTCCTGCTTGAGAAGTTGATGGGGCAAATGGTCTGTAACAGCCACCCCCAAATTAGAGGTTCCTGTTCCTGGGACCATGGAGCATTTCAGCAGCAAAGAGCAAGAGAAGGTGGAGATCTCTTTTCTTTCCCTGCATCATATGGCGGAGGCTGCCAGACACATCAGGGGGATGAATGGATGGCACGCTCCTCATCTTACCACCAGTGGAGCGGCGACCGAGGAGAGGCACAGTCCTTGCTATTACCAGGTCATGCTCTAGGCTTGCTTTGCCTCCTGTTTTTTGTCTGGAGAGAGAGTCTTCTCTCATATTTCCCTGTTAGTCATAACTTGTGCAATATCTCCAAATGCTATCTGTGGTCTTAACTTAATAAAACCCCTTTAAATGATACAAAACCTTCTCATCGCTCCAGTCAGATGCAGAATGGATGTAATAAGCCATAACAGGCTTTCTGTAGTCCCCGGAAAGCAGATCATTTTTCCTTTTAAAGCCTCACTAAGAAATAAATCTGGGAGTTTCCTCAGAAATAAATATCCTGGGTTACAGTAAAAGGTCTTGCCAGTCTGGCTGATGTTTTGAAGTCTGTAAAAGTTTGATGGTGCAACCTGCACGCTGGCTTTCACTGCGAGAAGTTATTCCTTGCCAGACTTTTTCTGTTATGTGAGAAATCTAGCCCATTACCTCAATTTCCCAGCATATAAAAGTGCAGCTGGCTGGAGGGGAGCGAGAGGCAGAGCGCTGTGGAAACTTCCGAAATCTCATCTCTGTCTTGAATCACAGAGGTATGAAACCTCCACCTGGGAGGTTTAAAAAGTATCTGTCTGTATTCATCTGCTTTCTGTTGTTCCAGACTCAGGATCCAGTTCAAGCAGTTTTCTCTGGGTACTAGGACCATGTGGTAATTTCCTATGTTATATCTCTTTCCCTGTCTTTTTTTTTTTTTTTTAAATTTGCCATCAAACTGACACTGTTTATGGTTTGGTATCAAATGGATGCAAAAGTCAGTTTGCATTTAGCGCAAGCCGAGGCAGAACCAAAGGTTTCTAACCGGGTTCTTTGCTACTCAATTTTCTGGGACCAAAACAACATATTTCTTGCTTTTAATCCTGACTTGTCTTCCTTTGGCAGTTGTGATTTCCCTACCTCCTGTGAATAAAACTTGTGGAAAAGCTTTGTGTGGCTCTCTGCAGCAAGAATCAGTGCATTTACAGCACCACAGAAAAATACCACAAATCTCCCTTTTTCTACTTGAAATGTCTCTTTGCAGATGGCTTGATTTTTATTATCTTTATTCCTATCCTTCCCCCCTTCCCTCTTAGAAGACACATTTGGGCCATTAGCAATCTCAGCATTTTCTATGTAGTTCTGCTAGATATTTTTGTCAGTCTCAAATAAAAACGGTGCCAGATGGAAGCCCCATGCTCTTTATAGATGATCATTTCCAGCATTCTTCTGTGAGATTCTATAACATATGTCCATGAGAAATTAAAAATGTTGTTTCCTTGTATGAACTGTGTATGCTCAAGGGCACACAGAAGGTTAAGAAAATAACTGATCCAGGGCTGTTCTGTACTTTTTAACCAAATTAATTTCCTAAAGAGAAGTTGTATTAACGTTTAGACTGGTTGCTGATTTGTTGAGGATGGTCTTATTGCTAAAAACACCTGTATCAAGAAAGCAGTCACGAAACACACTAGCAAAAAGGAGTTTTACGCTGAAAATAGTAGTCTCTACTATCCAGAGGGTGCTATTTTTCTGATTTGGTGGGTTTTTTTGTGTTGTTTTGATTTGGGTCCCGTCCCCCTCCCCCCCCAAACACGCTCAACATTAGCCTAATCTTATTCCTGTTGTTACCCTTGGGAACTGACAGTAGACTTCCTCCTGAGCTGGAGGGATTTCCATACTTTGGGCAGGACTCTTGGAAGCAGTCTCTGTATTGGTGTAGTAACTAGGCTGAGATCTCAGATGCTGGCATCTGGATGCTCAATTCCCATGAAATGAATAGGAACAAAACATCCAAAGCCTCAAACTACCTCTGAGAAGGTCTGCTGGGGCCAGCTGCCCCAGGAATCTGCTGTCCTTGCTAACCATGCTCTCCTGCTTTAGCACCCAGCATCCCTGCCCCCTGCAAGCTCTTCTCCTTTCACTCACATCTACACATTGGGTCATCTCTGTTATTTAAGTACGATCCCTTTGCATCTGTGTGTATGTTTTTAGTGCAAAGTACTACATATGTTCAAGAGCTATAAAAAACCCCCAATATTTAAGCCACTGAAAGAAACAGGGACTGCAAATAGCTGCAACAAATCTCAAGAAAAATGACTGAGCATCCCTGTTCTTTTGAAGTGTAGGGCTGATCATTTTATGAACCTAAGTAGATTAACTATCTTGCATTCACACGTGCACAGAAAGCACTTAGCTTTGTTTACTGTGGGCATTTGGTGAAAGGAACCAAATCTTGATCAAAACCAATGTTTTTGTGCTAATGTAAGTAAAACTGTTTCACTCCGCTTTTGGGGCAGGGAAGAGGAGCACGTGGCATCAATTACTGTGGGCTACCTGATGGGTGGTAGCTTGTTCAGGAGAGGTAATTAGGTTGCTTGCAAACACACTATGCAAATTTTCAGTCTGCTTTCCTCAGGAAAAAAAAGTCTTGTTGCGATCCTGCTGTCCTTCTCTGTTGAACTCTTCAGTCAGCTCCAACAAAATTGGAGAAAAGAACCGAGACTGCAAAATATTGGCTTCCTCCAGGTTTACAGAAACAGATAGCTAGGCAGAAAGCAGAGATTCCCGCAGAAGAAACAGCGATGAGAGCTCGAGTCATCTTACACAACAAAGCACAGAGACATCCACGTCTGTCGTCTTGGATCAGCCACCTCTGTGATGGATGGGGTACTCACCTGGGATGTGGGGAGATGCAACATCAATTCCCTGAACTAGAAAAGGACCTAAAGCTGAAGGTTTTTAGTGTTGGGTGATCTTCAGATAATCAAGCTGTCTCCCTTCCTTCCTTGTCAGTACATCCCACGGGTGCAATGGTGAAGCCCTCCCTGGGAGGAAGATGTGAATAGAAAAAGGAGAGCAGTGCGTCTTGTCCATTCGGATTCTCTACTGCTTGTTGGCCCTATCCTCATCCATTTTCAGACACAATGCATGCTGCCACTCTGGAAAGCATCAGGGTTCTTGGGAGGAGGGAATTGCCTGTTTGGGAGGGTTATTTTGCAGATGTTGTTTATTTTAATACCCCTGTGCTTTCCTGGGCTGGGTCCTGAGCTTCCAAGTGCCACGTCAGGGGTTTTGGAGCTGTCAAATACCATGGAAAAGCAATTGCAAGAAGACAACTGACTTTTCATTGTATATTCAGAAACTCCTCTGAGAAGTTGGGAGACCAGGGGCCCTCCGTGGATTCTCTGAAAATTAGCTTATTACTTGACTGTTAAGCATATTGTATATGCCAAGTAATTAATTTTTACAGCAAACTTGTCTAGGACTTGGGCAAAGGAGCAATTAATTCTCTGGAAATAGATCCATTATCGTAATTGCTAATGGATGCAAAACTCCCTCAGACACAGATGGACAAAAAAAACCCCCTTTCATCTCTGTGATTCGGGTACCTGAAAGTCAGGTCCAGCATGTGTGACAGGTAGTTAGCCCATTAAAAAACCCCAACTAGTGCTAGTTGCAGCTGCTGAGCTCCAGTGTGTTAGATGGAGGAGAGAGCACAGGTGACTCCTTCCTCTTCTCCCACAGCTAGCACAGGAGCACCCACCCCATCACCTTTGCCTCTCTGTGGGAATGTTCTTCCCCTCGTGGGCGTAACTGGGATTTTGCTGCTGACAGCAGGAAGTGGTGAATGTAATGCTATGAGCATCCCAAACTGGAGAGGTGTTCACACCCTCAGTGCTGCCCAGACCCAGCGTGTCCTGCGCTGAGAGAGAGGAGTGTGGTCCCTGCCGCAAACACTCGCCAACCGAATTTGTGCAAAAGGTGAGTTTGTCTCTCCGCAGCCCAACAAAATGGGGCTAACCAAAGGCAACGCAGCCATGCACAGGACAGAATGAGACCTTTGCTCCCTTTGCTGTGCCATTCTGCAATAGATCTTAGCTCTTCAGCTTGATTTGCGGTTGAAAAGACATTTGGGAACTTGCAGAATCATAATTAATGTTTCATACAACCCAGCCCTTGAAAAGCAGCTAACAAAGATCACTCAGCGCTGTGCAGCTGCCAAACACCACGTGTTTCCCTAGGCCCAGGGACTTCCGTGCTCCGCGGGCGTGAGCCTCCCCCTGTCTCCAGACAGCATCCTCCGGCAAAACTGGAGCCAGCATTTGCAGCTGGCTAATGTACTACTGGTGCAAGATGGGAAGGGGCGAAGGGAATAGAACAAGAGGCTTTTATGAGAGTTGATCCGTTGCTATTTAATCTATAGTGACAAAGGCATCGTTAATAGAACATGGGGAGGATGATGAGATGGGCCAGACCTCGGGCCTGAACACTTGTGACATCTGGGAACACAGACAGTGCTCTTCTGATCTGTTCAGCGTCTCATGAGCACCGGCATTGTGCTTGTACAGCATCTTCTTGCATGGCGTTAAGTGACATGACTTTTTTTTTTTTAATTGAAAGCCTAATATGTTTCAGACCTAGCACAGGTCCAGCCCTGTTCTTTCCAGCATCTGGTTAACAGTGTAGGAGAAAGGAGACAGAAGGGAGAATAGACACAAATGGAGGATTTATAAAATACCACAATCTTTGGATGGAACCTTGTTTTCTTTGTGTTTATATAACAGCACGTAGCAGGGCTACAGTCTAGAATGAAGACATCTAGTTTGGGTGAAAAGCCATGAAAGTAACTAATAAGTAGTATTAACCACTGTAATACTGCCCTCCCCTCCCCAAAACCAGAAGAACTGGGCCTGTAATTATAGTTGGTGGGAGATGAACCAGCAAGGCTGCTTCACACTCAGGTACGTGAGCAGTAGGAACTGCTGTGCAAGTACTGCGAGGTTTTGGTCCTGCATGACAAATGCCATAGGGTAACAGCTCTCCAGAAGCCGACGTTTGGCATCAGAGGCCATCATGTAACTAAAATGAATCCCAGCCTGGCGAGGGCATTTATGGTCTCTACTGGACACAGAGCAACCCTGAATCTTGCAGTCCCAAGCAGAGAAACAACCACCTACATTTCAAATGTAGCCGCACCTCTTTCCAGAAATCACAACGCAGGGATGAACTGGCCTGGAAACGCTCCCGTGGAGGTTGGGCAGCCAGCAAAATATTGATTGAACCAAGGTATGGAATATGAAGAATTACATTCACTAATTTGGCATGGCTGTGGAGGCTTAGTGGGCAGGAGGGCTTCATCCTGGTTTTTCCGAGCCGTGGTGGAGGAAGCAGTTTCTCCGTACTGTGGGATTGAAGCCCTTTGGGATCCAGCAGTGTTTGGCAATAAGTCATTAAATACTAATTGCAGAAGGTAAGGGCTTCATTTCTGAAGTACAGCGCGCTGTTTGTAAACAACCTCGGTGCTTATCGTTAGATCTGTGAGCATGCAAAGTTTACGTACCACCAAGTACTGCGATCCTTCAAGAAACAAACATCGACTGCTTCCGTTAGGCTGTGTTCAAAAGCCGCTGGCTGGATGGAGAGGCTCAGGCGGCAGGGATCCCCGCCTGTCCCCCCGCCTGGCGACAGAGGACGAGCTGCAGTATCGGGCAGAAACAATGACCTTGCAATTAACTGTGAGTAATGTTCTGAAGAGTCATCACCAGGTTATATTCACCCAATATGAGGTGATGTTAAGAGTCCTGCAATCATGAATGCTGTTAAGTAATTTTCTAGGGCATATTTCATGTGGTTTAAATATGTATCTTCTTTTTCTATGAAGTTGGGAAGCCCTTTTCTCTGCTCCTCCTTAAGGTGAGTCCAAGCTAAGCAGCCGCACCATATAAAATAAAGCCATATGGTCAGGTATGGAAAGTGGATTCTTTGAAAAGTATCAATTATGAATGCATCTGAGTTTGACCAAAGGCCACATAATGTAACAAGCTGGGTTCGGTACAGCTAGCGAAGCAGGAGAATTGAGATGATTTTTCAAGCCTGTACAACCAAGTAGAAATGTACTGACAGCCTTCGGAAACAATGACAGCTTTGGGGGGAAGGAATAGGCACCAGCCTCTCCTCTACAGGTAATGACACCACAGGCAGGGCTCTCAGCTCTCAGACTTATGCTGCACGATGCTTCACAGGCTTCATGAAATGAGTTTTGGCTCTTTCTGGAGTGTGGGAATCACGTTGCCTGTTTAAGTGGGAACTGGCCTTTGCACAGCTGAGAGCATTAGTGACCATAGGATGCTACTTCAGTACTGTTGGATGACAAAGAGCTGTAGAAAAAGCCGTAAAATGCTTTCTTGGTACAGCAATGCCTTGTGTTCCTTCCCGGATGGTTCCAGGAAAAATGACTGGGTTGCACAATGCTTTCTTGTATTTGTCCATGTGACTTTTCAGCAATTTCCAACCTTAATTTCTTGCCGCTGGGTGCTGGCTTGATGTCCTTGCTGACCTTCCTGAATTCCTAGCAGCACCGTTAAAACAGTGAGTTCGGAAAGCAAATATTTCTGCTAGAAATAACCTGTTTTTCCTGGGAACCGAAGCTACCCGGATAGTGCAATGGCATTTGTAAGTTCTGGCTAAGTCAGGAAATGGAAAAACCTGAAACCATGTACTGGGCACAGCTCAAAAGATGAAGGAGTAGGTGCTCCACTCATGGAGGTGAATGTAACAGTACTTCATTACCGGAGGTGCTGAGGAAATGAATCAGAAGTCATTAGTGAAGAGCTCTCAGTTCATCCCTTCTTCATGAAGAAGTAGCTCTTCTAGGTAGGTATTCTTGATGGAAATTGTTCTTACAACATTGCTTCAATGTCAGGAATAGAAGCTGAATTGTTTCTCGAGAAGCATTATCTTGCCATGCTAGACGTCAATAAACACAGGTGTATCTAATGTGTTATTCAAGGAAGGGAGTTTTTAGTTGATTCAATTCCCTTTTTTCAAGTTATTGGCTGCCGCCGTTTGCTTTAATTATCTTTTAATGGTGTAACAAATATGATGATATGTTGTACCGATTAACACTAAAAAGAGTCTTAAACTGCTTATAGTCAAATTCGTTTAAATTTAGTGGGATGAAGTCACTTGTACTGTTGATTTCAATCCGCTTTGCAAGTACGGCATTCGGTGAGGCAAGCTCACTTGCAGAATAAAGCATCTCTCCCTCCCCTGCACGTTACTGACGGGTTTGGCTTTTTGCTTTAACAGTGACCGCTGTGATTGGTAATTGGTACATTAACCACTCCAGGTTTTCATTTAAAACCCTGTGTCTTCGTGGTGCCTGGGCGACGGGGGGACGACGATGACAGGAGAGCAGGCAGCGCAGCGGCTTGAGGGCAGCAGAGAGCCAGCCCCTCTCCCTGCGGTTCCTGGGGGGCGATTTTCTTCTTATGAGAGCAAAACTACTGCCCCAAGGTAGCAGGCGGCTGGGTTAAGGTGCTAGTCACTAGGTGGGAATGCGACATGCAGGCACACAGCAGCCTGCGGAGCTGCTCTCCGGCCCCCGGGGGAGGCTGCTCCGAGCATCTGCATCCCCCCTGCCTTGCCTCCAGGGAGAGCGCGGTTTCCCGAGGACCTTCCAGTGGTGCTGGGCCAGAGATCTCTGCTGTACAAGGAGGCAGGTGGCTGGTGGTTGGCCCTGTGAAGCTGCGCTCGGAGCCTCGGGCTCCATCACCGATCCAGGGTGCAGGAGAAAAACAGTCAAAGGGCACAAATCCGCTGCTGGTTGGGTAAGAGGGTGCATGGTGCATCCTCACCTCCCTGCCCAAAAGCGAGGGGTTCTGCTGGCACAAGCCAAGCCTCCTTCCCAAGCGGCTCAGGCCCTGTGGCCCCCTGACTCTTCCCTATAAAGACAAGGCTGCGGCTGTGCGGGAAATTCTGCTAAAGTTGCCTGATGACAGGCTAGCAGCGCATCCTTACATAAACTCACGGTTTTGGGAAAGCAGGCTGAAAATGCTTCTCAGGAGAAGGAGGTGGTCTGAGTACCTCAGGCGGTATCATCTCGTGCTGTGGATGAGGGAGTTAGATGCCTGCGAAACGCGTACTGCTGTACGTGAGCCCTGCTTGGGCAGCTCTCCACGTGCTGGCCCTCCCGCCTCGACAGGAGGCTGCTGTCGTTTTCTAACAGCAGCACCCAGTCTGCGCCTCACACAACGATCTGTTTACTTTAGCTTTTGTCGTGAGAAGACAACACTAAGTTGCTTGCCTATGAACATCTGTTTGCAGGAAGGTTGGCGGGGTGTAGTTTTGAAACGAGGGCTGCTGCAGGACCACGTGTTTCATTTGCAGCAACGTTACAGCTGAATCCTTCTCAGGAAACCTTTCATCCCATTCAGGGAGACTTTCTGCTTAGGCCAAAATGTGGCAATGCCCTCAAGCTTCCCCTTTGACCGCTTCCCACAGTGACTAACACATTCTTAATGCTAGTATTTGTTTTGATTTGCTGAGTGTCTTCAGTTATTGATGTTTATGAGGTTTTCCTGCACCAGCAGTGCAAGGACTCTGCTCTAATGTTACGCTTGGGAAGGAGCAGTTCCCCAGCAGAAATTATCTGGTTCTCTCCCTTTTATATTGGATTTAAATGCATGCATCCATGTTGATATCCTGAGGTCATTAATCACAGAAACATTGGTCTGGAAGGAACCTTAGGAGCCCAGGCACTGGGGGGATATGCCATGGCCATTGCCAACCCCTCTGTGCCCTCCCCTGGTCCCCTCCTCTCCCTCCCAACCTCTTACTGGTGGGTTGGGAAGCTGGAGGAAAAGACAGGTGGGAACACAACAGCATCGTGCATGACAGGGGTGCTCAGGAGCTCTCCTCAGCCTCCAACAACCTTCTTGCTGGGGGAGGTCGCTGCATCACCGCGTTCCTCGGTGAGGGTGACACCTCCCAACAGCTGAAACCCTTTGGGACGTGGCACGGAATCTGCTTTGCCAATTATAAAAGTATCTGCTGTTGTACTATTGTGGTGACCTCAGCTCTATGTGCAAATGTACCGCAGACACCCTGGAATACCAAGTACCATAAATAACTAGAATTTTTGAAAGGAATTTGGAGATTTCGGGGATTTCTCAAGCTGCTTCTGGTGGAGCGTTTCCTGGAATCAGTAATGAAATCAGTCATTTTGCTACGCTCTCCAGTTTAATGCATATAGGCTTGCGGTGGCAGCTTTTAAAAGCTGTTTGTCTCATTAAAGTTCAGTTAACTCATTTCTGAAATTAGAAACTTTTATGATTAATGACTTGTGGTAGTTTGCCTTAAAGAAGATGCTTGCTAATCAGGTTTGGTTTGTTTCCCAAAATCACTTCTGAGACTTGTGTCACTGCCTTAGTTATGACACAGTGACAGTGATACTCGGTACTTCGAGAAAAATAATTGGTAATGATGCAATTCGTGCCTACAGGAACTCTGTCTGAGGAGCAATTGAAAGCTACATGGCTGTAATAACAAAACACAAGGAGAATGATTTTTGGTGAATTTTCCAGCTTTAGCACAGAAACTCTCATTCATTTTAATAGAGATCTGCCAGGCTAAAAGGCTTAAGATCAGGACTACAAAGAATAGGTCACATTCACCTTTGCTTGCTCGCTTTAACCTTTATTAGTGCCTCTGAACCCTGCTGACATGTAAGTAACATAGGCACTAACCTTTTCATCGTACACACGCTCACAACTGGAATTGTAAGTCAGAAATAGCAGTTTCTCAAACAATTGTTTCCAGACGCACACCAGTGAGGATGACAGCACTGGGGGTGTTATCACCGAAAGGGCATCTGAATCGCAGCTCCCTGTGTTTTCACAGCACAGATGCGGGAGTGCGGATGCAGGGTTCAGATCGTGGTGTCATCTCTGCTCCTCCCTGAGTCCAAGGAGAGCATGTAAGGGATTCATCCTGGGTTTTACGGCATCTCACACCAACTGAGAAATGCTGTGACTAATTCTGATGATGTCCCTGGGTGGTCCATGCTCTATGGTTTTCAGCTTTAATTTCCAGTTGAATTCAAAAGCCTTCATCCTGCGACTGGATCTGGGCAGTGGATTGGGGGGAAGGTGGGAGAGCATCTTCCCATGCAGGATTGCTGCTGCCTCAGCCTGGGGCCGTGCTCATGGCTGGCACATGCCTGAGGATCGCTCCCAGCTCCCTCTGAAGCCCTGCGCCTGCCGAAGCCCAGGGGTTCCCTCCTCGGGGCCACCCCCCGACACCAAACACATCTCTTGGGCAAGAAGTCATAGTCATTGTGTTCTCAAACCTCAGAAGTAAGCAGCCAAGTCCTGTCTATCAAATATATTTACCTCCTGTGGGAGACAGTGATTCCTTTGTTTAAAAAAAAAAGAAAAAAGAAAAAGAAAAAAGGACAAAATCCCCTCAGAGCCTGGATCTCTAAGATTAGTACTTTCTAAGAGGAAAATGTTTTATTTGTTCCCCCTCCATTCCTTTTGTGTCTTTTTTTCCGCTGTTACATATCCCCTGGTTTGTCGTGATTCCCTACTTTGAAGCCAGTTATATCAGGCTACCGCTTTTTGTCTATTACGGTGGGCTTTTTACGCAATACTTAATTCGGTTATCTTTAAAATGACAGACTTGGCACGTGCAGTCATACTCCACACCTCTCCTCTCCCTTTGAAAAAGAATCCTACGAGTGTGCTAAAGTAAGAGGGTTTATCAAGTGACTCTGTGAGTATAAATAGCTCACAAGCAAGAGCAGCACCTGCCATCTTTGAGATGTCTTGCACTTCCCACAGATCACTCGTGCACGCTGGGTTTGATCACAGCTATTGTTTGTGCTAAGCTTCCTCCTACTCCTATAATCCTCCTATTTAAATGGACTGGATATTTTGCATATGGTAAGGATTCCGGGGATATAAATTGCAGCCAAGTATTTTGCGGACATGGCACGGTGTACGTGCGCATGTCCTGCCAAGGGCAGAGAAATGGAAATGTCAACAAGCACCGCACTCGAAATGGAAAGGAGATGGCTCTTTCAAAAGCACCTCGAGTCACATACTTTGCCTCTTATTGCTTCTTTTAAGGAACTGCTGTTGCTACCCAAATATAGCAGCTCTGGGGTGGTGTGTAAGTCTGATAAGATCTGTGGCTTTCGGTGGGCTGGCGGGTGCTGGGCTATTGCCACATTAGCCTGGGGGGTCTTGAGCACATCACCCTCCCAGTGTCCCGCTGCCCAAGAGATGGCAGCGTGCTTCGTCACCAACTTGGATGTCCGCATATCCAACAGAGTCGGACCTTTGTGCCCCTCGAGGACTGTACCTGAGGCAGTTCAGTTCCAATCACACCTCTGCTACTGGTGGTGGCTTTGCAAGAGGGATAGCTTCTGCCATCGGCTGCCTGCCCATGCAGCACCTCTCACACCATGGTCATGCTTTCTCCTACCATGCTTCCTGCAGGAGGGAGGAGAAGCAGAGCATGTCCCGGTCCTTCACGCTTTACATGAGTGGAGGGGATGCCCCATGGTTACAATTGGTTGAAGCTGGAACAAGCCCTTAATGTCCAGGATTAGACAAGAATGAGGCGGGGGGGTGGAAAATCAAAACCACTTTTTAAATTGAGAGCATGTGATGGCATGAGGCTGTGCAGGCAGGTTATGGCCAGCGACAGCAGCACCCTGAGAAGCAGTGATCGACTGGGGTGTCCCAGGAGGAGAGTGCCTGCTGCTAACGCGGCTGGCCCTGTTACCTATGACCTCTCAAACGGAGTTACAGGGGTCTGCTGCAGAGAAAGTGCTGTAGAAGAGGGGAGCACAGCAGACAAGTGTCAGAGTCAACGCTTGCTGTGCAAACGCCTGTAGACAGGACTGTGGCAGCTCTGTCCCTCGGAGCAGCTCTCCTGCACTCAGGGGATGGCTTGAAGAGCAAAGCCCTGAGCAGGCAGTGGGGTGGGGGGTGGTAAGCAGCTGTGTTTAATAAAGCTGTGTGTCCAGAATATCCTGATTACTCGTTACGAATATCTAGTTTAATATTTTCCTTTTTTTCTCAAGAAAAATCCCAGCAGTGCTGCCAATTGTATTAGTAGTACAGAATAAGCTCAACTAAGATCTCCAAGCCTGGGAATTTGGTGCAATCCCTTCTCGCTGAATTCTTCTCTCCGCTTCTTTGGTGGAAATGGAGATGTTCGTTTGTCCCATGTCGAGCCAGTAACACAAAGCAGAAAGGAACTTTTCAGTTCAGCTGTTTTTCTCTCTTGTATAAAATCCGTTCTTTCTATAAGTTCTTTCTATAACCTCAGGTTTGTGGGCATGAATTTTCACTTTCAAAAAAAGTGACCATATATCTCCAACACTGAATAAAACTCCAAATAGTATTGTTCTGGCCTCTGACATTTTCTAAAGATGTTTGCTTTATTTGGCTGTAACACAATCTTTTTGTTTGTTTCTTTTTAGAATATAAAACCTACTTCTTTTGTGTATATTTTAATCCCCTTCAGTGTTATGAAGCCAATAGATGGCTAAAAAAGAAGATGCCATGATTTTACTATGCCTTTTAAAAAAAAACTTTAGATGCATAGCTGTATGTATTCATGTGCTTTGCAAAACAAAAAAAAAGCCAAGTTGCTACTTTAGGATCTACGAAGACTTGAGTTTAACTGTTGACATGATATATTCAGATCGTTTGGCATTTGGTTGGCAGCCTGTCTGAGAAGCATAGATTTTATTGAACACACTGTTTGAGCATCCCACTGCTTCTCTATTGTTGTGTTTTCCTTCAGACACAGGCAAGGTCATTTTTATATGCCATTGCCTGTAACTGCTGAGAGACATATGTAGGGGTTACCCATCCTAATTAATGTTAAGTGCTGTACCCAATGTGGCTTAGTTTTCCCTCAAGCTGGAAATCGCACAGCACAAGCCTGCTGAAAAACTGCTCATGCCATGAGGGTTTTCCTGGTCTTCATCAGACCCTGAAACCCTCCCCTTTTTGTGGGACAATATTCTGGCTGACCAAGGCTTTTCTTCCAGTTTCTGCAAGGTGTTAAGGAGGATCTGGATAGTTCCTCCAGTGGAAGCTGTGCTTGACGGTTTGCGTCGTCATCGTTAGGCTGATGAGCCTAAAGCAAGGAGAGGGGCTGTGGAATTTGGAGAAGTCGGGTGGTGGGGCAGGCGCCCGAGGCACGGCTCCCCGCTGGGCACACAGAGGGAAGGTAATGCCGGTTGCTATTTAAATCGGCAGCAGATGTGTCGATACGCCTGTGACGTTCCTCAAGATGGCTCAGGGAGCCTGAAGTTTATAAACAATTCTTCTAACTCCTGCTAATTTTAGCCTTGGAGTGTTTACAAACAGAGCTGTATTCGTCTCTGCTCCTGATCCAGAAGGATTTCAGCCCCATCCCTGCTGGCATATTCCCTAGAGAAAAAACAAAAAGGGATACAAAATAGCAATAGCTATTAAAAGATGCTGAGGGAGCATTCAGATTGGAGGCGCAGAAAGCCAAATCTTGTGGCTATAAATAATATATCTGCAGATATTATAGTATCACCAGAAAGTAGGAAAGATATACACATAGAAATAATTTTGAAGGAGAGAATAGGGAACAGAGAGCTGAGCCTCAAAGCACCACTTCTTAGTGGTGCTCCAAGGCAGCATCTAGCAATGGCTCAGGAAAAGCCCGAAGCAGAACGGCACGACAAGAAATAATCAAGTTGTAGCTACATTTGACAGCTGTCACCAGCACTGAGCCCGGGTGCAGTCCTGCCTCAACCAAAATCATAGAATTATAGAATGGTTTAGGTTGGAAGGGACCTTAAAGAGCATCTAGGTCCAACACCCTGCCACGGGCAGGGACACCTCCCACTAGACCAGGTTGCTCAAAGCCCCGTCCAACCTGGCCTTGAACACCTCCAGGGATGGGGCAGCCACAGCTTCTCTGGGCAACCTGGGCCAGTGTCTCACCACACTCACAGTGAAAAATTTCTTCTTAATATCTATTCTAAATCTCCCCTCTTCCAGTTTGAAGCCATTACCCCTCGTCCTATCACTACATGCCCTTGCAAAAAGTCCCTCTCCAGCTTTCTTGTAGGCCTCTTTCAGATACTGGAAGGCTGCTACAAGATCTCCCCGGAGCCTTCTCTTCTCCAGGCTGAACAACCCCAGCTCTGCCAAGTGTTGGTGCCTACCAGTTACTGCATACAATGCACCGTTTAGCTACTGCTTTGAAATGAAGCAAGAGGAAAAAGTAAAAAAAAATCAATTATGTCAACACAGTTAATATGGAGCTTTAGAAGGAGATTTTAAATACACACAAACCATTTTAAAATTCTTTCCCTTTCAGAGCCATGACCTCCAAATGCAGTTCCTTGAACAACAAACACCTCCTAAAGTGTTTGTGGTTTTCTACAAAGGATGAGCAGACAGAATCCTCTGGGGTTGGCAAGGCAAGGACCTGCACTCGAGGCCAGTCTGAAGGAGAAAGGCTGTAGCTACATGCTCTGCCTTGAACAAATCCAAATCCTCCAATTCACCTGAAGTCTGCTTTGCAAAAAAGTCTCCAGGTCATGCAACACTTGACTTTCAGAGCTAAAGCTTTGCTTCTCCTCAAAGATCAAGCTAGCTACTAGATCACTGCCACAGCCAGCCACCTTGTGCTATGGGAATTTAATGGGTCACGAGGACTCAAGCAAATCTATAAAAACAAAAGGGAAAAGTCTTTCTCTTTTCTTTGCTTGTGCTCATCCGTGGCACTGTGCTTGTCATTCAGATCAAAACTTGGCTGATACATGAGAAACACTGGCTGCCATCTGATTAAGCCATATGAGGCTTTATGAGGTAGCTACAAGTTCAGCTCAGCTGGAAATGAACGGAACCACGTGGCATGGCCATAGTACCGTGACCAGAGGAAACAGGAGAAACGGTGCCTAAGTGGTTGGTGTAACATAGGTGAGCTTCATCCTCTGATCCTGGGTGAGCGTTGAACCTAGCTCGTGCCTTAGTGACGGAAATGCTGGAAAAATTCCATCAGATGCAGCTTAAAATTGCCGCAAGTTAAAGAGAGCTGAGGCATCTGGGATGAACTGCAAGGAGCTTTAAAGGGGAAGACAATTTTCTGCAGGGAAGGAATAGAAAGCAGTAGAGGGGTAATAGGCTCATGATAGAGGAAAGCAACTTCTTTTGTGGCCATACAATTCTAGCGCTGCTTGGTGCATAAGAGCATGTTCAAATTAACAGAAAATATCTTGCCTTATGCACTGCAGGCTTCTTGCAACACTTAGAACTCTCTTTTAAGATGAGTTTCTTGAACTAATTTAATACCTTTCCATTTTTCCTTTAAGGATCCACTCTGAACTTTAAGCATAACTGGTTTTTCAGAGTTCTTTGAGCCCCAAAATAGGTCTGAAAAACTAATCATTACATTCCTCTCTGTGTCTCTTAAGCTTGTAAAAATCAAACACTGATTAATTTTTACCATGCTTAAGGAAAAAGTCAGGCATGAAAAAACATTACCCTATGATATCACTGCGTATGCAAGTCTGCAATAACGTTAGAGCTCTACTTGGCAAGTTTCCTTTCAAATATTGCTGTGTGTTCTTTTTCCTGCTGTTGCTCTGTTAGCTTTCTGTGTCTGAAACTCTGGTGTAACTCCAGGGAAGGCTCAGATCAATCATGTAATGCTCATCACAGTACTTGCCTGCCTATTACTGAGGTGGCCCAAGGTTTCTAACGCCAGGTCTCCCAGTGCACCAGGACTTCACGTCCATCTGAGTTTACCTCTGGATTTCAGGCCCAGATTTGGTATCGTATACGTTTTGCCTCCCCAGCCTGTTCTTCAAATACTGTTTTCTCTCAGCTCGACAAAGGCTGGAGTGAGATCAGCCGCCACTGCCAGTCTGCAGCTTGGCAGAGTCGAACATCAAAGCTCCTGTTCCAGCTCGACTTCAAAACCTTTCAAGTTTTAAGACTTGACCAAGTAGCAGAAGGAGTTGCAAAGGGAAAGCTGTAGTGTGCAGGGTGATGGGCTCTGTGAAGAAGTGCATTTGCCTCTCACTTTATACAGTAAAAAGCAGTGAGCGATAGCCATAGTTTGATTTGTGCTTCTTGTTATTATGTTCATGAGGGGTGTGGGACCACCTTCGTCCTCTGACTTGTGCCATGAACAGCAGAAGGACCACTCATGGGTCTTTCATCTTTATGCTTTCTGTAACAAACTTCACCACCTTGGAGGAGGTACCTTGGGCAAAAATCTGTTTTGACATCAAGGCACTTGGTTTCAGTTGGGATACTCAATGCTTCCCCCTTTTTTTCCCACTCCACCTGCCAAAGTTCAGTCTGCAGGTGTCTAGCAACAGCTATCGAGTAACAACCTCCTCTAAATTGCATATGTTACATGTTGCCTCCCCTGGAGAGTCATTTTTGCAAGGTGCTAACTTCACTGGCTTTGTGCGTGTGTGCGCTTTCATGCAAACTTAAGAAGGGCTGGACGAAGCGAAGGTGAAGAGCGCAGCTGCAGCTCTGACTGCACGGCTGGCATCTCCGGTTTACGGCTGCTCCCACGGGCAGCAGTAACATGGAAAGACTTCATACAAAACCTCGCGTCTTTTAATTTACCTGCGAAAGCACAGATTAGAAATAAGGAATCAGTTCGGGGTCAGGAAGCTGTGTTTGTTTGTCTGCTCCTCCAGGCCAGCGCGCAAGCAGTGCTTCTACGGTATGCCTTAAGCCATGCAGTGCTTCAGCCTCTGCTGCCAGCGCTGCCTTTACATAAAAGCGCTAGAAAGCACTCGTGGGTCCTTTTATTGCATTATTCTCCCATTGCGACATTGCCACCTCCTAGACCCGCAAACCTGTCCCCTCCATCTTTCCAGTGTTATTCATTTTCAGTGTGCTGGTGAGAGCTGGTTATTGGATGTGTAGAGGCTCTGGTGTCAGATAGATGCTGCTGGTGCAAGGGAGATGAGATTTCTTAAACAGTTGCATTTCACCAAACTTAAGGAGAGGGGCAGCCTCAAAAAAAAGGCAGGCTGCTAAGCAGTCATCTACCAGAGGTACTCTGGGTGGAATCTGGAGACAGAAAACTTCTTTTGTAGGTCTACTCAGGCTTTCCAGGCTTAATAAAAATCTGTGTAAACATTTCTGCTAAATGAAGATTTCAAGTGATAATTCATAGATTGTGTTAAGTGCTGTCAGCAATTCCCATAAATACATTGCATTTGCGATGTGGTATTTGTGTAACCACTAGAATCCCCCAAACACATTTTGCCAGAATTCACTTATTTCAGAACTTCATGGTATATTTCAGAACGTTTTAGTTTCAGTAAATCCAGGACTCAAACCCAAGGTCTGCTGTGAGCCTTTAAAAGATTTGTTAGCTGGGAGTGAAGCTCTGAGATTGCATGTGAGATACAGTCTTTGTACATTAAACCACTGCTTTGTAGGCTTTTCTGGAGCTGTAAGAAGAATTTTAGAATTTTTTTTTTACTTAGACACCCAAATTAATACCATACTCTATCACAGAAATGCATGCCTTTGTAAACTGTGATCAATCTAGTTTAGCGAATGTACTGAAATGCAGAGAGAAAAGACCTTCAAGACTGGTCTATTTTAGACTTTCAACAACGCAGAAGACTTTGATCTCCAGTGCTAAAGGCCCCACATCCGTGTGGTGCTCGATCCAGCAGCCTTGATCAGGCTTTGCTTTGCGGTTCGCAAAGCTTGATCAGCCAGAGGGATCATCGCACAGCAATGCGAGATGCTCCATTTCCCGGGTGCTGAGCACATTCCCCAGCCCAGAGAAGCAACCCGAAGTGCCAGGGTCGCAGCACAGAATGCTTGATGTCCATTAATTTTAATTGAAATGATTCATAGTAAATAGGTGAGAGATTCACTGCGTGAGTATGATCATTATCCCTTACCACCAGTGTCTGCTTAGGGCTTCCCTGTTTATCAGACTGAATTATTTAGAGAAATTAAACTGCAATCCCCATACTATCCATTAGCTAGAACTCTATTTGCATATAGCAGTTGGGTTTTGGCAATCAAAAAGAGGAAGATTCTGCACAGCAAGCTGTCTGCCAAAAAAAGATCCTCTGTGTAGCGCTTAAGACTGCGTAGGAATAGGCATGGTAAAAATAAGATGGGGACCAAATTAAACATCCGTTAGAACAAGGATGTGCCTGCTAGAGAATAGGCTGTGCTTTGGCCCTGTATTTAGTATTAATCTCATCTGTAAATCTTTGTGCTTTCTGTTAAAACACACAACTGGTAGAAAAGAAATTTGTCCTAGGCTTCCAATTAAAACAGCAGCAGGCCAGGCAATAAGGAGATGTGCGATGGATTTATTTGGACCAATTTTATAGGCACCATTACAAAACAGTGGCAACAGAACTTTAGACATGGCCACTTAATCATTTACTTATTTTATCATAATGCAACAGATACCTCTAGATGCCAGTATGAATATAGAAATATAATTTGAGATGAGGAGTAAGTACTTGTATTAGTGAGACTTTATCATGTCTGGAATCTTAAATTTAAGGCCTAATCCTGCCCTGCCTGAATGCAGGGAGAGTTTTACTTCTGATTTAAGTGGGAACATACCAGGAACCATCATGACAAAGCTAATTGGAACTTGCTGGACTGCTTTAAAGGCATAATGTAAAATCCCGCTATATAAAAGAGGAGAATCTGGACCTTTTACAAGCCACTGCTTGCAGAAAAGAGAAAAATTCAACTTGAGAATAAGCCGAAGAACCAAGGAAAAAGTACACTGAGGAGCTATGCCACCACAGTGTTTGTGTGAGTTCCAGAATTCCTCAGGGAATATATGTCCCTACAGATATTTTATGAGGATAGGAAAAGCATGTTCATGACTTGAGTATGTGTTTTATGGACAAACGGTACAGCTATTGGACATTAAGCAGCAATAGTTGTGCTGTATAAAGGCACTTAGAGTTTACAATTTCAGATTGTAAATGATACCCGACTTATCCAAGCAGGTGCCAAGTCAGGACCTTCTGGGAGATGTTTCTGGGGGAATAAATACCCTCAGCAGAGGCACAGCTCCGTGCAGCACGTCAGCTCTGCCCTGCCTGTTTCCAGAGCACAACCCTGAGCTGCAAGTATTCGGAGAGCCCAAATATGATCTGCTGCGTGTGCCTCTCTGCTGTGAAAGCCTCATCTTTCACTTCACGCTCGGAGCTTGTGAGACCTTGCTGTGCTTGGGGCAACCGCGTTTGTCCCTCCGGGCAGGAGAGTTCAGGAACCATAAAAGGGTATCAAGGATGCTCCATTGCTCCTGCTGCCTTGCTGGCTTGTTGCCACTCAGTTTAGAGGACTCCATCGCAATCTTGGGAGAAGCACAAAAGGTGTGTACTTAGAGCAATTTACTATATTTGACTTTAAATTGTGCCCCCCTACCAAAGAGAGTCTTGAATTTAAACCCTCCCTAGTCACTCAGGTGGATATGGAACACCTAAACAGCACTTGCACAGGACACATCAGATTTCTTTGTAGTTAAACATCACTAAATTTTCTTCCTCTGGGTATCTGATTTATCTGGAGGTGCAGAAATTGTTTCTAATTCAGAAACTTGGAGAACACTGTCAATGAAAAGTCCAAGCTCTGTGTCAGGGCCACATATAGGCCACACACAGTTTCTGCATAAGCCTGGCTGCGGTGTGTAGCTTGTTGGGTATCAGTTCTGTCACCACAGCATCCAAGTGCTTCTCCGCTTCCAGTACTACAGCTCTAAAACGATGAAGTGATGCTTTTCCCTGCTGTAGCTGGGAAAGCGATGTACAGAGACACTAAGGCTCAGATTCATGTCTAAATACTTGTGAGTTAGTTAACAAAATTTTGTTGCAAAGCCAGACCTTACAGGATTTACCCCAAATCCAGAGACGCTCACATCAAAGCAGGGAACTGACGAGGGAAGGTGAAGAATTAAGTCAGTGTCCCAGCCCCAGATAATGCCCTCTCCACTAGAATACTTGAGCCATCAAGGTAGCTTTAAAAGTAAAGGCCGTGCAAGCTGTACCCAGGATGCAATAAGCCTTCATGCAAATTCCCTTAGATTTTGCACGCATAACACCATATTTTATTACAGTTTTAACTGACACTTCTAAGCCTTGCAAACTAGTAAGGGGAAAAACTAACTCGTTCAGAACAGCAGGGTAAGCTCTCTCTGCCCACCAGTAGGTACAGTTCCTCCGCAACATCCTGAGCTGCTGCCTCCTCCCAATGTTCGGTTTGAGTGTACAGGCCACGTTTGGTCAGTGTAATAGCTGCTCCTGCAACATTTAACACACCTCCTGGTAAAGGTGAGAATGGCTAGTGTAAGGCAAATTCACTGTCAGTACTAAGCACAGCGTTTATCAATGGACTCTGGTGCTGCAAAGACCTCAGACCAGAAGTGTGACTTGTCTGTAGCTCTCATCAAAGTCACTGCAAGTGCCTTAGAAAACCAGGGTCTAAGTTGTACTGGACAGCTGAAATCTCCTTGCTGGGGCTACTTCTGACAACATTGGCTCAGCTGAACTGCAGAATCCCTCCTTCCCCACTCCTCCCCTTCCAACTCCCTGGTTTCAGTGGTCCAAATTTAACCGGAAAGAGACAAGAGAAAGCCCAGCTTTTTGATCCTCCTGGCAGGTCCCTGACATGTTAAAAAAAATTACAGAAAAGACTGAAGTAAAACAGCCATGTATTGAGGGCACCGTAAGGCCACTCTCATCAGAGGGCTTGCTGAATCTCTGTGAAGCAAAGCTGACCCTGCCAGGACAATTCCTTGGTTCCAGAAACAGAGCAGGGGTTGCTCATAGTGCAGATAGACACCTGGAGGTCTGGAAGAGCTCTACTCAAGGACTTGGGATTCAGCTTTGAGCATTTCTTAGGGGAAAGTCATTTAAGAAGTGCAAGTCTTCTAAGTGGCAGCTTTGATCCTGGCTCTTCAGTCTTAGCTTAAACAGCCGTGCTTTTCCTAATCACACCCCATCTACAGCCACCCGAGTGAGGCGGGAATGGGACTTTACGCCATGCTGTGGGCCAGCTGTGGTTCATCACCTCGTTTACCCGGGTGATGTCCTGCCTCCTGGCAGCCTGGCCACCCTTCGCAGGAGGAGCTGGGGCAAGAGCAAGGCTGGGAGACCCCCCCGCTGGCCACGGTAAGCCGATCTGCCTTCAGCTGTCCGCGGCGCGGGGCTGGAGCGAAGGGAGGGCTACGGGGGAGGAATTCGGCTCCGCTAAAAATAGCGGCCGCGCAGCCCCGGCGGCTGCTGCCTCGCCCGGAGACCCTCGGCACCTCGCTGCTCTCCTGCCCCGGGGGGCTGGATAAACGGAGGAGAGCCCAGAGGCCACGGGGAGGGCCGCGCCCTGAGCATACTGCCTTCCCCCGAGGGGGTGCTCAGCCCTGCCATGTTCCCTCCTGGTCTTGGAGAAGTCCATCGTGTGTCGTCCTCCTCCCCCCCTCCCCCAACAGGTCACTTTGAGGGGAGTTGGGGGGGGTGTGTGTCAGACTGCCGCACCGAGGGACACCCCCAGGCACTTCGCGGCTCGCCCTTCCCAGCACTTTATTTTGGGCGCTGCCGAGCAGGGCCAGGCTCCCAGGGGCACCGGCTGCATCGGGTTTCCCCCGCCCGCCCTCACTCCCTCCCCGCGGGGGCAGGGGATGGGTGGCCGCGACCCGAGCTCCCTGCCCCGACGGCGGCCCCGGTCGTAGGAAGTTTTGCCCCCGCCGAGGAGGACGGGGCGGCGGGGGGGGAAGCGGTTTTATCGCACAGGTGAGAGGAGCTTCGGCTGCTCCTGGGAGCGGGGGG
>VYXH01008454.1:175556-186138 GCA_013397275.1 Burhinus bistriatus | reverse complement strand
CCGCAGGTCGCTGTGCGGTGTTAGCGGCGCTCGGGGCCGTGTGAGCTCAGCTGGGTGAGTCGCGGGTGTGCGTGCGCTGGGTGTCTCTCCAGGGAGTAGTTTTTCTGTGTATTTGTAGATAAACCTACGTACCTTCTCCATCGTACATCAGTGTGGTAGGCTGGTGGGATACCCAGGAGAAGGGGCTGCTCTTGGCCTCCCTGAAAGAGGGAAAAACTGATCCGTAGTTTTATAAAATGTAACGGGCACTTTTCTGTCATTTACTTTTTTTTTAACGGCCTGAGAGGCCAAATCAAAACAATACATCCCTTCTGTTCTTTTTTTCAAAACTTTTTGGTTTCTTGATTTTTGAAAGTTTGTATTTAACAATATCTTTTTCGAGTTTTTTATGTTCTTTTTTTCCCCAGACTCTGTCTTTCCAGTTCTAACTGTGCTATGTCTTACGTTCAAAACCTTGGTGTTTTCATCAGATTTTTTTTTATATTTTTCACAACAACAAAATAAAGTTCACCATTTAGATGTGTTGAAAAAAAATCTTACTTTTTCTAAATAAATATTTTTTTGCCTTTACATTATTTTCTTTGATGTTGAGGTTTGGGTTTGGTTTTTTTTTTTATGGTGGCCTTATTCACTAAAATGCTCTTTAAATAATTTATCAAGCAATGCAGAACAAAAGATTCCTGCCTTTCTGAGGAATTATTTTGCATGATTTAGAACTGTGTTATAATCCTACACAAAAAGAATTTGCTGTACTTGTGCTTGCCTGAAAGCTTGTTTTTTAAAGCAAACTTACATATTCCATTTTGTGCTACAGTTACAAGTTTTAATGACGTTTGAACTTGATGTTTGAAATTGCCTTTGTGTAGGTTTCGGGACATATGTGTATTTCAAAGCACTGGGGCAAAGGCATTTGTATCTGCTATTAATGAGTCAGTAATGACTTAGGCAAGGCTTTGATTGCTGTGGTGCCAGTGTACTGGAAGGTGTATATTCTCAGAATTCCAAGAAAAACAGGTGATGGTGATACTCTGCTTCCAGGAGCCGCTGGTACTCTCCTGGAGCTGGTATCAGAACTTTCTCTGATATCATAAAGAGGCAGTTTTAGCTACAGCAGGAGGAGCCAGTCTGTGTATGAGGTGGTTTGGTACTGCCGTAGAAAAGCGAGTGATGGTTACAGTCTGTGAAATACGCTTTTAAGAAGGTCCAGGTACGGCGGTAAGGAGGTAGTATTTACCAGTTAATGTATAGGCAGTATGGCTTCTTTAGCCTTTTGTGTCATAGACTAAAATACAAAATGTGTTTTTCCTCTGAATCACCTGAATTTTCTTTTGATGACTGCAAGCAATATTGCTCTTAATGGGAATATTTAATTGGATCTAGCCATAGTAAAACCAGGTTGATTATTTTTATTTTTTAAACAATGAAACAGTCATTTCTCTGAAAAGGATGAGATACCATTTTCCGCATATTTCTGCAGCTGTACTGTGGCACTGGGTAAACCTCAGTCCTGACAGAAGCCTGTGTTTTTTTGATTTAGTTAACCACTCTTTCAAAGAACAATGTAATCAGGATTCATATGAGAGTAGCTTATATGATGTGTTCATGTACCCCGCATTCTGTAAGATGTACAATGTAATTTTAATACCTGCTGTAAATACAGGTCTCCCAGGGCTGTATTTGCATAATAAATGTGGAGAACTTTGTTAGCGAGACTAGTGTCAGCCTTTCTTACTCCTGAAGCTTTCTTACACGTTACAGGCTGGTGCACGAGACAAGACTTTGCTGCAGCTCTCTACAGAACTTGGGCAGGGCCATGTTCAGCCTTAATGTAAGGACCTGCTTTGTCTAAGTTGTTGAACGGCACTTTCTACAACCAGCTTTTGAGGTGGGTCTTTGTAGAAAAGCCTGATTTATACAGAACCTTGAAAGGCTGTGGATTTCGGCAGGAAACAGCAAGTAGTTACTGTCTTGCAATGGATATTTTCAGTTAAATTACCCTCTCTCATAAAGCCTGTGGTAGTGTCAGTGGAGTTGCACAGGTGTAACAGAAGTACCAAAATCTATTTTTAGAGAATTAGTTTTTTTTCACATCTTTTCTTAAACTAAAGAGGAAAGTAACTGCTCGTTTCAGAGTTTGTTGGCCCCACTTGTAAGTCCTGCCTAGAAAGCCCGTGATGACTGTTTTGCTCAAAATTTGGCTGCTTTTAAAGCTGGCTGTGGATGTTTGAGAACTATCTCAGTCTAAATAAAGCTTATGGGTTAACATAATGAAGTCAGGGATGTTCACCTTTACTTTCTGCAAAACGCAGCATTAACTGTGAATGTATATGTATAAGATTATGGCATTGATTTTTTTTTTTTAATTTTTAAATTTTTTTTTTTTTTTAAACTGTGTGAGTGTCAGGGTACTGTAAGCCCAGGGAGCCCCCAAGCTGCCTCCCAAAGGTAGATTGGCAGTGCTGCTGCTCCAGAGTGGGGGCTGTTTGTGTTACCAAGTGGCTTGTTTTGCAGAGCAGCCTTGTCCCAGCTGTGCTGGTGGCTTTGAGCATGGGGCGAGTTCCCACGTCTCGTCTCACTTTGCACTCTCCCTGGGGTTCGCAGGAGCGCGAGGGTCTGGCTAACAACAGCTCAGCATCCCGCAGTGGTAGTCTGATGGTTGATGAAGAGTCCGACAGCTCTTCTTCAATGGAGGTTAGTTATGTGCTCAAGAAATCCCCCTAGGTATGTTCCCGCCAGTTGGGTTCTTTTCCTGCCACATAGCTGGTGCATGGAGAGCCATGTGTGTGGCGGGACAGGTGACTTTTCCCCAGTTCTCCCTCAAAAAGTTTTTGCTTTGGGAACAGTACATCCCGTGTCCCCAGCAAGCCTCGAGGCTGTATCAACACAACCTATTTTGAATTAAATATTTTTGTTAACCTTTTATTTGTGGGAGAGGCATGGGGCAGTAGGAGAATACAGCGTGTTAGAAAGTGAGCCGAGACCTGCTGAAATCCTTGTACTTTGGATCCGGGCCTTAAAGAGCTCGTGCTGTCTGGTGTTACAGCCAGACTCTTTCCAGAGGCTGCTTTGCAATTTGTGTGGCTCCTCCAAGGAAAGTCAGGGGACGGAGTACAGAATCTGAAACTAAATACGAGGAATGGATTCATCTGCATTTGTTTTTCTTTCTACTGGTTGGATTATGTCCTGTTGCCTTCCCCATCGAGGCAGACACGGGAGGGGGGGTGTCTTTTGCTGTCGCCGTGCTCTCACTGCGCAAAACTTGGATGGCTTTGCCCACAAGTCTGGTAACCTCAGCCGTAAGCAGTGAGAAAATGCAGAGTGTATTTTCTTCTCCAGAAAGCAAAATAGGAGGAGGAGTATTTTTGAAGCTGACAGCTTCTAATCTGAGAAGAGCGTATTGAAATAGCGACAGTAAGGGTAAAGACTGTGGAAGCATAGGTACTATTCTAATTTAGTGACAGCAGAAAACAAAGTACTTAAAGAAAGCACTTGGCAGGAAAACTAGACGTGAGAATTTTGAGGTATCTATTACTGCTTTTCCTGGCTTTATGGGAATATAGTATAATGCAGCTTATGATTGAAAGGTCTGTAGAAAAGCTGACAAAAATAAAGCAGCTGATCTCAACAGTTATATTTCTACAGTACTGAATCATGAGAAAGTAACTTACTTCAGGGACTGAAGAAGAGCAGCGCAGAGACAACATGTAAGCTGACCACGTCTTGGTCTGAGTCCACGGAATCAAAATTAGCAGCAAGTGCAGACCCGTGGGAGAAGGGGGAAGGGAGCGTGGTGCTAGCACCCTTATCTGCTGCTTGGCCAGCTCAGGTGGGAGGCAGGGCATTTCTTTGTCTTTTTATCAGAAGTTTGGGTGCCAATTCTTTTGCATCCCAGACAAAATGCCCTGCCAGACTTCACCAGCAGCCCCAGTTTGACGTATGAACTTGGGTCTCCGTTCAGGCAGATGTCTGCCAGCAGTAGACTGGCTCTTATTAAGGCCAATTGGTGCTATTGCCTTATGCATCAGAACTTGGGTTTGTATCATAAACGTTTAATGACACTAAAGAATGAGTAGTTAAACTCAATGCTTTTATTTTGTTCACATTAGAAAGCTCTGTGCCTCCTGCCTGAAATTTGAGATTGCAGATCCACTTTGAATAGGTGCCTGCGTCGCCCACTGGAAAGCGACAGCCAAAGCCTGAGGCACAACCCAGCCCCTCCTGGATATTCATGCTGCAGGTTACAACAGATACCCAGCTCTTGGCTGGGGTCCTGATCCATTCAAAATTCCCATTGACACCAGTGGGAGTTCTCTGTGTCTGCCTGTGGCATTGACTGTGATTAGTGGGTGGTTGTTAATGTGCCCATGCTTGGAATATTTACAGTAACTACCTCCTGTTATGACTCATTATCTGTGACTGGGTTTGGTTCCACAAACTACAGTAGCTCTTTATAAAAGATACATTTATAAAAGAAACAGCCTTCCCTCTAAATCCCAAGATGGTGGTCCCTGACATCTGTTGGTAAAACACCAGCAATTAAAAAAATGGAAGTGGCCTTTGAGATCAAGATGCCAGCACATTCATGCTGTGAGTTGTAATGGTTTCTTCAGCTGACACTGAAAACCCCCATTAAGGCAGTGTTTTTAAGGACAAGCTCTGAACTTTGGGGTTTGTGATACTGTCAGTTCCCGTATGGCTGTTGTCCGTGGCAAAGAACTTGTGTGTTGTTTGGAAGGTGGTAAAAAATAGTCATCTCTCTTGCTTCTAGAGGAAAACGTAATAATGGTTGCTTCTTGGCAGACGCCAAATCTCATCTTCAAAAACTCCCAGGCAGATGAAGCCTGGGGGATGAGTAGCCTCACGGAGCATTGCAGGGGGCTGCAAAGGGGTGAGCACCAGCATCAACAGCAGGTGCGTAAGGATTTGTGTGGCTCAGGCTTCTGGCAGCTCTGGTCTGTGACCACCCGCAATGTGCTGGAGACTTGTCATTAAATGTATTTGTGCCATTTCCTGTGATTTCCTGCAAGGCATTGGTTTTACCCCTACGCTTTGGGAATTTTGTGCCGCAGTGTAGTCTTGGGTCAAATTAATGTTAATTTTCTTCCTCTGTTCCTCATTTGTGTATTATTGCTATAGTGTGTTTAGGAAAAGAGATGGTTCTAGAGTTATACGAACCACTTCCTCAGGAGCAAAGATGTGGAAAATCCCGTTGCTTAGTCTCTTCCCTGCAAGCAGTGAATCCACGCTCTTAAAAAATCCTCTGGGAATCTAGATGTGCGGTCAATCCCATGTACAAACAAAACATTTGTAAATCTGGGAGGACAAGCTTCCCATCCTAGATGACCTACAGCTAAATATTTTCAGACCAGGATCTTTGTGACTTAATGTATATTGGAGAGGAACTGCTCTGTTGATTACTGAATGCTTTTACAGATTCAGAGGTTTCAGATCTATTTTGTGGGACTGAAACTCTCTTGGCCACTTGAATCCCTCTTAGTTGAGCCTGGCTCTTGGGTCTGTGTGCCCCAGACATTGTTTTTTCTTTCCTCAACTATGTCTCTGGCCAAACAAAATTCTCCACTTTCCCAAAACACATCTTGGCCAAGCTTACATGAAATGACGTATGTTAAAAAAGAAAATGAAACAGCTAAAGGATTATGTTATTTACAATAATCCTTTTATTTTTTTTTTGTGGGGTAACTTGGGTAAAGGGTTTCTTTGAATTGTCTGCTCTGGTTTCTTGCTCAATATTTGTGTTGTTTTGCTAAGAGAAATGAAGGCGAAAATAATTTGAATTGCACCCTCAGGCAGGTAACAATTCAGTTCTTTTCATGAAGAGAGTGTAAAGCGAGCCTATTCTCCATTTAATTAGTTTTGTGAGAGCGATGTATAAGGCAAGGTCAGTGCTAAAGGAAGAAAGGGCTGGCATGGATTGAACGCTGCTTACGTTGCTTGAATAATTAGAGCATCACTCTGAGGTGGGAGGGAGGAGAGGGAATGAAATGAAGTGGGAAGAAGAGATATTCCTGAAATAGCAATTGAACTGCTGTTGGTCTGGGTTGCATCACATGTATGCTGTTCAAGATTGACTAAACCCGAACTAGTGGTGGTTCATTACCTGTGACTCTGTCGTTGTGACTGTAGCTGAAATGAAGGTGTATTTATAGAGATTATTCTGTTCTGTGGCCCAAGTAATCTCTAGATGCTTTTCAGCTGAGGCTTGACATAATTGATATAAGGCTCTGTTGGTTGCTTAAGAATAAACTGTTTAACCAGTACTTGGTGGTTTTGATACATGTGCTTTTAGTTACCACCCCATTTAGGACCAATTTCTTTTGTCTCAGTGGGATCAGATCAAATTTATGCATCATGTAATCCTCATCTGGCCTGTGTGGTCCATGGGCATTTGCTGCCTTTTATAAAGTGACCGCTTTACTTCCATGCATCCCTCTTAGATGGCAGCACAGGGAATCCAGTAGCTTTGCTGTATCACTCCAGTGGGCTCCTGTCTCCCTGTTCCTGTAAGCCTTAACAACCGAGACTGGCCACGCAGATGTGGGATTTCATCAGCAGTAGTGGTAGTACCCATGTGATTATTTTTCTAATCTTCTTCCTCCTTCATCCCCTTAAAACATACTGTGCCAAGAGGGAAAATTCTCATGTGGTGGGTTGACCTTGGCCAGCTGCCCACCCAGCCCCTCTATCATTCACCCTCCTCAACAAGATGAGATGGAAAAGCTCATGGGTTGAGATGATAAAGACAGGGAGATCACTTGCTCCTTAGTGTCATGGGCAAAACACCTTGGCCTCAACTTCTGATGACAAAGATAACCTGCTAATTGCACTTCTCATTAGAATGAGTCAGGTGAAGGGAATTAAACAGAAGATTCCCTCTTTCTCCTGGAACAAGAAGGTTGTTCCCGTTGTATCAGTGGTTTCACCTGGGATGTCAGCTCCTCAGGCAGAAGAGGGAGGCAATGGCTGGAGCTTTCCAGTTCCAGGAGGTTCATGTAGCTTTTATTCACAGGCTTGGTTTAATTATAGAAGTTCAAGAGTTCTGAACAGTTTTCCCCTGCCCCCCGTAGCCTCTATTTGCAAATCCAGTGGTAATTAGCACTAATCTGGTTTTGTTTGATTTTTTTTTTCTTGTTAATTTTGTGTATTGAATACTTGGAGTTTTTTTTTCTTCTGTTGGAGGTGACTTTTTCCTCAAACTTTAAAAGTATTTATGACTTTCATCAAATGAAGGGGAAAACTGCAGGACACTTTTTTTTTTTGCATAAAATAAGAAAGATGCAATGGAAAGAAAGTGTGAAAGAACCAGAAAGGAAAGCCTAACAGGAGAGGGACACAGGAGGACAGCCAGTAGGAGAAGGGAGTGTGGCAGGATGAGCTCTGAGTGATCTGCAGCACGGCATCTGCTCGTGCCTGGCCTCACTCTCTTACCTGTCCAGCAGACACACAAGTGGAAAGAGCGCTTTCTTCTGATTTTGTTTTTTTTCAGCCATTTTTTTTCAGGAGTTATCAAGATGTAAGAAAGTGGTAGGCACCGTTTTGTTTTGGTTTTCCCCCCTTGCACCTCTATGTAGTTCACCGGTACTGGCCGCAATGTTTGTTCAAGTAGCTTAGGCTGGATTTACTTCCACACGTTGTCAATGGGCTGTCAAATTGCTTATGTAAAAACATTGGGTTTTTTTCTTTGGATTTTCTATCTGCTGTGAATTTCTGTACAGCTCTCTTTGAAGTTCAATAGACATACAAATTTCTTGTGTTGCTCCTAGATCTCGATCTGCCTAAGCTGTGCTACAGTGCTGCCTGGAAAATGTTAAATTTTTTAATTGTAATTGTACACAGTGCTCCGAACCGCTGTCACTTATACTTTGTTCCTCCGAGTGCTGCAAGAGAATAAGAAACTGATGGAGCCAATTGCCACTGCAAGCTATTGTCACTTCTTATGGGGTGCAGAGCTGGAATACCTGAACCATGAAAGTTTCTTTTCTAGTGAAATAAAGATGTGGTGGTATTTTGGGGAGTTGTAATATTGGTGGGAATTGCAGGCGTATGCATTTCCTCGGGGAATCGTGATTTGTAATTGTTTGAGACCATCATGTAGTGCAGGTGCTCTGTCCTACCCCCCGCTGCAGATGTTGAAGTGACATTTCTTCTGACTGTAAATAGGAGAAAGGTCTCTGCAACCATACTGATGTACAATCAGTGCAGGTTTGTCATGTGCTCTACTTTGCGTTTGCTTCTCATCTTGCATACCAGTGACTGAACGTTCAGAGCCTGCCAAAAATAGCTAACTGTTTTCAAGTGATTGGGTGAGGAGAACTGGAAGGACTTTCATCTGCTGCTCTTCTTCTCCCTTCTTCCCCCTCTGCCCTGTGTTTGTTTTCTGAAGAAAGGTTGTTATATTTTAAATTTATTTTGGTGGAAGTCAATAAAAGGTGGTAAAAGTGAAATAAGTCAAAAGGGATCACATAGCAAGTCTCTTCTTGATCACCTAACGGGAAGGCTACAGCAGGAGAAAGACTGGGATGGCATTCCCAGGAGCTGAGGAAAGATTTCTGGGATGAAGTGTGACCTGTTTCCCTTCCACCCTGGTGTCAGGATACCTCCTGGCCAGGGAGGCTGGTAAAGCATTGTCTATTTTAATGTTGGAGTTTGGTTGGTATCTGGCCTGTTGCGCTTACAGGCTTGTGTTCCTTGGCCACTGGGAAGCTACATCTTGGGTTTCTTTGGCTGGAAGAGGGGGTTTGGGGTTGGTTGGTTTGTTTTGGGGTGGTGGTTTTTTTTTTAATTTTAAAAATATCAGTGCAGAAAACAGTTTTCAATTTTTGTTTTTATAATTGTGTCTTTGGGAGGAATTTCTATCATGTGATTTCTGGGATGTTGGGAGTAACAAACTGGTATAAATGATAGTCTTTTCATATAGGGTGGGTATCCGAGTAGTAGGCGATGGAAAGGAGCGAAAGCTTTGTGGATGTTTGTGCAGTAACTCATATACAAGGAGAGAACAGCACAGAAGAAAGGAGGAAGGTAAAGTTGTACTTTTTCCCAGTAATGCATTTAGGAACAGGAAATGTTCTTGTTTAGGACACTTAATTTTAAGTGGGAGCAATGACTGTAGAGGAGAGCAGGATTATACAGAGCTGTGAAAATCACTAACTCTGTTTCATGGCAACTTTCAGGGTTTAAACATTTGTATTTGTTCCCCTATTGGGACAGAAGCAAAACTTCTTTGAAACTACTCAGGAAAAAGAGGCATACCAGAATTATTTTAAGGAAAAAGACCTGTCAGGTTTTCCATCTGTGTCCTTGTGCCACCCTTGATCCGAGAAGCCCTTCACTCGAAACGGGGATGCTTTTGCAAGACTTGAGTATGATCAGAAAAATTGGTTAGGTGCTTCTGAATGATGTTAGAAGTAGATTTTGGAATATAAGAGTTTCAACAACAACAACAAAAAAGCACAGTTTCAAGTCAGTGGTGTGGAGGATGGGAGGATGCTTTGTAGTGAGGCAGGGAGGTTTTGTATATGTGCTTTTTGGACTGGAAGTGTCTTGTTTTTATTTCACTGCACATTGTATGGTGAAGGATGAATTTTCAATTGCTTTGCGATTTGTGGAAGGAATGAGAGATGCTGGGATGAGAATACAATAGAGAGAAAGTGTGATGGAGTGGCAGAAGGAAGCAAATCCCATGAAACTTTGAATGTCAGAAAATTAGCTTTGAAAAGGCTCTTGAGAGCATGAGGAAGCTGAAAAAGGTAATGAAAGAGGGGATATTATGGGCATAATTTATCACTGTTTCCGGGAGTGTAATAATAGCCTGGCTATGTATTTTCTCACTGCAGAGCGTGGATTTATGAAGACCATAAAAGAAGCGATGGGGTAGCTGAGGCAGGAAGCCATCAGTGGAGCCAGGGTCGAGGGAGAGATGAAGCTCACAATGACACAGAGGTGGAGATAGAGCAGCACGAGGAGGAAAAGGAGCTTATGAACCTGCTGCAGGTCCAGGAGTTCTCATAAGAGGACCAAAGATGTGGGTTTATCATCGCTGTTGGCAGGAGCTGGCAAAGCCATTAGCATTTGAGCCACTGAAGCTGTTGCAGATACTGAGCATGTAAAGAGAAATACGTTTGCATACCAGGTAACTCACTGAGTTGATTGCCTAAGTAGGTTTTCCACCAGTTGGGTGTTTTGCAGATTGTCAGAAAAACACCCAAATTGTAAAGTGGCAGGAGAGGCTGAACTTCTAATCAAGAGAGGCAGAACTGGGCCTACAAATTAAAAAAAAGAAAACCAAAAAAAACTTAAATAGCTACATTGAAAGAGAAGAAGGGAGACACAGCTCTATGTGGTGTGTAGCTCAAAGATTTAAAAAACCTTCTGTCATCTAGTCTGATTTTCACCTCTTCAACGTACTAAACTGAGAGTATCTTTGCTTATTAAAACTTGTCCTATGTGTATCGTTTCAAACACCCGAGAATGAAACTATTTGTTTAAACAAAGCCTTCAAATAATCTTCCTTCTGTGCTTGAGTCTCCCAGAGTCTGGATCTCCATTTACCATTAAAAAAAAA
>VYXH01008454.1:159582-175531 GCA_013397275.1 Burhinus bistriatus | reverse complement strand
AAAAAAAAAAAAAAAATTGAAAAAAATCTATCCTGGACTTGCACCAGGTTGAGACAAGTGCTATCCTAATGACCGGTCCTGTGAAAGCCCACGTGCTGCACCAGTGTCGGTGAGCCCTGTGACCCCCAAAAGTGAAGTCTGGAACTACTTGAGTTTTTTTTCTAAAGCTGGGGAACTCTTGTCACAGAGAGGATGAATACATTTCCTGGTGCGTTGAAGGTAATGTGTAGCCTGGTGCACACACAAATTTCCATTGAATGTGAAGTATGCACTTCGACGTTCCATCTAAACATGAGGAGGAACTTCTTTCCTTTGAGGGTGGCAGAGCACTGGCACAGGCTGCCCAGAGAGGTGGTGGAGTCTCCAACTCTGGAGACATTCCAAACCCGCCTGGATGCCATCCTGTGCAACCTGCTCTGGGTGACCCTGCTCTGGCAGGGGGGTTGGACTAGATGATCTCCAGAGGTCCCTTCCAACCCTGGTGATTCTGTGATACCAGACTTACCTGAATAATTATCAGATTTAATTGTTTGGGATTTGGAGGCCAAATCTTGCTTTTGCTGATGAAGCAGCTTGGAAAGAAAATTGAGGCACTTGTATTTTCTAATGGCATAAATGGGGTTATCTTCTGTAGTAGTATTGAAAGGAAAGAATCCCCGACAGCCCTGTCTTTGAAACTCTTAGCAGCAATATCAGGCTGTAGTGAAAACACACAGGTTTCACAACCTAAAACTGCAGAAAACCTGCCAGGTGCTGAGCATCACTACTTGTCATTTACCTGGAAACTCTTAGCACTCTGGTTTGGGCCCCGTATCAGTGAATGTAGCGTATTCCTGTCATGTAACGTCCCCACTATCACAAATTCTTACATTAAATGTATTTCAGAAGGAGCAATTGACTGTGTATGAGAACGACTGAGTGAGTGACAAAAGGCTTATAGAAGAAATCAACAAAACGTAGCATGCTTTCATCCCTCTCATTCAAACATGTGTGAATGAGCTGTTTGTCGAGGTAGTACCTCTCTTGCTGAGAGGAGAGGATAATGCATTACTCTTCTCTCAAAGTTGTTAAAATTGTTGCTGTTAATTCATCAGCAAATTATTACACTCAGTGTGAAACACCTACCCTATTCTTTTATTTGTCTTGTCTTAAAAGCGGTTTGGCCTCCTTGGTTGGGATCTCCAATTACTGGTTTTTTATTACTGCTTTAAACATTTTAAACTATGACCGTGCAGGGGACGCGTGTTTGAATAGCTCTACAGGTGAGAGACTTTGATAGCTCATCTGTGTGTGTTTGGGTGACACTTTATAAAGAGCAGAACTTGAACCGGTACCGTCTTGTCAGGTTAGACTGAAAGGCGGTTTGCGCTGCTCACTATCCGTCTTGCTAAGTAGTATCCTCAGCGGGAGCCTGAGATGTTTTGCATTTTGTGGTGCTGACCGCTGTTGTGATGGATGAAGGATGAATATTTTAAATGTTCGGTCTCTTTTGCTTTGTTTTCTTCGGGAAGCGTAGTACCTTTGTGTTGAATCGATGCTGTGTTTTAAAATAAACCTGAAGATAGCTAGAATAAGCTGTAAATTTTGTATTGAGGCTTGATTCTGCCATATGGGATTTGTGCATGTAGGAAGAATTACCATGATAGTTCCAGCAGTTTTAATAGAGACTGAAGTATATAAGACAAATAGATTTGGCTCCTGAAACCCCATCTTGTAACTCAGCAGAAAACCCTGTCAGTGAATAAAAGGTAGCAGAATCCTGTGTTCAGTTTGCATCTTCAAAGATTGCCTGGAAGATGCTGCAACTGAAACAGTGTGGCATGAAATTTTACAACGTACTATGCTTGACGGCCTTGGAGGCAGCTGCTGCTTCTACAGTTCCATTGTATTATGGTAGCTTGTCCTTCAAAATTTGGCTCTGAGAATTCAGGTATCAAAAGTATGTAATTCAGTCTTCTCCATTCTTTTCATCTTTATCTCTTCCTTACTTATGTTTTACCTTTACCCACAAGCATGAGGATTATTGACTCAAAGGTATTGAAAGATGGTTAATACCTTGATCCATATGGTGGGAATAAAGAGTCTTCAAAAGGTGGTGGCATCAATTTTTGACCCTGTCTGTTTAATGCCACCACAAAGCATGGAAATGTTAGTTTTCCCTGCATTTCCTAATCAATATCCAGGTTTGCGATATGCTATAGGATGTCTCTCTGTTTCATCGTGTAGAAAGAACAGCTCATGCTTTATAAATTCAAGCTAATACTGCTTTGATTAGTGTAAGTTTATTGCCGGATAAACAATATCTTTATATGGAACATGACTGTGCTTGTAGGCTTAATACCCTGGCTGCACTGATACGAAACATCAGTGGGTCGGCTGCTGATTAGACCCAGCTAACGCGGTGTCTCCGGGCACCAGGCAGTTTGAGGCTTACAATCGAACTGTGGGATTGAAACCAGATCTGCCTTTTGTTTTGAACTTCTAAGTCTCACAGCAATGAAGCGGGCTGCCTTAGTCCGCCCAGCTTTATTTTCCGAGGTGTAATTATTCCTTGCTCACTGACTTGGGTAAATCAATTAAAACTCCGTGTGTGTGTAACAAGGCTTTGACGTAAGCTAATTGATCAGGACATGCAGGCATATGAGAAAGGTGTGGCGCAGATTTTAAAGGAGAAGACTGCAACTTCATGAGCTTTCTTCCGAAGTGGCGCGGTGGTAGATAAGTTCCCATCTTCTGTAATACTGGCGTTTCGTTGGGTGCTGTGGCATTCAATGCTCCTCTTTGCTTGTACTCAGGTTAGTCTCTCTTCAGCCTGTCCTACAGGAATCGGGTCGTGTCTTCATCCTTTCCCCTTCATCTGGAAGGGAGGTTAAGGGTTTCATGTGAAGGGAACCTCAAAGTGCAAAGACTCATGGTTGTCCACCTCTTTCAGTAGGCTAATATGGTTCATTAATTATCTCCTGCGTCTTGGCTACCTCTGGAAACTGGTCCCTTGTCCAGTTTCTCTGCCTCTGTGGGATGCTATCCACAAGTTGAGATAGGATGACAAAGGTGTAAATCCTTCCTGTGCTCCTGTAAGGGCCTCATAAATCGTAAGGACTGACTTCTGATCAGCCCAGAGCACTGGAGGGTACAGCAAAAAAAAAAAAAGGGGGGGGGAGTGGGCACCTTGCCAGCCTTTCCTGCAAAGAAAAGTTCTGCCCTTATCCCCAAAACGGGCAGTTGGTCCTAACCTGCAGGGTCTGGACTCACAGCTCGCACGGCACCTCTGCTGCTGGGCAGGGGAACGGCTGCCTGCACCGACACAGCGAGCGTGTGCGTGGGAGAAGGGGTAGGAAAATCAGCCTCTGTGAAGGACCCGGCCTTCCAGTTTGTCATTCCATGCTATTTTTAGAGTTGTAATAGTTTCTTACCCTTGCTTTTCCTCCCCGGAAAAAGAATATCTTTGCTCAAGCTGCGTGCGAACTGTTGGGAATGGATGAGTTGAGTTGTTTGCGATCCTGAATCCAAAGTGATGGTGGATATCGCTTGCTGCAAGCTCTTCCCTTTCAGGCCCAGAGGAAGAGGTGATGAAAAGCAGTCCTGCCAAATCTCATTTTTAGCTTCTGTCTTATGGGCATTTTTTTTGTTTGTTGTTTGATTGGTTTGAGTTGGTGGTTGTTGGGTTTTGGGTTTTTTTTGTTTGTTTGGTTGGTTTGTTTGTTTTTGTTTGTTGGGTTGTTTGTTGGTTTTTTTTTTTTATTTTTAAGATTTGGGCTGATCCTTTCAGGGCTGTCCAGAACAGCATCATGCTGTATGGTTTTTCTGTAAGTATTACGTGGTGGTCCTGCCTGCCTGGCTAAGTGCCCTGTGACTGATGCGTCCATGCTGTTGATGTGACTGGCACGCTGCTCCTGTTGCAAGGTATCTTGTAAAATAAGCACACTGCCTTGGGCAAAACTGATTTCTTGGTATGGATGTAGTTATTATATTCTCTTCTCCAGCCCCTTGCAAATATTGCTGTTGTCACACTGACTACATTTTACCATCCCGGATGAAGCCAGCTGAGGCGAGTCCTCAATGCAGGTGGTATATAGATACGTAGGGTGTCCTTGGTAGAGTCATCCCACGGCTTGATGTGGCACTTACCAATCCAGTGGGATATTTCTGGTTGGCGTTAATGCTCCCAGCACACCTGGTCTGCTTGGTGAGGTGAGAGGACTTGCTTTCCACAAAACATCTGTAGTGCTCTGTGCAAGGTGCTTTTGTCACATGCTCACTGAAAACATTTCTCCTGAGAACATTCGGCTTAAACTGCTTTTTTAAAGAAATCCTTCATTCATTGTGCATCGGCACACATTTATTTTTTGGCTTCCCTTTAAGTTTTCCTCTTTCTGTCCTGGCTTCATTCTTGCTCTGGGCCAGGCTTGCTGTCAGACAGCCATGGGAAGTTGATGTAAATCCTGTGCCCACAGTGTGGACCAAGCTCTCTCGTTTTTGCTTCCGATACTATTAATGCCGTCCTCCATCTCTTCCAGCCCCTTCCCTTGTCACACTGACAGCTAAATTGGAAGCCAACTGCAACTCTGCTCTAGCAGTATTTTGCCTGAGGTTCTAACAATCGACTAAAACTGACTCAGATCATGATTTTAATTGGTTTGATTTTTGCCATTGGCTTTAGAAAAACAAAACAAAACAAAACTATTTTAGTCCCTCTTCATCCTTGGTCAATTTTATTAATCTGTCTGTGGTTTTAAAAACCTCAAAGGCTTTCAGCATAGAGAGGTAAATGTTTGAGTGAGGCTTACCCTGAAATGCTGATGCACCGGTGGTATTTGGTTTCTAGTGGGCAACAATATCCCTGTTTGGTCATGCAGAAAATTGCCAATTTGAGGGGACATGACACCTATTGATTACTGCAAGAAGTAGTTTTTCATGTGAGACTGGAAGCATTTAAATGCCAATTTTTTACTTTTGTTTCAGTTGTACCACCTGTGATATTTTTCTCCTTGGACTGCTGATCCTTGCTTTTAGAACCAATGGAGGATTATTCAGCGCCTGTAGCCACGGAGATGAGTGCTGACACATGTTTGTGCTGTTTTGCTGTGGGACGAGAGTAGTCAGTTTGCTTTAATTTTTAATGCTTTGATTCTTTGGCAAACACCAGAAGTGTTGGAACTACTCACTCATGTGAAAAATAAATTATGCGTGCGTACAGGTTTGGTGCCTGAAGGCATTTTCACGGGGTGTACCTTCAGGCACACAGCTTAAAGAGCCTAGACTCCTTACGTATACGCATCTATACAGTGAAAGGCCAGAGACATCCTTCTCTGAGGGTCCATATGGGCTTTCTTCAGTGTGTTACCACCTCCTGCCACCCCAGCTGCAGTTCACTGTTCTCTTGGTTGGGCTGATACAACAAATTGTAGGTAACTTGAATACCAGTGAGAAATGTTTGAATATCAGTACAACATCTTGAATAGCAGTTATGGAATTAAAAATATGCAAGCAACTTGGTCTTTCTGTCCATAAGGTCCAGTTGGGTGCAAACTTTGGCTGCCCTGTGTTTGATGGCTTGAGTGTCCCTGTAGTTCTAAGGTGGGTTTGTTGAACCGCGGTGGTTTAAACTTGTATGAGATGTGATCAATAACAAAGGCAATTCAGGCACTGGTTAATTTGAAGTTTTATGTCCTTCATTTCCATGAGACATATTTGTTTGGTTACATTATCTGCTAATTGTATTTCTGAACAATTTCTTGCAGAGACCTATAACTGTGTTCTTGATATGAAAGCGGCATTATTCTCTAGGGGAGATAATCAGTTAGTGACTTACTGAGCTCAGCTCTTGCTGTCTGCTGTTGGCCTCTGTGGTAAAACTTGAATTTTAGTGGGTAGAGCAGAATTTTTCTATAGTTTCTCTCCTTTATGAAGGAGGTGCTTACTGGGAGGCTTTTCCTTGGAAATAGATGAATTGGTTGTGATTGTGGTGTGGGTTTTTTGGTGTTTTTTGTTTTGTTTTGTTTTTGTTCTCCCTCCTACCCTAAGTTATTTAAAAACCACAATTTGTCAAGAATTGTTTTCTGTGCTATTTAAAAAGCACCAAATGGAAATAGCTATGATCCATACAGTCCATTATTAGAAGGCTCTTCTGAATCAGAAGACCACGTCTCTTTTGAACAATATATCTCTTCAACACACAAATCCTGCTGGCTGGTGCTGGACTTTGGATTTTAGAGGTGAGGGAGTTTGTGCTTTCCTGGCACATGAACCTTCTCTCACAGCCTCATCAGGAGGAGCAGTTTGTGGAGTGAGTACGAATCCTTTCCAGAAGTGGTGATGAGGCTGAAGGAGGCTCTTGACTTTTTGTGATATTAATGGGCTGAAAAGGAGGATAGGAGGTCTTGACTGGCACACACAGGGCCTGTGAGCTAGTATAAAATTCAGCCTTTAAATCATGGTTTGACACCACAAATACTTGATGGCACTGAGGCTCCTGAGGCATCATAGTCAGGACCCACTCCTCCACTAAAAGTTTATTTCTTTTTCCTGCATCAATACTTAAGAATCTTCCCCTGCCATGCTCCAGGCAGCTTAAGGGTATTGGGTATTTATGGGAGATGTGGGTGAGAATAAAATTGGGGTATGAATGTGATGTTCAGGGCAGTTCACAAATCTGTCCCGGTGGTGTATGAAATGTTGTCTTGGGGCACTGCTGTGGGTATCGGGTATTATGGGTAACTTTATTCACCTTCTTAATCACCAGGGGTATGATAACCATCAGAGGGAGGACGATGGGTGATAGTGCATGGTCCTTCGTGGCCACAGTTTGGCTCAGGTTTGAGCTGGCCCTGCCATCCCCCATCTAAGGCAGTGTGGCCCAGTATATCTGGCCGAGGACTCCACCTCTGGGAAGCAGTGTCCTGCCTGGGTGCTGTTCAGTCTGTTTGTTCGTCATGGAAAGCTCTCATCGCTAATCTTCTGTGGTTCCTCCTTAATCGAAGTTAATGGGCTTCTTCAAGAAGAGGCTGGGTAAATAGGCGGTAGTAACAGGTGGTTGATGCTTTATTAGTCCTCTCTGATCTGAAGTAGTAATAATAATAAAAAACCCCTATGAAATTCTACATAACCCATCAGAAATGATATTTTAAAGAGTACTTATGCACAGCCCCAAAAGTCATGACATCTGTGGGTTGAATGAATACATATTCTGTGCTCTGATTTGGAGCAAAAGGGATGATGGAGTGTATTCCTGCGCTTGCAGTTGTCTTCAAAACCGTTAAATCCTTTTTCAGTGTAATACACATAATGTGTGAAAGCTTTCCTTAACGGAATAGTAGCTATTTAATATTTCATATTTCAGGGATTTCTTCTTTGCTTCATGTGTATGGGCTCCACCATAGTGCTTTCACACTGAAAGTAGATCCCCAAAAGACTAGATTTTTCCAGGCTGCTTAGCTAAGTAAATTTTTCTCATTAATAATAAGGTCTGCGCAACCTGGTGCTTCTCATTTCAGTGGAAGAACTTTTCAGTGACCATATGTGTCCTCAAACTGTCTTTATTCCTTATATTGGTGATTATGCAAGAAAATGTATCTACATACCACTCCAACTGTTCATTTTTTGTTTGTGTTTTCACACAGCAGTGTTGCTATTAAATAGTGAGATACTGATAAAACTTCTCAACAGATCAGGATTAGCTGAACAAAATTTGTAGCTTGAGCACTGAGCAGGCAGCAATCTTGAAACCAAAACGTCAGAGGAGAATTGTGCATTTAACTGCTGACGTTCAGACAGGCAATACGGACTCGGGATGATACAGTTATTGCATGTCATTGACGACTTTTTTTTTTTGTCTTTGTCTCCTGAAAACACTTCTGGGCATCTTTCAAAATAGCATCTCTCTGTCCCTGAATATGTTTAGAAAAGCTTAGCTGCTGAAGAATTTTAGTATGAAATCTTAGTGCTTTTCATTGGAGAGGAGAGATTATTTTAGTGTACCTTACAAGGGCACTTATTTTCCTCTTCCAATGCTATCACGTATTCTTTATATGCTCTTCTGGGAAACCAGTTTTCCCTGTGAAATTTGTCTCATGGCTGTGGGGTTTTCTTTTGCCCTCGAGCTTTACCCATCCTAGTGCGTTTTACTTGTCCAAGTTTTTATTTTTCTGTTCATAGTAAATATGCTCAGGCTGAATCCAGGAGTCCTCAGTAATGCCTCCGTGACAGAGTTGCTCTGTAAATACACTGTGTTTACCTGGGTATTGGGTGTTTCTTGCATGTGTGTAGTGCTTTTGACTATTCAGTGGCTGCAAGGAAACACAGAGGAGAGGGACAGTGCATGGAGATGAACAACTCCTCAGCAAACGCCTGTGAGTTGTTAAATGACAGGAGTAAGATGGAAAATTGAGAAAGACCAAGAACCAGGAGATGCGTATACTGTTGCCTTTGAAATGAGACCCCCGCTACATGCACAGCTTTCACTTTTTTTTTTCCCTACAGTAACTTTGGTCTTACTACAAAATCAACATTTCTGTGTGTTTTTTGTTGCTTTATATCAGTGCATTTGGATTTTGAAGAAAGATCATGGTGGGAAAGGCCTGCAAATGTACAGGACCTACCCAGCCCAGGGGATGCTGGAGTACCCTCTGTGGAAGGGAGAGGGAGCATCTGCAGTGCACACAGGGATGCTCTGCAGTCGTGACTCCAGCTGTGAACGGGCTGGCACATCTGCATGGCCAAATGCTGCTCTGTGCAGAGTTGCTGCCTCTCGGCTCGCTGCTGCGGCCGGGGGCTCAGCCCTTGCTCCGACTTCAATATACGGTTCCCATTTGGAGAAGAGCTGGTGCTTGCCTGCAGTGTTCTGCAGCGTGATGTGTGGTGCAGTGCAGATATATACCCCTAAAGGTGCCAGGAAAACAAAGCCACACAGGTACTGTTGATCTTATTAGAGAGACGCAGTTTAAAATTTCTACTCGAGAAAACCCTCCTATATCGAAATACCAAGTTTTCCAGCAGTGCATCAAACCTGCTTCTCAACAGGGTCTCTCTGTGTCTGTGCCACCACTTGGTAAGGGCACCGATGGGTTTCTTGTCCTGTATATCATGTGCTCTCTCTGGTCCTTTGAACACTCAAGAAAATGGAATAAAAAGAGGCTTTTGGGCAAGCAGCTCTCACAGATGAAACAGGCATCTGGCACAAGAAAGGAGAGGGAAGTGTGGTGCCTTGGGGAGGAATGTCTCCAGCCCTTCACTGCTTCATGGGTCCCGTAGCAGCAGTGTCTTGCAGTTAATTTGGAGCTGGTTTTGCAGGCAGGCTGCTGTGCTGGGCATCAGCACCAGCTTCCAGGTAGATTTGCATGCCCCAGCTGATCCCAAAGTGTTCCTCTGACATTTCTCAGGGATTTTCACGCTGTCTGCCTTCAGACCTCCTGTTGAGAGGCTGTCGTGGGTGTGAGTGTCCTCGGTAGTCCGGAGATTTCTAGAGCTGGTGCAGACTGAACAAATCCTGCACCTATCCCTGGACTTAATGGAGAACCTCAGCTCCTGGAGCTGGAGCGTGGCTGGAAATGCCCATGCCCTCGGTGTCTGCACTGTTGTGAGCTGTTATTTTCTCAGCTCACTCCCTGCTGACCCTTTTCTCTTCCTCAGGTCCTACCTCCTTGCTCCACAGCTGCCCAACCTCTCGTCTCTCCCCCTCAATGCCCTTCATTCCTCCACAGGTGCTAACCATCCTTTCCCTCAAGTTGCCTAATTGAATAACATAATTAGGTTAATTAAGAGCAATTGTCTCTAACCTGTATTTAGCTTCGAGTTTGCTTCTGCTTTGTCAGATCTGGTGAAGGGATTGTGTGCCAAAGACTTGTCCAATCCTTCCTACTAAATTAGTCAAACAAATGACATATTCCTTTCTTTCTGTCCTTAAACCACCATGGCTGTAGCAGTGCTGCACTTGTAGGCGTTAATTTATTTGTCCGACTGTGCACAGAACAGGCCCATGACTGGTGCAATTCAGGGCTTTTTCCTTAATTTCTTACAATTATGCTGGTTAACTGAAACTTTTGAGAGAGCTTTTAGTTGTTACAGATACGCAGGTGTCCCACTCTTTGCCCATAGTCCTGCATTATAACAACTTCAATCATCAGCCTGTGATGTCTGCATGGTAATTACTCCTTTTGTGAGATGAGGTTGGCAAATGAATCTTCATCAAGCAAGTGATGAGTACATCTGTGACTTTGTAATTTAAAACTAAGGTTAATAAGGCTAGGTCCTGGTGGGAATCAACTGTTGGTCTTTGTTGCAAAGGTAATGAGTCTGGCTTTCCATTTTGTGTGCCTCCATTTTAAAGATCGGCTAAATTAGGAACCAGAAGCAGATGTCAAGGGTATTATCCACTCTGTAGATGTTAATTACATCTGTAGAATAAATGAATTGCGCTTCCTTAGAAATACAGGTGTGTACCTTCTGAAACAAAATGTTAAGAAGGCTCATTCTCTTCCCGGCGATGATGCTGTGTAGTTATTCAGTGTGCGTTCCACATTGGGCTGGTGTTTCAGAGAACCTTCTGTAACTGCAGTGCTGTCTTTGGGCTTTCGTCAGGCAGATTTTCTGTTCTCTGCTGTTCTGTTACTACTCATGGGTCATTTCAGCAGGCTTATTTGGCATCTGAGCCTTGTGTTAATCTGTGCGCAGATGTGACTGTGGCCAGCGGCTGTGAGGCAACTGTCCAAGCCAGGGAAAACTGGAGTCATATATGCTCTTGTTCTGTTTTTCCTTCATAGAGGTATTAAAATGGTTCATCTTTCCTAGTAGATCCTTCAAAACGTTAGTGATTTGTATTCCATAGTGGAAACAAAGCCAAAACTGAAAGCCCAGGTGTGTCTGTGTGACCTGTGTAACTCATCTGACTTCAGGAGAACAGAACTGACCTGTTCGATGGAGCCATAGCCTGCAAAGTTGCCCTATTCTAGCTTGTTCTGCTCAGAAGTTGGGCTAAACCTTGGTGCTGGGACCTGCACCCAGAGTGTGTTTCTTGCAGGAGGGGGTGCTTGCCCTTACAAAGAAGATTGTATGTTTCATGGTGGGGTTTGCCTTGATTTAAGAACTTCCCCTGCATTTCTTATGCCCTGCTTATGGGTGTTGAAGGTCTCAAAGGCAGTATGGAAATGGTGTTCCGATGGTACCTCTCGGTATCAGAGGGATTAAACGATTGGCTAGAGCCATCTCTGTGCCCGAGCTGACTCCATTTGTCACCTGTGGCACTAACTTTTAAATCTGAGAACTGGAACTACCTGACATGCCAGAACAGAATTTCGGCTAGGTTTTTAGTGCAGCAAATTGTATTTTACTGTAACTTACAGTCGCTATTAATATAAGTTATAGATACTCATTAACTTTGGAATAAATACTAAATTTTACTCTTGCAATTACAAGGCAGTATTAGTATATAATTTTAATCAGCTTTAATGTAGAATGTTAAGAAAAATGAGCAGGATTTTAAATGTAAATGGCACACATTTAAATGGTAGCTCTTTACTCTATAATTATTAGTCTGTATGCCCTACATGTTCTAGATTATATGTGAATGTGTTTTGTGCGCTAAGGGAGAAGTAACCAGAGGCAGAAGATGTCTTAAATGTAATAAACCAAAATTGATTCATTACATTATTATATTCATGTTCAAAACCAGCTGAAGACTCTCAAAAATATTTTCCAGAGAGAAGATGACTTGCAAAGAGATGGGAGGGAAGGAAAACCAATTGCGATGGTAGTGTAATAGCTAGTAACATATGGTCAAAGTAAGGCATATCAGAAAAGTATGATACTTATTTGTATATAAAAAATAAGGATATTTGTACACCAATTACACAGATCTAGTGCTATTACTTGAGTTATCTTGCTGCTGCGCATCACTCCAGCTGTTTGCTGAAGGTCCCATCTTAACGTTTCAGTGGGCAGGGATTTAGGAATGGTTTTATTTGGGCAGTGTCCACTGCAGTTGGCTTTGGTTCACTGGCTCCCAATGTGACGTACATCCCTGTGGTGCAGCACCCACACGGGCAGATTCTCCCGGATAGCACAGGCTTTGTGCACGGCAGCGCAGGTGTGGCTTCCCTGCCTCTCTACGGCAGCCTGGTTTGAAGCCCTTCTGGTGAGCGTGGCTGGAGTCGGCTGGGGATATTATCTCCATCCTCATGTCATCGCTGCAGCAGAGCAGTTGCGGAAGTGAAAGCTCATGGCGATAAAATGAACTGAGAGTGGTGCCCAGCATGGCCAGTGCTGTCACACAAGGGTGAAGAACCACTACGGCGTGAGGAACAGTGGAATGGGTATCTGAAGAGTTTACTGCCCCTCTGCACTGCCCTTCTATGCAAAAGGTCAATTTGGCACGGGAGCCATCTCTGTGTTTAGCCACAAAACGTGTCATATGCTTCTTTGGGTTTTTTTAATGGTTTAAAATTGAAAGGGAGAAAGACCTTTTGGCTGGGTCCATATCATTAAAAAAACCCCTGGTTATATTCTTCACTGAGTGACCAAGTGACTTTGTTGCTCTAACATAGTTATGTAAAAGTAATACAGCTTCTAAGGAGTAGTATGTACCGACATGTGTTTTACTTTGCATTGCGAAGGTTAATAGTTCAGGCAGTTTTCATATATGCCTGTGGATTATTAGATTCTGGTTCTTAGCATAATTATGAAGCTTAGCAGGCAGTTCTTCTGAAGCTGTTTTGACAAAGCTGCAGATAGAGGACTTCAAGAGGAGGTGCTGAAATACATGCATTAAAAGGGAAAAATACTTCTGATATGATCAGTACCTTGTTGCAAAGCATTCAAGCGCAGGATGCTATGCAGACCTGACTTTGCAATGATAGTCACTTTTAAGTTGGTGGACAGGGACATGAAAAAAGATTTCCAGGAAGCCTGTTTGGCACAATAAAAGAATAAGCAGGGACAAACCTACTTGCAAGTGTTCACTGGTGAGAAGGTCTGAGCAGTAGCTTTTGTTAAAAAAACGCTGCCTTTCACAACACTAGGTCCAAAAAGGGTTCAAGTTGTGCCAGGGGAGGTTCAGGCTGGACATTAGGAAAAAAATTTTTCACTGAAAGAGTTATCAAACATTGGAACAGGCTGCCCAGGGAGGTGGTTGAGTCACCATCCCTAGAGGTGTTTAAAAGTCGTGTAGACGTGGTGCTTAGAGACACAGTTTAGTGGCAGACCTGGTAGAGTAGGGTCAATGGTTGGACTGGATGATCTTAAAGGTCTTTTCCAACCTAAACGATTCTATGATTCTGAAACGCAGGAGCCTGTGGTTGGTGATGGATATCTGCTGTCATTTTCCAAGGTGTGAAAATAGCTGTGAAGTTAAATTATTTGGGTTTATCTAAACAATATGAAATAGAAGAAAATGATGCAAAGCTGTCCAAGTAGCACTCTACCTTCGTAGTTGAGATTGTCTCCCTTGTTAGTTTGCACTGCTGAACATTCACCGTAGCAGCAATTCTTAGCAAATGCAAGGTGAAGTATAAGTCCTTAGGCTTTTAGTTTTGTAGTTATAACAAATTATATTCAACCCCTACAATTTGTTGAAAATATGACATCCTAGCTTGGTTTCTTAAGGACAGCGCGGTGCCTGATCACATGGTCTGTCAAACATTTTCACCCGTGTATAGCTTGAACTGGGTAAAGTCAGTGGGACTCTAAAAGATACGGTTTTCTTGCAAGTTTTATGGAAAGTGGTGATGTGTAAAGGAAAAGGACCGAAACTAGCGCCTTCAGTGAGAGAGAGAGAGGGGGATCGCACCTCATTTTTTGCATTCGGAGAGCTGCCCGATGCAGTTGTGTCCCTGAATTGGCAGCACATGTGTCCAGCCAAGCCAAAAACTGGGGGAAAGTGGGAAAATACTGTAGGGTAGGATATATGCGGACACTGCCGATGCTGATAGGGGGGAAGTGTTGCGGGGGGGGAAAAAGGGACCAGTCAACAAAACTACAGTCATCATTTCTTCTGTATGCAGAGCAATTTGTTTGGTAGCTGTGATATTAAGCATTGTTAATCTAGATAAATGTTCTAATCCCATTTAAGTCCATTGCAAAGCTCCTCTGCTGACTTTAATGAGACTAGAGCTTGTTTCATCACTAGTTCTGAATTTTTTTTCTTTGAGTGTAGGCATGTGGGGGGGGAATGGGAAATTAAAGGAGGGTATGTTTTGGATTGGAAAGCAAATGCGCCGGCACTTGTGTAAGAGGGAGAAACGCTCTTATCTTTGCTACTGAGGAACAGGGATGTTTCTCTACTGCCTTTGCCTGTACCTTTTAGGCTTCACCTGTATCTCAGCTGAGGAACAATTTGAACACGCCTGCTTTCTGGGTACTGCCGGAACTGGATGCTGAACGCAGCTCTGGTCTGACCCAGCGTGGTCGTCACATAGGAGGGAGAGCATCTTTGTGTTCTATGTGCTAGGGCTTATTTCTCTCTTTTACAAGCACTGGCATGGGCACCCAAACCCAAGACAGGTGGACAGTCACCTAAGAGTTTTAGCTTTTGTACTAAAAGGAGCTACTAGAAGCCATTTTCTTTTATTTAAACACAAAACAAACAACCAAACAAAAAAACCCCAAAACCAAAAAAACCCAACAAACAAACCCCCAAAAACCTCTAACCCTTCTGTAACTGGAGAGAAGCTGCATAAATCATCACGTGATAGAGTTAGGTCTGTCGCCGAAATTATAAAGAAAGGCATTCCAGTGAATACTTTAGAGAGTACTTAGAAATATAGAAATACTTTAGAAAGTATTTCTCAAGGGCAAGATATTTCCTTTTGCACTTAACCCATCCTTCCCTGTCTTTGACTGTAGATTATACCTGCTGAAAACTATATGCTACATGTATGCCCAGTAAGTTACTCCATTCTGCGTCTGAGGATCAATGCATTTTGTGCCTTCCCTCTATTATGGCTGTGAGTGTAGCCAGTTTGTCAAATAGATGGACAAATGAGTAGATTCCCAGTGTGTCTTCCACCCTTGGCAGAGGTTTGGGGGAGAAAATGTCTTCAGCGTCTTGCAGGAGTAAAGCAGAATATGAATTTTGTTTGCTGGTAGTGGTTATGTTGTGCGCTATTCGGTAGTCTCTCTGATGGAAATGAATGGCTTTCAGGCTTGACCTTTGGCTGGCTGAGGTTGCATTAGTGTAGCAGTGATTGCGAACGCCAAGCTGGACATCATGTACTGTAACAGTGGAGCCAGCTCTGCGAGGCGAATGCTTCTTCCTAAATACTGAGCACACCCTGCTCCAAATTAAGTTAAGGATTGGACTTGAAAAGATTATATGTGCACAGAGCAAGAAGCAGCCACATTAATTGACTGATTTGCTTTGTTTAATTTTTGATTTAGTGAGAATGCTAAAGCGATGACTCAGTGAGCCGTGCTAAGATGTAATCTGGAAATATCATATATAGGATGAGTAGTCCCTTCTAATACAGCTTGATCTGAATATTAGATTTATTTCATAATTGATTTCCTCTGCAGGAAGAGCTACTCGTGTCCAAAGTATTGCAATTAAAAAAAAAAAAATGAAAAAAAAAATAATTAGCAGACAGTTTAGCCTGTGGCCGTTGGTGGGCTGATGAGCTAAACAAGTGGTGTGATTTCCTTTTCAGAAGGGTTGTTGCAATTATGGGACAAGCACAGCTGAGCAAGGGTGGACTGCTTGATAGGAGAGACTGTGCCTCAGTGCCAAGTGCTGGCATGACTTAAATGATAGCAAGAAACCACAATGTTAATCTGCTGGATTGATTCTATCTTGAGGAGCACCTGGGGGACAGCTATGCAGCTTTTGCATTTTAGAAGAGTTTTCACTTATTCTGGGAGGTTTTTTTGTGTGCTTGGAACCTGCCATGAAAAGACTTAAAAAAAAAACCAAAAAACCAACCAAACCAAAAACAAACAACAAACAAAACCGCCCCCCAAAACCAAA
>VYXH01008454.1:130590-159577 GCA_013397275.1 Burhinus bistriatus | reverse complement strand
ACACACAACCACCCCCCCCCCCCCCCCCCCAAAACCTAAAACCACCCCCCACCATGCGCAGCCCCCACTCCCCACACCTCCAAACCCCCCAAAATCACCCTGAAACCAAATACTTGAAGTGTTCAAACACAAGCAGTTAGTTTGGCTGCATCTCTGAGGCTGTATAATTGAAATAAACACGTATCAGGAAGTCCAAAACCTGCCATTCCCGCACAAACTTAATATTATAACATCACATGCAGATGTAGTCTTTTCTGCTCTGGTTTTACTGGTTGAACCTGCAGCGCAGTACGTTACCAGTGGATTTATGGTGCCAAAACTGTTCTGGGTGAGGAGGACATGCTGACGCTGTTAGAACTATAATGTTTCGTGACTCGTCATTTCCACAACTGTAGGACTTAAATGTGGTGTAATGTGGGCAATTATAGTACTGTTTTACCTAGATTTATACACGTGTGCACGACTGGAACAACAGTGATAAGGGGAAAGTGCAGCAATCTGCTGATGATGGAGAGACTTAGGCTAATTGCGGAGAGGGAAGCTGGTGGGAGAAGCTGTGGAGCTGCCGATGGGTGGTGCAATGGAGGGACAATTTCCCCACCTGTCATGGGCAGCTATGGGGTTGCTTACAAGTGCAGAGTGAATATCGGTGTTGGGGGTGTACCAGTGCTGTAGCCCCTGAGACGGGAGTGAGTCACGAGCAGGTGAAAGCCAGTTAATCAAGCACTTTGCATACGACATCGCTGTGGGTGTTGTAAGAATGTGAAAATCAATGAATGGGATGTATAAATGATGCAGGCAAGTGAAGTTTTACGGGGGCAAGTATTGTTTTTCATAAGTTGTTAATCAGGCTTTGAGGTGGAAAAGAGTTAGGCGGACTCTGTAAGATGATTTAGACAGTTTAGGCTCACTTTCTCTTGTTGGGAAAGGCAAAAGAATTAGCATTTGGAGTAGCAGAAGTGGTAGCAGGACCATCTGTCTTACTAAATGTGCTTTAAAAAGGAAGAGGCCATGATGTGATGGAGTAGTTTATTGGCTTGACTGGCAACATTATCTAAACAATAGTGCTATTCCTCCTCTGTGGATCACCAGCACGGTACCAGCACTTGGCCTTCGACGCAAGAATTCCAGTCCTGAAAAGCATGCAAGCTGTGGCAGCAAAATCATAGTCATAGGAGGAGTCCTTCTGGGGGAAACCAAAGTTTGTCAGCTTTGAACTTTTCAATTTTCTGTTTATTCTGAGCAAGAGAAATTTAAGGGAGAGTTACCATGAGTTTAGTGACATTAATAACATATAAGACAATGAACTATAAGGGTGAAATACAATTGCCAATAACAATGATGTGTAGCCACTTCTGCCTGGATTTCTTGACCAAGATCTGTAATGGCTGGCTGATTTCTTTCTTCTATTATTACCGTGCTGTACTTGAAAGTTTCCTTTTCAGAACTGCAGAAATTGTTCTTTTATTGTAGTCTTGTTTTTCCTTAACATCTGAAAAAAAAAAAAAAATCTTTTAAAAAATACCCAATGGGAATATGTGCTTGCTAAGATAAGTGAATTAGAAATTGAAAAATGGTCAGATTTATTTTGCTTCTGTGTGCATTCAAAATTAGACTCAATTTCATGATGTTTTTGCAGTTTGACAAGAAGTAATTGTTGCTAGTGAATGTTTTCAATCCAAAAGTCTCAGTTGTTCTGCATTTTTTGCCAGCCTATTGCTATTTAAAACATAATGGGAACATCTCATATTGGAGGCAAGAGTGGAGATGAAGGGTGATATTTTTCTCTTGAGTATTTTTTGACATGCTTAATGAGGTAATACAGAATGCCTTTATTCTGGTGTTTCTTCTTTTCAATACTATTTAGGAAATCTGCGTGTGTGTGATGTATAATATATGAAAACCATAATGAGTGGAGATCAGTAATCTCTAGTCTCTGCCCAAGGTATCATTCACCATGGTATCTGAACATCTAGCAAATCGATTTGCTTGCCGTTCAGTCTGTTTGACTTCTCTGCTACATCAAAAATCCACTGAAGTTAATAGAGAGGCTCTTACTGGGTTTTGGCAGTGTTTGGATCTCATCCTGATCATCTCCTTCAGAGATGATCTAGTCCAACCCCCCCTGCCAAAGCAGGTTCACCTAGAGCAGGTTGCACAGGAATGCATCATGGTAGGTTTTGAATGTCTCCAGAGAAGGAGACTCCACCACCTCTCTGGGCAACCTGTTCCAGTGCTCTGGCACCCTCAAAGGAAAGACGTTTTTCCTCATGTTCAGGTGGGATTTCCGGTGTTCCAATTTGTGCCCGTTGCCCCTTGCCTGTTGCTAGGAACCACTGAAAAGAGTCTGGCCCTGTCCTCTTGACACCTGCCCTTTAGATATTAATAAGCATTGATGAGATCCCCTCTCAGGCTTCTCTTCTCCAGGCTAAACAGACCCAGGTCTCTCAGCCTTTCCTCGTAAGAAAGATGCTCCATTCCCTTGCTGATCTCTGTAGCCCTCCGTTGGACTCTCTCCAGTAGTTCCCTGTCTGTCTTGAACTGGGGAGCCCAGAACTGGACACAGGACTCCAGATGTGGCCTCACCAGGGCGGGGTAGAGGGGGAGGATCACCTCCCTCGACTTGCTGGTCATGCTCTTTTTGATGCACCTCAGGAGACCATTGGCCCTCTTGGCCACAAGGACATACCCAAGGCCACACCACAAGGGCAGCCCTCTCTTGTGGTAGTCTGTGAATGAAATCTCCAGGCAATGGACTGAATACTGCCTTTGCAGAGGAAAGAGTTATCTTCCTAGCTGTCTTGTAGTAAGTTGGAGACAGGAGGGATTAATTCTTCTGTGTCCCCTGGAGAGCAGTGGTAGGGACGTGGGGAGCTTGGTCTGTGTGCCAAATACCAGGGTTTGGCTGCTGCTGGACTCCTGAGACCCCTGGTCAGGAGAGTCAGAGAGCTCTGTATAGCCCTCAGCTGCTGCCCAAATGCCCTGATGAACTTCATCGTCAGTCCCGTAGGACCGGTATTCACAGTGCAGGACTGGCAAAACCAGAGTGAAGCTGCCTCCTACCAGTGGGGGAAGTGCAGAGCTGCTGCAGTGAAAGGAGCTGCCCTAATGGGACAAAAGTTGAGTTTTTCAGACTTAAAGGCAGTTATGTCTACATATGTTTCATGTTATTTTGGCCAGCTATGAAGGCACATGGAAGCTAATGAGCTCTCTGACCACATTTTCACTGAATGATATTCCCCTCGCAGTAAAAGCCCAAAAAGCTTAAATAGGAAGACATGTTGCTTGTTTCATTGCATCTCCTGGTAGGTCTGTGAAGCAGGTAGATATAAATAGCTCTTCTACATAGATATAAATGTAAGAGACATCTTCTCACCGGCATGTATACTAAACTATTGCAAGATCTGGGGGGTGATGGGATACCCTTGGAGGAGAACGCACAAGTGGTTGGATGTATTTTGAAGTCTCGTAAAGCTCTAGTAAGAAACAGGCATGCGCCACTCATATTAACGTTCAAACAGGAAAATGCATTGGTTAAAGCATTTGGCAAACTGTTGCTTGGCAAGTCTGGTAGCTCAGAGGTTGATAGACATATCCATGTATTTTTGCAGCTGATTGCTTTAGCTAGGAGTTAGTCTTATGTTGACTACTGTAGGTTAAAACTTTCTGTTTAACTGGAAAAAGTGCATGGATCTCACACCAGCCTAAACACTCTCAAACTGCTTAGGTGATGTTTCAGTAGTAACAGGAATCAGTATGTCCCATTTTGTGAATTCTTCTTTTGTCGCTTTGGGTTCTCAGGACTTCGAGAATATTGTCTTATTACATTTAACAGAATAAATTGCCAGTGACTTGTATCTTCTCACACTAACTCAACAGTTTTTGGGTAGGTAGCAGAATGTGTTTCTTTGTTATGTAGTTCATCTTTAGGTCGCTTGAAAGTTTGAACTGTATTTTCCAGTATTACAGAAATGCATGTACAAGGAAATCTTGCAAAAAAAAAAAAAAAAAAAAGGTAGTGAAGCTGCTTGGCGTTTAGTCTGATGTCTCAGTTGCTAGAAGTGGTTGCATGGAGAACAGTTAGAAGCCCCAGTTTAAATGTTAAGTATAATCTTTGTACAATGGATATCACTTGGCAGCTCATTGCTAGTCTGGTCAGCCAGAGTGTACATATGTGAAATACATATTCTCAAATAAATACACGTCCCAGTAAAACTGAATAAAGAAAACGGCTTCCTTTTGGCTCAGTGCCTTCAAGGTCAAGTCTATGTAAGACCATTCAGCCCTAGCTTGCACTCACACAGACTGTAGTTCTCCACTGAACTGTGAAAATTCGTGTGGGGAAAATCGATAAGAACTGTAAGACAGTCCTTTGCCATTTTTTGTTGCATTCTAAGGTGTAAAAATTATGATGAAATAATTAGGGGAGAATGTCTGATGATGTGATAGCTATAATTATTGTGCATGTATTGCTACTTAATTAATAAATCCACTGCTGGCGTGTCTGCAACTAGACCCCACAGCAGTGCTGTTGCTTTGTGGACAGGTGGTGAATAATCCCGGGGGGTTCCAGCATTAACTTTGTACTCGTTTCAGCTTCTATAAAAGTTGAGCTGGTCCGTTCCGCTTGTAGCCTCTTGACCTCCAAGCCTGGAGGTGCCTCAATTGCACCCTTCGGTTATTAACTTTGGGAAGAGTAGGATTCTGTTAGCCTTTTGGTGTTGAATCTATGATATTACTTGTGTGGTATCGTACTGACTTCGTGTAGGATAACAGCTAGTTGCTGGTGGCTTTAACTACGTGGAAGGAGAAAGACCTTTTGGATGATAAGCAGAGTAGTTTTTTTGTCAAAGACACTATTCTGTAGTGCAGCAGATGCTAAAAATAAAACACTGAGATTTACTTTATTCCTTAATACTGGATAGCATAACTGAGTTCAACCAATAAGACCTGATTTCTTGAAAGCTTTTCCATTTATAAAAGCCTAGATGACATTTGCTTTCAGTGGGATATTGTCAAGTGAATGATTTTATTCGTTTAGGTGTCAATCCTTAAAATTTCTACCCGGCAAGTACTCATGTGTTTGAAGCCAAATTCTGTTTTTCTTAACTTCTTTTGTGAGAATAGTTTCAGGGTAACTGATGGCACCACTCGCAGACCGAAGACCTAATCAACGTGATTGATTGTAATCCAGATATTGAACTGAACACTGACAGCCGTATCTGCTATAAGGGAATATTGAAGATGCGCTGCCAGATGTCACAGAAAAAGGGAAAATGCTAAAAAATGCTTTGGGAAACCACAAAGCCATGATATTAACCGAGAACTGAAACATAAATAGCCTTGCATGCAGTTAATAAAAAAAAGAGAGCTTAACTTCTCTGTTTAGGCCAGCCCAATGACTTTCATGGTAAACCTCGGGTACTCGCCACTTGCCAGGAAATTACTACCTTATGGCAGTGCATGCATCCAGCTCCTTTTTCTGTTTGCTTGACACATACGCCTTACCAGAGATCATAACTCTTAGAGGCCTTAGCAGAGATCAGGGCTGTGTTGAACTAGGTATTGTATGAATGCAATAATGTTAGAGATGGTCCTTGCCTCGACAAGGTAAGTTTAAATAGAAAGGGCAGAAGAAAGGAGAGGGGGGGAGAGGGAAGGAGAAGAAAAAAAGGCCAAGTGAGCTGTAGCTGATTACAGCTTTTAGTGGCAGGTTGCAGCAGATCTGTCGGTGGCTGTTAAATGTGAAGACACGGGGCTGCTGAGGGAGAGGATTAGCTGCCGATTGCTGGGCAGCGGGAGGGTATCGGTTCATGCATCCTCAGCAGCCCCTGGTGCTTCCTGCTGCCACGGAGCAGACTGGAGTGAACCTTTGCCCTGACACAAGACAGAAGTTTTGATGTCCGTGTCCCCTGGCTCTCCGTCCAGTGTCTTGTGCACTGAGCTGCACTGTCTCAGGTGTGTATTTGTTGGACAGTTAGTCAGGCTTGTGGTGTGTTGGGGATTTTGTCTTGAGGCACTTTATCAATCTCCTTTTTTTTAAAGTGGGTTCATTAAATGTACATGTTTTATAAGGCAGGTAAAACCACTTCTAATGTGCAAAAAACCAAGAAACACATGAGAAAATGTTTTGACATAAGAATTTTTTTTGGTGACTCTGATTAGTGATTTGCTCCATTTTGTTCCACTGAGATATCATTAAACTTGGCATGCTTTCAAAAACTCCTTATGTAACAGGCAAGCATATATATGTTTTTAATCTCCTTTCCTTTTCATAAACCTTTAAAATGTTTAAAGGAGCAAAACATCTCTGTAGGGAGTTTTTCCTCAAAGACAACTTGGCATCCAGCCTCCACGGGAACTCGGCGGTGTTTGAGTACTAGCACCTACTCGTCTCTTGGAAAACCTCAGTCCAAAAGCGAAGTGAAACAGAGAGCCCAAAGACAGGAGTACTTCTGTGACTCTCTTACGAAACTGTTACAGTGGCTTGTGTCTTGGGACATAACGGACATGCTTGCTTGCTTTGTTTATATATTGGTAGAATTATATGCAGGATAAAAATGAAGCAAGGAAACATATTTGAGTCCTGCTATCATGCCATGTTTTCCTTTTTAGAAAGTAGTATCCGTGCAGTGAAGTTTAGCCATGATGTAGGCATGCTCACTGTAAAAGCTGAAGCAGTAGAAGACAATTTTAAGTTTGAATTGTGCTTACAAAGTTTCACAAGGTGCAATAGGTGCTCTGCAGCCACATGAATTAATATTAAAACAACCTATCCTGTTTTCTCAGCTTAATCTGGAAATGGAATGTGCTTAATAATGAATTCTCCAACTGCCCAGGCAAGCAGTCATACAAAACCAGAAGTATTTGATTTGTCTACGGTGCTGAATTTTTAATGAAAACTCAAGTCAATCTCCTATGTGGAACATACCACCCGAGGACTTCTATCGGAATGATATTTTTCACTGAGTTTCATACTTCTGTGGAGGAGAATGCTGTGAATACCTCATGATTAAGTCACTTTGTATCTTGCCATACAAGACTGTAAGAGTATAAATTATTCAAGTTTAGTGGGTGTTAAGAGACTTCTGCATCGGTTGTGCTCTGAATATAGAAACCAGGAGGCTTATTCAGCAAAGGAAGATATTTGAAACAGCTGTTGGCAACTTTGAGAAATCTTGTTTTTAAAAAGAATGAGAGGGTGTGACTAGTCAAAAGCATAACTGAATGAGCACATGGTTTTTAACAAAAGTCGTTTGCTTTGTGTAACTCTTTGCTACTCGTGACAAAATCCTAATGTTAAAGTAGGATTTGGGGTTTCCCTCCAAGTTCTTTAAATGCATTTTGGGTAAAAGTATTTATAGTTATAAACCAGAACCAGATTCTGTCACTTCTCTTTGGTGTCATCGTTATCTCTCTCTGTCAAGGAGCTGCACGGGAGGTTAGGGCAGACTCTACTGGTGTAGAAAAGTCCAGTCTGGCATTTGTGCAGAAGATGATGCAAAAGTGATTCAAATCAAGTGGATGTAATTTGGGCAGCGAAATGCCTACAAGGTCCCTTATTACCTTCACATCTGTGGTGAAAAGATAATTGTGGTGAACATGAAAGCAATGACCACTAGAAATGAACTGGTGAAAATACTGTGCTGCTTGTTGGATGCTTGTTGGAGAGTTTTAATGTACAGGAAGAGAAATGCGTTGGAGAAGGAGCTGTGGCATTCGTTTCTCGTGCAGCACTGAAGGGTGTAGAAACCTGCGGGCTGTGCTGCTGCTGGCTGGGAGACGTTGCTGCCACGTCAAGCAGGGGTGGACCTGGCTCAGGGGAAAGCTGCTGTGCCCCCTCCTCTCCCTCCCACTCAGGCTGGCGGGGGGTTGGGGTGGGCAGCCTGCCTGCACTGCCCGCGGGCGGGCAGGAGCTGCTCGAGCGACACCCAGCAAGGTGATGTTTCTTCTTGGTCCTCTTCTGCAGGGCTGTCCAGCAGCTAATTTAAAGTTGTAATAGGTCCTCGGTGCCTGCTCACGCTGTGATTCTTTTCACAAAGCCCATTTGCTGTAAAGCTGTCCAGTAGAAGCAGCCTAAAACTCAAGAACTCCTGAATATGAGTACTTTTGTTTGCCAGCATAAGTCACTGGAGAATTCCCCTTGGGAAGCAGTGCTGATGCTCTCCGTGCTTGCTGGGTTCTACCTCCCTCGAGTTGCTGCGTGAGGCAAACACACCTTGGCCAGCGGATTTTGGATGCTCTGAGGAGTGTGCAGATATCATATTGTACACCCACAAAATGTTAGGGAAATACTATCCAAGCCTTAATTAGGAGGATTATATCTATGCATGGAAAGAAAAATTTCACTGAATGAAAAGACTTGCTGGTTTGCAGGTTTCATCTGTTGTGCTTCAAGCCAGCATTATAGCATGTGTATATGTTACACACTCAAGGCCGTATGATACCTATAATCATTGCTAAGAAGTTTTAAGTCTCATACTTCACAATTAAAAACACAAAACAAAGAACAAACAAACAAAAAAAATGCACAACAAAAAAACTTGTGAAGGAAGCTTGCTGTAGAAAGGCCCATCTAAAATACAACACCTGCTTGTAATTATCCAGTCAGGACCACTGTCTCCTTTCTGTAAGGAAATTCTTATGCATGTACTTTGTCAAGGTGGTCTGTGGAAACTAAAGACAGACTACTGATTTGCATTTAAGATGGCTACATAAAGTAAACTTTATAAATTAGTGAAGTTTTATATAGACTGTCCCCATTTCTGTTAAGGGTAAAATGATTTATCACTTACCTTCAGGTACCTAATGTGGTTTTTTCCCCCTTCCAGGACATTATCAGATAGCTCCGTGATTGAATCGGGGACTTTATTCCCATTCATAGGATCTCATCATTGTCCTTGTTTTCAAGTCAGCTCAATAATTGTTGGTTGAAGGTGGCATCCCTCTCCTCTGTGTCTGCTTTTTTCCTGTTCGCTTAGAAAATAATATCAAAATACATGAGGTTTGATTGCTTCGGGAGTTACACTCAATCGTACTTAGATTAGAGGATTTTAAATGCAAAGTGAGGGTAGCTATTGTTCAATGCAGAAAGCTGCTTTGTCCTCTTTGGTAGATGAGGATTTCATTTGGTGCTTCAATAGAAGGATATTGGATTGGGCTGTTTGTTGCAAGACCTAGGTTTCACAGAAGTATATTAGTAGAAGGATATTAAATTTTACTGTTTGTTGCAAGATCTGGATTCCTGTGACAGGAACAAACTTTTTCAGCTTCCATTTAATGGCTTCCAGTTTTATGAGAATTTCTGTATGAAATAGTGCCTTTCTTCTGCTTCTGTTTCTAAATTGCTCTCTCTTTGCTGTTTTAGTAGTACATTTACATGGCTCCTGTTGAGTCCATAAAGGAATTAAGTGTCCACGAAGAGACTCATTTATTTTTTTAGTGTAAGACTAGCTTCTTTTCTCGGCTGGTCTCTATGGCCACCTGCCTGATTTGGCTTTTCAGTGGTGCTGTCAAAGCTATCAAGTGTACATATTTGGTTCATGTTTACTCTTTTCAGTCTTCTACGGTTAGTTTTCATATGCAGTTAGTCTCTTTTCCGTATGTTGAATACACGTTCTGTACATAGCCATGATAATGCAGCAGTGAACAGATCCTGCATATGATGAAAATGGATCCTTTTAATTAATCTTGCATTGCAATGTGTGTGCTTAAAAATAAAAAGGTCATACAATTTTAGTTACTTGTGCTCCTTTTGGCACTGCTAGTAGTAACTATAGCTTTTCCTTCATCCACATGGCCTCATCGCCCCCTTTCCTGCCATTTATAGCAAGCGTCCACCTCCTATCCTCTTGGTTTGTGCTGTTGAGACCAGAACGTGGATGTGTTCTGATCTGCCCCTTGGATGCCCACCCTTGTTCCCATGGGTGTTATCGGCACCTGTTTGTGACAGTTCACATAAATATTTTTGAAGGTTTCAGGTTTTTTCCTCTCTTGTCTGTACCAGGAGAAATTCCTTGCGCATTTACTTCTGCCTAGCTGCTGGTGATGCAAATTGGTGAAACCACCTTTTTTGAATGGCCTCCCTTCAGGGAACACTGCACAATCAGGCATTTGTGGGGATGAAGCTCTTTCTTCTTTACTTCGTATGCCCCTGCAGTCCTTTGGGGGGGGAAAAAAAGCATCAGAAATGAGGAGCCACATTATGCACGTGCACATCGCGGTGGGGTTGGAGGACCATCAGGCTTATCAAGTTGTGGCCATGGGAAAACTCACCCTTTTCCTCCCAGCTCTTCACCTCCCTGCAGGATGAAGGGGAAAAAAAAAAAAAATCAGCATTCATTAGAAGGCTCTTTCACAACATCTCGTGTGGATTTTAATTCTTGCTTTGGAAGGGTAAGAGCTGTGGGGAGCCCTGCAGATCTCTGAATCTGTTGTCCCCAGGAACCCAGGTGCTTCCAGCACAAGTTACACCTCTGTGCTGCCTGCTCCGGCTTTATCTCCAGAAACAGGAATTAACACCCATGAACACCAGCGTCTTACCCTTGCCTACAACAGGCTCCTCATCAGAGGATTAAATTTTTCTTGGTGTAAACAGTTGATGGGCACATTTGCTTCCGTTTCAGGAGTGATAGGATGCTTTCCTTTTACTTGGGAAGTTTGCAGTTTTGATGCTTTCCTCGGGTGTGGAGGGTTAAAGTTGGGTATGTGCACCTATCTATTTTTTTAAAAATCTGCGTGTTTTGTGAAGCACAGCTTTTAAAACATAAAATGAAAACCAACGCTCTGGTGACCACTTTAAACAGTGGCTCTTCAAGTAGTGGCTTGAATAACCCCAATAATAAATAAGTTATTGTCTGACTACTTTTAGTTAGGGGAAGCACTTGAGTCCTCCCTGTTTTGCATGTTGCATCGCGGCAGAGCGTTGGGTGAATGAGATGCCAGGGCAGGGAGTGGGGTGGTCCTGGAGAATCTCCAAGTGAGGGCTCTTGGTGCGGCCCCTCAAAATGCCCCAGCTCGGTTAGGGAGGTTGAGCTGTGTGGGGATGCTTTGGGGTGGGCGAGACACGTGGAGGGAAGGGACAGTGGGGCAGAGCGTTTGCACCCTGCCTGTCTGGAAAGTCAGCTGAGCATCACGTTCCCTCTGGGGTCACTTGATGGGCAGGAGCTGATCTGTGCACGTAGCTGGGACAAGTAACCTGGGCATTTTTGGCACCTTTTGACCTCTACAGACCTACAAAGGTACGAATTCAAGTGCTGTTTGTGTTTGCAGCCTCAGTGCATGGGCGAGTATAAGGGCACGTATCTACACACTTTAGGTGTGTACTCCAGGACTCATTTTCTGAGAATTTGGCACCTAGTTATTGATTGGTTTTGAATTACGCGTCCCCTTTGTAAAGACTTTATCAGACAACTGCTCTCCTCAAGGGCCTGAGATCCCTTGCTTGCACACCAGTTCTCAGAACTGTCGTTTACTGCTGAGATAGGAGTATTTTGGGGTAGACATTTTCCATCAAGTTTTTTGTTGCTGCTTGCTGCGCAAAGAGATTGTATCTTACTGATATTTTTCCCAATGAACATCTCGATGAGTAAAAGCATAATTTGGCAGACATCTGCCAGTTCACAAAGAGGCACTGTTTACAAGTAAAGAAAAGTTATTTGTTGACATGGTAATTTTGCAGTATAATGTATACTGCAGCCTCTAAGAGCTGTGAGCTATCACACGTTTAAAAATAGAAAGCCAGAGAATGTATGGATTGCTGTGGGAAATGCACTTGAAATCAGTTATTTGACATTGAAAACTAAATTAAAATGTGTATTTTTATTTTTTTTTAGGAAGTCTAGAGACTGCAGTAAAGCTACAGAAGAATGTCACAAGGAGAGGGCTGGGTCTTGTTCTGGTATCAGCTTCGGCTGGGAAAGCAGGGCGAAGCGCTAGGAAAGCTTTTCCTTAGTGGTTGGGGCTGGTGATATTTCATGTGAAAATTACTTTCTTCTGTCTTTTTTGCATCTCTCACTTTTCAAATACCCTTAACATGGATGGATTTTCTGTCTTGCTTTATTCCCTTCAGCCCTCTGGGTTACTTCTGTCTGTTGGCCAAACGTAGTTGTTTCATTTTCAAAGTTTATTTGCTGAAGACATCTTGGCATCTGGTCTTGCTTGCAGTGGGTTGCCACATTGCTCAGTTTGTGGACTTTTAGAAAACCTTGCTGCTTTTCAAAGATTCGTGGCCAAACATAGGCAGAACAGGGGATCTCAGAGCAGGTTTGACTGGAAATGCCATACTTGGACAGAAGCTTTCTGTACTTGAATGGATTCAGCAGGGATCACATCATCTTTTCTCTTCATTGCTAGCTCGTACAGTGAGTCCAGCCAGATTTTTTGGATATGGGTCTTTGTTCCTAAGCTCCATATCCTCAGACTGTTGGCAGCAAAAGTCTATTTATACACTAATTTGGCAGTATAATGATTTGCTTTTTTAAAAGAGTGTATCTTGGAGACCTCTCTAGATTCAGTCCTTTCTTTTGTAGATGGGGGCCTCATTAGTCCTGTTTGCGCTGACTGTCATTAAAGAAGTTATCTTAAATGAGTACAGAGCAGAGAGCGTGCAGCCTGGCAGGGTGGTCCTGAAGCTTGTGCTTTTAACAAGCGGCAGAGACAGTTTAGAAACTGCCACCTCTTTGTCCACAGGCAACAGGAGGAGTGCAGCAGTGGGTATGGTATGAGCACAGTTGCTCACATGAAACGCGTGGCTGCCTTCTCATCAAGGGAGATGTCTGGTTAAGGAAGAGATGTTACAGCTTAGTCCCCCATGGTTGGGAAGCTATGTGTTGGAGATTCGTTGGTTAGCAAATAAGGGTGCTGCCTATGCAAATTAAACAAGTGGGAAAAATATGCTTTGAAGCACATCTTGGAACATCATTGGTAGTGCAGCCAAGATTCCTGTAGATGCCTGGCATATATCATCAAGGAACGATCGTGGCGTGTGAGGAGAAGGGAGCCTTCCAGGTCCAGGCTGTGTCCCCATCGGTGCCTTGCCTGCGTTTCTGCAGCAGCCAACACGAGTGCTTTGCCGCACACACGTGGGTACGTTGGTGGTCTTTTTGTCAATCTAGGAGAAACTAGGGTGCCGTTGTGTCGTACTACGGTGCTCTCTAAACTTGCATTTAGAGACTCTGCTGTCTTTGCGTAAGGTTCCTCGTAATGCATCAGGTTAAATGAACGGGCACAGTTCAGCTGCTCGCCCCACAGTATTTGTGCGCCGTTCTGCTGGGTGTAATGCTACAACATGGTCATCTTTTTATCCTGAACTTTGAGTATGCTTGTGGCAGGTAGTTTGCATAGAACAGAAAAAGGTAAAAAGCTGTTGGAGGAGGAAGAGTCTATCTACCGGAAAACTATTTAGTCAAATAGTGCCTCCCCCCACCCCCACCCCCGACCCCCGCATATTCTAAGGCTTGGAGCTGGGTTTTGGGAAGTAACTGGAGCAGCTCAATGCAGTGTCAAGTGTTCTTACAGCCAGAGTCCGCTGCTAATGAAATGACCTTTTGTCAAGAGCCTGGAAAATGTGTTCAATGGATTAGTTAATAAAAAGATCAAAATTCACATTTATTGAGATTAGAACGTAGTTAATTTTGATGACAATGTATCTGTAAACATATGTTAATTATAGGATGCTTGATCACAGATGGTATTTTTTTAGGCTTAATTTAATTACCCACTAATAACTCATGCATCCTATTTTCACTTGTCTGGGAGCAGGTAAACATAGATGAAGAAATGGTTTCAGATAGATGCTATGAGTGATCCGATTAAAATTGGTAACCATTTGTTCGTAGGGTCGATTAAGTGACGTTTAAAATTCTTTGAGATTTTGAAAAGATGTTTTTGGGTTGGCACCAGTAACAGGTTGTTTTTCCCTTCTTTGTGTGTCTTTATTCAGAGATGAGATAAAAACTGAACAAATAATTGCATGCTTGATAAAAGTAGATTTTATTTATCCACTGAGAAAACAAACCGCTTGTAGGGAAAAAAGTGTTATACATTCAAAGTTATTAACTGAATTTGCATGATGAATTCTTGGTCTGTGTATTGCCTGTGACAAGATGTTTTCAAACATTCAGTAAGTAAAAGTTGAAGTGAATTGGCCATTTTCAATAAGTTTTTATTCTGTAACTGAATCAGTCTAATTCTGTTTGCGAGATGTCTGTATATACATTCTGTCAATATTACAATATTTTTATTTGTTTTTTTCATCTCTAATATTTGTTCACGCTGGTATTCCGCACGTGCTTTCGTGCAAATTATCTTAAAAGACAGGATACTTGAAGATTAGAAAAATCCTGAATTCTTTGCATAGGTGAATTATCTACTTTGCCTGACTTAGTTTTATGACTATGGAAATGTAATTTTTTCAGAATTGTGGAATTACTGAGGATAATAATAAGAAAAGTCAGCTGAACATTTTAGTTCTGTAGTTTTCATTTTGAAAACAATGTTTGGTTTGTTTTTTTCTTCTTAAAGAAAGTTTAAATTACAGTATTTGCACAAATTTGGAAGAAAATTCAGACAAATCCTACTTTGGTGACAGCTCTTACTCAAATAGGATTTTACTCAGATTTTAGTTTTCAAATTTATTCTATGTATGCTTTGTAATGGATTTCACTAGTAATTGATCAGAAATTAAGTAGTAGACTTGTAACTTCTGATGAGGGGGTATGTAAAGCAAGGTATGATTTATAGGTCTGCCAGCTTCTTTTAATTTAAGTTCTTCCATGCAGAACTAACTTTAGGAGAGATGAAATACTTTGAAAGGAATAATAGGAAGTTAATGTCATGAAAACTGATAGTTTACTTGGCTGTCTGGTTGTTTTCTTAAAAAAAAAAAAAGGGCATCTATACAATAATAGGACAGAATTACATCGTGCTGTGCAAAATCATACCTCCCACTCTACTACCAGAAACTCAGGAGAGTTAATTGAATTTGCTATTCAGTCTGTAGTGCTTTCCAAAGATCATCGTCCTGCTGTCTGGCTTTGTTTTTAATTCTTAAAATACTTTCTAAAGAACTTTAGGTATTAAATATGTATGTTTTTTAAAAAATGAAACAAAACCCCAAACCATGTTTGTAGCAGGAAGTAGCAGTTTTAAGTAGGTATGTGCTCCTTTTGGTCAGGAGTGTTTGGACTTTTGGGTGTTTCCCCTGAAGAACCACGGGTGCTGTTCCCGGGTGGTGGGCTGCGGGCACCGGGGCCATCTGAATGTCATGGATGAAATCCCGGCGCTTCTGAAGACAAGTGCTGTTGACTGTAAAAGTCTAGGATTACAGTCAAGGTCTTTTATTTGATCTGGACTAAAATGTCACGGCTGTGCCTTACAGTATGCAGCTCCCTGGGCTCTGTGGGAGGGGAGAAGCCGCTGGTGAGACTGGCTGTGGTCACAGCTGTGTCTGCGTAACCTCCCAGCATGGCTGCCCCTCGCCCCCTCTCAGGGCCAGGCACCCGGCGAGGGGTCCCTGAGCTGATGGGGCAGAGATCATAGAATCATAGAAAGGGTTGGGTTGGAAGGGACCTCAAAGATCATCTAGTCCCAACCCCTCTGCCATGGGCAGGGACACCTCCCACTAGACCAGGTTGCTCAAAGCCCCATCCAACCTGGCCTTGAACACCTCCAGGGATGGGGTAGACACAGCTTCTCTGGGCAACCTGGGCCAGTGTCTCACCACTCTCAGAGTGAAAAATTTCTTCCTGAGATCTATTCTAAATCTCCCCTCTTCCAGTTTGAAGCCATTACTCTGCGTCCTATCACAACAGGCTCTTGTAAAAAGTCCCTCTCCACCTTTCTTGTAGGCCCCTTTCAGGTACTGGAAGTCTGCTGTAAGGTTTCCCTGGAGCCGTCTCTTCTCCAGGCTGAACAACCCTAGCTCTCTCAGCCTGTTCTTATAGCAGAGCCGTTCCAGCCCTCTGATCATCTTCGTGGCCTCCTCTGAACCTGCTCCTACAGGTCCCATGTCCTTCTTGTGCTGAGGACTCCAAGGCTGCATGCAGTACTGCAGGTGGGGTCTCACCAGAGTGGAGTAGAGGGGCAGAATCGCCTCCCTTGACCTGCTGGCCACTCTTCTTTTGATGCATGATCTTGAGATGATGTCGAATGTCATGGCTTTGGCACCGGCAGGGGTGTGAGATACCATCGTGGCACCTTAGGGGCTCTTTGAGGAGCTGCAGCGCCAGACAGCACCAGCTGCCATGAGCTTTTGAGCAAGGCTGGCCCAAAGAAAGCGTCCTCCCTCCTCAGGGTCCTCGCCAGCCCAAGCGTGACACTTTTAGGGCAGTTCTATTTGTCTGCTTTTGCTGTGAGTATGTGCTCAAGTCTCTGATTTCTGCTGGTTTGAGTTGTGAGAGTGTTTTCATCACCTCGCCCTGGTGGCTTTCATGCTCTCCAGCAGTCTTGTTCATCTCTGCCCACGAGGCTGGCTTGCATTTTCTCTGTCCATCTCTTCCCTTTCCACATCCCTTCCACAGCTTTCCAAGTGAAGTGTCATTGTTCCAGGGCTTCCTAGGCCATTGACATATTTGTCTCTTGAATTCATCTGCTGATTTCATCAGCTACTTTTTCCTCTTTGTTCACATTGCTGTTGGTAAGACGGCATTTTGTTCTGCCTGTGGTGAGCTGGGGTGTTTTTCTGCTCCTGTATCTTTTTTGCCCCAGGTTTCATTCCTCTTCCTTCTCTTCTAAGTGCTGAAAGTGTAGACTCTTTTGGAAGGTCACATTAGAGCATGGTAGCTCAAAAAGGAAGCCCCTTGAAGTCCACTTAGAAGCCAGCAGTCATGTCCTGGTAGAGTCAAGTAGTTAGCCACAGCGAGAGAAAGTTCAAGTAACAAATATAGCCATGATCTGCATTAGCTTCCACTGTAATTCATTTATGGTGTAGTTCATGCAAAATATATCAGTGTAGTTTATTAATAATCTAAGTATTAGAACATGATTGACTGTTGGTTTTTTTTCAGGCACTACTTAGTCTTGTTATATTTTTTCCTCCTGGGATTTTCTGGGCTGAAATATGTACACGCCCTTGAGTTTACTTGCTCATAAATATGTCTTGTGATACGCACAGTAAATATGTCTTGATATTTCCACACAACCTGCAGGTCAATAGGTCTTACTGGGTGCTCAAGTACTTAGAAATCCTCCAAAAGTGTATAAAATAAAGTTCTTCCCACACAGAACCTCCAAGGCAATATGCCCATGGAAATGGAGGCAGCGCTGCTATTTTTGGTGTGTAGGTTGGACAGAAGGAAGTTAATTGCTGTTTCTATTCTGCTGTTTTCACGGTCAGGCTGCTGTGCTGCTGCAGAGTGGACAGGGTCACTTCTGCTGCCACAGCGTGCTCCCTCGTGAGCTGAGGCGATGGCTTGGGCACACACCGAACCCCTCACTTCCAGCTCTGTGGCAGTTACGGAACTCAGTTTTCAAACTCCTCCTTCGCGGTGCAGTTTGGATGCTCTCAAAAACATCCTCATGCCTGCCTCATCTCTTGTCTCGGCAGCCTTGGTGCTCAGCGCTTCTCAGTCCTTCAGTTTTTCGTTAAACTGCCAGAACAGCATGACTGTGCTACCACAGTAGACTTTTGGTTTGCTCTGACAATCGTTGGGGGGGAAGAAAAAAAAAAATCAGCTCTTTACAAACAGACTTGGTAGTATTTTGGCTGACGAGGCCACTGGAAGTTATTGAAGCATGAGCTAGTTTTTTGAAAGTTGCACGACCATAACTCACAGTGAACCCATTCAGCGGGCTGATAATGTGTAGGAGAAGGCAGAGTTGGGCTCTCTTTCTGTATGGTGGAGATTCAGAAAGGCTTGATTGCTTTCTCTAGAGCTGCTCTCGTCAAATATCTCTGAAAAATCAAGGTAATACAGTCTTGAAGCTGTATTAACTCTCCTGTGGAGTATATGCTAAATTTAATGGACTGCTGTGCGGTTCTGTAAGGGCAACTTGGAGTGCTGCGGATGGAAGGATGCGAGGCCGTCGCTGTAAAAATGCCTTTGTTCCTTGTGGTACTAAAGCTTCCCGCGGTTACCTTATGACTGCAGGTACTTGGAAGTTTAAAAACTAGAGAAATTTGTTCTGTCAACGTACCAAAACTTCCTGTGTACCATCTTTTGACAAGCTTTAGTGAATGTCTCGTTTAAAGGCGATGCTGCAGTGCTCAGATTGGTAGTGTGCAGGCTGCCCCGCACGTGCACGCTGCCTGTCCTGATTTGCAAACCAGGAAGAACGATGCTATTTTAATTCTTTCTCTGCTCCCAAAGCTCACAACGCTTCTTTGCTTGGAACTGTTTTTGTACACTTTATTTCAGTCCTGAGAAGCCTGAAACAGATTATCTTGGCAAGGAAAAATACTCTGCTCTGTCAAGTATTATGGCCTTATTCTGGTATCAGCGAGTCATCTTGAGGAGGCTAAAATTAATCCTAGCACTATTTCGTCCGACGTCTTCATCTGGAAACCCAAAGCCAATGCAAATTGCAGAGGGGAGGTCACATGAAGATATCAGATGATTTCGAGCTATTTATCTTGGGTGCCTTCTCGGCTCCGCAGAATATATAAGGAAAGTGGATAATGAATCCAAATGCAGGCAGGCATAGGTTTCTCTTTGCACTTCAGAGGGCCTCCATAGCTTACAGTTTACTGACTAACTTTTTTTTCTTTTTTTTTTTTTTTTTTGACAGGGGAGTATCTTTATATGCAACTGGCAGAAATACAGTAACATAATTATGAATTCTGGACCAAATTATTTCAGTGTTGTTACTCCGGAGTTCCCGTGGAGTGAGAGCAGGGTCTGATCCAGCATGTTACATGTGCTCATGTGGCTCCAGCCAAGTGAGAGTTAACTGGAAGAGTGTTTCTTGAGCTGACCTACATGGAAGGCCTTTAGCAGGTGCTTCTGTGCCAGACTAAAACTCAGGTGTTTGCTTTTAGAGGAAAAGATGCTATGGGAGGAAATGCCACGTGCGGCAAACACAGGAAGAGATTCTGATCGTTGTTTTCTAGCATGGAAATGCGAAGAGGCTGCAGCTACGAGATCAGTCTCGGGCATGCTTTGGGCTGTGGGCACCCTCGGACCAGGAGCTTCCAATGTTTCTGAGCATAATCTGTGCGGACACACTTGTCCCTGTGCCACAGAAGTGCCAGCTCGGAGCAGACTCTGAGCACCTGGGGAGGAGATGGAGTGTGGGAGGGCATGGGGGGAGAGCAGAGGGCTTGGTGTGGGGGAGGCAGTATCTGTCGTTAGTTCAGGGATGTTTTTAAGCGCACGTCCAGCTCAGCACGTGAGCAGGTCCTCTGAAGTTGATTGGACCATGCACTTGCTTAAAATAACATAGAGGGCAGACTTTTTTCTGTGGAACTGGGGCCTTTGGGACTTGTGTGTGTGTAGTTGGGAGCAGAGCAGGAGGCAGGAGTGCAGTTGTGGCAGTCCAACTGCTTCTGATCCATTGGAAGCTTTGCCTGCAACTAGGTGCTGCTGCCGGCATTGCCTTCGAGGGGCACCTGGTGCTGGTAGTCACCCAAACCCATCTGGCAACTCCTGAAGTTGGCCGTTCCCAGGGGCTGATGGTGCAGAGAAGTTTAATGGAAAGATGAACGTGAACAGAAACCGCAGGAAGTTTTTTACCCACTTTATAGGGCAGGTGGTTGCTGAGGAGCAGATTATGATGGCTGTGAGGTCCATGGGGAACTTCTGGATTTCACAGCACCAACAGTGATCAACAGACAGCAGTAACCATCCACAGGGTGGTGTTCCCAGGGGATCTCTCCTTCAGGATTCTCATGCTCTTCAGCTCTTTAAGGCAGTCTGTGAACTCTTAAGGAGAGAGGCCTAAGTGAAGTGACTTGCAGGGAAAAGCTGAACTTTCATGCTCTTGGAATGCTTACTAAAAGAGAAATGGATGCTCTTGAAAAGCCTTTTTGTACAAGAAAATAATGTCATAATGCTGTTATTAAAACAAATGCAAAAACCCAAATGCAACAGCACACCAAAACTTAAAAAGTGCCTTCAAAACTGACCTGTAGATACAGCAACGTACAATACTTGGCATCTCTATTAGCCATGAAGATGTTGGGGAAAGTAAGGTACAGGGAGCAGCGAAAGCATGCCATGTCCTTGTCAGAGGCCTTTAAATACACTTCTTGTGCAACCAGGAGAAAGGAAAACTGTACTTTAAAACAAACAAACAAAAGCAGCAAAAACCCCCCACCTCAACTGGTTGAGAAGTTTGATGCAAACAGAACAGTGTAAAGCTCTGTCTTCTTCTGAAGGGTATTACATACTTTATCAGACAAAGCAGACTTCCCAAAAACTCGTTATAATCCATAATGTTAAAGAAATGAATGAGTGCTACTTTTGGAGAAGTAATAAAGCCTAGTCTTTGGTGTATCTATGAATGCTAATGAAGTGTTTGGTTTTAGCACGCTGTGTTACAGCCATGACAGTCCACGTGTGTAGTGGTGAGAATGGAAAGAAAAGCCTTACCTAAGAGTTTAAAGACCCCTTGCTGCATAAGTTATGGCACAGAGCAGCCCTGCCTCTGCCATACGGGGTGGAACTGGCCAGGTCCTGGGCAGAGAGGCCGCAGTGCCTGCTGGCACCCTTCTGGTGCCCTGGACCAGCACTGGGTTGGTTAGACCCAGAAACTTTGGTCAGAGTTCCCCTCCTTTCCAGTTTGATAGCAATGAGAATCACAGCATGGTAGGAAGAAGGGAATGAAAAAGCAGAATTAGTGATGAATTGTTGGGGGCTATTAAGGTCTAGAGGCATTTCCAACAGCGTTGAACATCTGTGTGATGACAGAGGTACAAAAGGATCTGGGCAGCGTTCTTTTTTTCTTGCAGATTTGCTTACAGTTAACAACTACGGGAAACCATCTGAAGTACTGTGGCTGAGTGCAGACAACTCAGCCCATCATCGTGCCAAATGTATTTTTAGCAATACTGACTAGGTAATGTCTAATTAAGGACATTCAGACACCTGGCTAGAGACCAACCAGCTCCTCAAGTGTTAAATCCCATCAAAGATCTCCGTTAACTTTGAAGTTAAGAGTAACCTTCCTGGCTGTGGTTCCCAAGCGTTTAGCTTTCTGACTAAACTGTAGAGTGGTGGTGTCAGTGTCCTTAGGCCAAAAATATTAGTCGATCTACGGAGCTAAAGTTCTTTAGTTTTTTTTGCGTTTTTTTGACTTGATAAGAAAAGCTGCTATGATTCAGATGAATACATCACCTGGATTAATTGCATTGTGTGGAAATGTACATGTTTACATAAGACTTTTTTTGTTTGGGGTGAATGGCAGAGCTACAGCCTTGTCAAGTGACTGAGAGGCAAATATGTCTTCACTAAAGCTTCTGCATATATTGGAGATGTTATAAGGTTATTCATGCTAATGGATGAGAGGTGTGTAATCTTACTGATTTGATACAGTATTCCATATAGATACATTGTGCATACACACAAATGTGTATAGAGACATTGTGTAGATACACAAATGTGTATATGTATACATATATAAATTTCTTGTGCAACCATAAAAAGGAAAACTGTATCTTAAAACAAAAAAAAAGAGCATTTCTATACATTAACGTTACCAAATCTAAAGCTGTTGAAATCCAGCCATCTCTGTAAAAAGAACCTGTTGCAGGCATGAATAATTTTTTCCCGTGAATACGTTATCTGTAAAATTTGAAGTTTCAGATTGGGTAATTATAGGTAATGATGGTAATGACCTTTGATTAAGACTGCAGTATTGTTTAATGAAATCTTACTGGCAGGCTTAGATCTATGTTTCAAAATACAGAACTAATAGCAAAATATTAAGGATCATTACAAAGTGGTGCAGGTACTTGCACCTGCATAAAGATGCTGCATCATTCATCCAAATCTCTTTTTAAACATGGTTTTTTGGACTCGGAAGTACTTGGATTGACAGTCTTGGTGACTAACGTTTCTCTTTAAACTCCTACAGTATTGGCAGGACAACGCAGGCTGCCACTGCCCGCATCCCTGTTAGCAGAGTATGGGAGGGAGGATAACCCTGTTTCTTTTTATAATGGAGTCCCTGACCACCCTCCGCAGCTCCTGATAGACGTCCTTGTTAGCAGTGGTGTTCTTGGGAGATTGTATTTCTCATTTTACTTCCTAGCGATGTTTATCTCTGTGTCGGCCACTGGACACATTACGGACCAAGGCTGACAGCGCTGCAGTGGAGCAGGTGACCAGCAGGCAGAGGCTTTGTGTCCTATTGTCCGGGAGACTTAAAAAATTTATGCACCTGTGATTTCAATTGCAGATTATCTTCATTAATATCCCCTGTATAAAGTAGTTTTAAAGTACAGTCGTATTGGCCAATTTGAATAAATGAGTTACGGGCTAATGTATTTGTCTGTTAGAAATCAGTCTTTATGCTGATTCTCCTCTGCCTTCTGATTACTGCTACTCCCGTGTCTGCTGAATCCGTGGTGTGCTCTTGCTCTGGAGCTGTATGAACAACAATGTGCCGAAGAAGGAACACGTGTCTGCAGGTGGTATTGCTCAAACAGGCTTGTTACAGGTGCTCCATTTCTCTCTCCGTGGTAAGCACTGTGTTACATGTGACATGATGATTATTTAATGATACACGACTATTAGTTCATCCAGTTAATTTTATGACTTGATTTCCGCAGGCCTACTTAATGAATTTAATAGTAAGACTGATACTTATATCCTGCTTTTCATCCAGGATCACTGAAACGCAGTTACCTTGTCTTTGAACTGCAACAGCTCGTAACAGCATGTAACCAGACTGGTAAAAACACTGAACAGAACTGGCATCCTTCCTCCAGAGATCTCAAAGCGCGCTGTGAAAGTGGCTATTTATTTGCTTCCTTACCTGTAAACGGAAGCAAGATGCAAAATGGGTAAGTGAATTGGCCACAAACAGTGTGTTGATAGTTGTGCTAGGAAAAGGATCAGAGACTCCTGTCCTGTCCACCTGATTCTTTTATGGCTTCAGGAAAGACTGCGAAGAGATTAACTGAAATCCTGGAAGAAACTTGATGTAGGCACAATATCTTATGCATGTTACAGTATATGGGGCAGCATATTCACAAGTGCATTGTTGTTAAATTGCTGTGAGACTTGTAGAGACCACCATGATCAGGGCTGTAACTTTCTTTAATCCAAAGGAAATGTTCAAATGAATAACGTTCTTGTTACATGGCATTTCTAAGACTTTTCTTTGATTTCTGATTGTGGAACAGTAATATTTCTGCTTTTAATAACACACTAAAGAAATAAATCCATGTCCCTTCAAACAGGCAAATTCAATCACTACACCAGTTGAGTGCTGCAGTGCTGCAGTAGTGCAGTGCTAGGCATAAATAAGTTGTAGTCTTAGTGGCTAAGCGGTGGCAGCTATTATCATTATTGAGCGGGTCCTTTACAGTTTGTGGCTCTTTGGGACTGGGTTGGCTTGTGATCTTTGGTTGTTTCATCTTTTGCAGCACTTAATCTTCCAGAGCTGTTTTTCTGTCCTGGATGATTTCCTTCAACAGCAGTGGGCTAAGCAGTGGCAGATATTTTTAAAATTTTTTTTATGTAGGCTCAGGAATCAGGAGAGATGGGGATTTGAAATCTTTAATCTGCATTGAGCCATTGTGAATTTAGGATCGAGGGCAGAGTGTTAAAAAGAATTAATCATTAATGAGCCAATAAAGAGCATTAAAAGACAAATTGGCTGAACCTTCCTGGCCTTTTTCATTTCCTTCTATGGAAACAAAATATAGAGTGCCAGATGATAAATAGCTCCAGTGCAGCCATTCTTGTAGGATTAACATCATAAAATCTTGAATAATAAAAGCATCCACTTTTTAGTGCGTTAACCAAATAAAAGCCTTTTCTGTTGTGCCTGGTTTGTGTATGCAGAAGCAGTCTTGAATAAACATCTGCCTTCAGAGCAGTCTGCTGTGCTAACTCCTGCTTCTTATTCCTCTTCTCCTCTGTGCTCCCCAAGAAATTGGTTCGTGGACGAGTATTTCCAGTAGCTGTTTCTGCCACAGTGGTCAGGTACCTGTACCTTCAACTCCACCTCTGCCAGAGTGGATTTAATTCTCTCTTTACCCCCCCTGCAGCAGGTTTGCCGGGGTGCCTCGTCCCTCCTGGGCAGAAGGCTGCCCTCCAGCTTTGCCAAGGAGCTCTTGTGCCGCCCGGCCACAGCGCTGCCAGGTTCATACTGCCGCCACCCAAAGGGGTTTTGGTGCAGGTGGCTGCCACGTGTGGTGGTGGTTAGCATGGGAAAGCAGGAGGTGTTGCGCTAAGTATCCAGCAGACAGAATTGAGCTGAGGAGCATGGCCTTTCAAAGCCACCAAGCATGATTTCTGCTGTTAGAACCCGCTCTCGGCAACAATTCAGGCACAATAGTGAATGGTACCCGCTCCCATGATTATTGATGAGTTATGACTTGGAGTGTTAAAATCAGGAAAGAGAAATTCAATTGTGCTGTTTTCGTCTCTAGTGAATTCAGCATGATGTTTCAGTGACAATCAAAGGATTGAATCCATTTGAAAGTTTCACTTTTGATATCCATAGAATTTTAAATGCCATTCTTGTTGCTTTGTAAAGCTGGATCAACACGCTTTAACGTCTAGTCTTACAAATTAACTGTTGAGTTTTCTGGATTAAAATGGTGTAGAACATGCAGTTAAAAGGAGAAGTGGGTCCAGTGCCTGAACTGAATGTGAAAAACCTTTGAATCATGTGAATGCTGTCACGGTAATCAGAATATTTGGGTTGGGTTTAACACTTGAGTTGCTTAGTCAGGTTATGAAAGTATTTCTGGTTTCTTTACTCCTTCCTATTGGGAATGAAAACCTGATGGATGTATTCCCTTTGCAAAGGGCTGTAGGATTTTGTCAATATGGAGGTCCGTTGCCAACTCTGTAAAAGACGGAGAGCCGTTTATGTATGATCTGCGGTAACACAAAGCTGCTGCCGGTGATCTCTGCCTCTGGCATAAAGGAACGGCTCCTGGAGCTCACACGGTCCGGGCTGCAGTCAGAGGCAGGTAAAAGTTTAAACTTGACAATTGTGAATTCTCTGGGGGTCATCATGAACATGGGAGGTTCATGAATACCTATCTCAGAACATCATTTGACTGAAAGAATAAATTTGAATTCATGCTGGTTTGCTTTGTTACCTAGCAAAACTGTGGGGGAAAAACATGACACAGGTTATAGCTGTCTGCCGCCGCCGCCGCTTCCTCCTCCTCCCAGCCCACCTGAGCTCCAGCAGAATTCTCAGGGGCGGTCTGATGCGTTTCCTCATCTCTGAGAGTCATAAAAGATGAAATAGCTCTCTTCCTTCCTTATACCCTAGAAATTTTACATCATTATCTGCAAGAATCAGAATGCTGCTGCTTCCCGCTTAGGAACAGGACAATTCTAACCCTGGGATAAATTAGTGCCTCTGACATGGGAAGCAGTTGGTGAATTATGAATGTTTTGCATTTGGCTGTTTTGCTTTTCTGCTTGTCTTTGTGTAGGTAGGTGTCTACTTCATGGTCCTTAAAGCAATTTGATGGGTCCTGTTAACAGCCATGTTCTAGAGCTCAGCTAATTTAGTCAGCAGATACTTGTGATAAATTAGTGTCTCTCTGACACATCGTGTGCCCTTCCAGCCAAGGGCACTTTGTTCCCGTTGCTGTCGATCGGGGGCATGGAGGATGGCTCCTGCGCGGGCTCAGTTGCTGACGCTCGTGGAAGACCTCCAAGGTGAGCGGCTGCAGAGGTGAAGTCTGGTGCTCTCTGAGACTGAACTTGCTCAGGTGAAGAACCAATTTGAGAAGCGGAAAAGGGTTCAGTAAAGCACTCACTGGTTTGCAGTGATGCATTTCAGAGTGAATCAGCAAATCCTGGTGTTCTTCCAAGTTCTGCATGTTCCAAAGGTTTAGGAAGTATGTTTAAGTGCAAATAGGATCAAGCTTTTCTGGTGGGAGTTGATCGTTTGCCCTCTGAGAGTGTGCGTGCCACAAGGGATAGAGATGTGGCTATGGGAATGAGTTGAAACTAAAATGCGCTCCTGAACCACTTTCAATAACCTTGTTGAAAGAAAGAAAGGAAGGCAGAAGATGTAGGCCTCCAATTTGAAATTGCATTTGTTATTACCTTTCAAATGCACGTTAATCCCTCCCTGTGTGGCTATTCACCCCTCCAAATGATTAACTGAGCTCAAAGCCTTCATCATGGTGATGATGACACCAATAAAGGAAAAAAATGAACAATGGTGATGCCAGAGACTGTGTTGGTTTCCGTTACTACTGCTTATTACTTGTGGGACTTACTTAAAATGTAGTGATCAAGTGTCACTAACTGTTAGTAGAATACATGCTTCAAATCTTTGTGTTTCAGGTCTTATGGCCTCTTGGGGTGAGGGGGTGGACTATGTATTTATCCATCTATACCATGTCTTTGGTGCTGTTATATCTAGTAGTTAGCGGTTAGCTTGTTGTTTTGTTTGTTTGGTTTTTTTTTTTAAAAAAAAAAAAGCAAGCTTGTTCTCATATATCCCAAAATTGTGGAAGACACTTTAAAGTGATGCTGTAGTGTAAATCAGAGGCTGAAAAAAGATGCTATGCTCACAGTTGTGACTGCTACAGGGAAGTGTTACTTGGGATTTATGCAGGGTGTCTGAAAAACCTTGAGACTGGAGTGCTTGAGGGAGGCTTTGGTGTGAATAGCAGCTTCGTGTCAATAATCTTTAAAGTTGTAGGCACGTACCACACCATCAAACACGGTATTATCTCTCTTCTAGTTTTGAAGCCACCCGTGAAACTGCTGTTTCATGGAGACTTTTAGGTGAGTTAGCCAATTGTCATTTTTTTCCTTGGAGATGACACTGTGTTACTGCTGTTTGAGGAAGACACAAGCGTTTTGTATTGGGAAGTGGGAAAGCTCCTGCTGTGAAGTGATGGGAACGCTGCCTCAGCAGAACGGCAGTGTAAGCTGAGGAGGTGGGTATCCCGCATGCCAACTTTGCTTCCCTACGTTTTTCTCCTGAATTTTCTCAACATGAGGAGTTCCCAAGAAGTTACTGTGGTCTATTGTGTTCTTTCCTGCTAGTTTCGTAACAGCTCTGCAATTAAAGTTAATCAACATATGCATACAATAAGCCTTCCAGTAATTCTGTTTAATCATGAGGAAAATGTTTCTACAGCCTGGCCACATGCAGTACTCATAATTTAGCTCAGAACAGCGTTTCTAACATATCATCCCCCTTCATCTTCACAGGGGAATTTTCTGCAAAGCTATTAGTGACTTAAAGGAACCCATTTGGCTTAGAAAAGAGATGGTTTTCAAACCTTTAATTTCTGCGTTCTTTACACTGGGAGACCGCAGAGGCAGACTGCTAATACACTGAGAGTCCACATTTGTGAATTAGTTTTGTGTTCTTTTTGACTGAAGAAAGCAGAAGAAAAGGAAAGCATTTATACGTACCGTTGTGTATTCCATCTGCTTTACAACTGTATTTATCTGAACGTGAGAACTGCTGATTCAAACCACTTCTCTGGTTTGGAGACAGTTGGTGTGCTTGGAGCGCGTACCTCTGGATGCAGCGTCGCCTGTGGAGTGCTCTCTGACGAAGGTCATCTCAGCATCCTTGTGGCTATTGTAACGTGATTAATTTGTATTTAATTTACAAGAGAAAATAGCAAGGGATTTGGAGGTCGATGCATCTGGTTCTCGAGGTTCTTCCCAGGAGATTAAGCCAGGATGAAACGAACGGGATGGAGGCTTGAATGCCAAGAGCAGCAGTGCTTTGACATGTGACTTCTCCTGGCTTTCACAAGCTATGTGAAGCATGGCCTATATTTTCATTGAGCCCTTTTCTACAAGATTCACTCCTTCCTGTGATTCAGATTGGGTTTCGTTACTTTGCACTAGCTGTGCAAAGCCTGAAGCACACCCCGAAAGATTTGGTTTAGCCCTGTGGTCTGCTTGGCACTGTCCTCGCACCGAGACAGCGGGTAGCATCCCAGTCCCTAAAAATGTGCGGTGAAGGATGACAGTGAGTGGCTTTGGGGGGAGCTACCTGTCCGAAGCGTTACAAATGTGCGTTTTGTGTTAGGTTGTGGAAAGCACAGCGCTTTGTAAGGGGTTAACCTGTGTTTGGTAGCTTGGGGAAGGGTGCATGTAGAAAGGAAGGCTGAGTAAAGGTAAGCTAAGGAGAAAGGTGAGTCTCTCGCCTTTTGGCTGGCTGATGCTGGAAATGTCTGTAGAGATTACAGTTGAATGGTTTTCTGGAGATTTGCTTTTGTTTTGTAACCATTTTGTGGGTAATGCAGCAAGCTCTGAGGAAGCGAGCTCGGTGTGGACTGATGCTGGGAGGGGTGTTCGCCTGCGTGGCTGGCGGAGCTGCTGCCCGTGTTACCTGCAGGCACCGCTCTGTCACCTCACCCACCTGCACCCAGGCACTGTCTCCCACGGAAAAACAATACAGCAAAACATGATGCTTCTTCATGCCTAAATGGCAAAAAGGTAATTTCTAAATGGTGAGCCTGGCCAAAGGAGGAGATTGATTTAATTTTTTTTTCCCCTCTCCTGTTACACTTGTATTGCTGTGGATGGAGCCTGCATTGTGTGAGCTCTCAGCTGAGAAAAGATTTGGCATCGTGTGAGTCAAGTGCCTTTTGTTCAAAGGATTGCAGTTTGCATACTCAACGAAAAGAATCTTTCTTCTATTTGGACCAGATCAGTGAAAACTTCTTGAATCCTTGTCTTCTCAGCCTTTTAAAAATCTTTTTTAAGAAGAACTTGTCAAGCTACCAAGGGGAGAAAAACCAGCAGGTACAGCATGCAACAAAATATAAAGAAGTAAAAAATAACTTCAAAAGCTGTGTGTGAAATTTTCCAGTCTTTGAGCACCTTTTTCATTATTTATGTGACGGAAAGTCTTTTTTTTTTTTTTT
>VYXH01008454.1:85298-130328 GCA_013397275.1 Burhinus bistriatus | reverse complement strand
CCCCAGATCTGTGGGGAGAAAAAAGATGGAAACTTGGTTCTGAAGAGTAAATTTTTAATTATGTTCCTTTTTGAGCTCGCATATCAGAGAACAAAATAAAACTAAGAAAATAATAAGAGAGAAGTTCTTCCACCTCTTTTGGTTGGAAGATGTATGGCTAGGATTTACCTTTTCTGGTGACACATAAGAAATTAAAACATGTTAAAGAAATTTCTGTAGAGGTCTTCAAGAAAATATTGTGAACTAGCAAGGTCTGCAATGAACTGAGATAATTTTGGGGTCCATCAGTCAAAAACCTTTTCCATTTAACTGCTTGTAGGGACTCCAGTGAGTCTGCAAATAACATTAACTCTGTGATTAACCTCTTCCCTGGAATTTACTTTCTCATGTTTTCTGCAACAGCTGATTGTCATGTACAAGTCCACAGCAGTCTGGTGCTAATATTGTGGGCTGGTTTGAGAAGTAGCTCCTCTGCCATGCTCTGGGGAAAGCAACTGTCCGCATGGAGCCAGGAGAGGATCACTGAGCTGAATGAATTTAGGTTTTCCATCAGGTGGAAAATTCTGGCATTTCAGCTGCGGTTTTTTCATCCTAAGTTAAGAACCGAGGTTCAGAATGAAAAGACTAGACCTTGAGGTCTAGGTGGTTGCCCACTTCAGAAAGGTCACGCAGCATCTGTTTCTCTTGCTCCTTGGGTTGGTAATGTACCCAAGCCTTCCCATCACCCAAAATTAAGCTGAGGACACAACTATACGAAGGATGAAATTACTTTCTGTGGAAAACAAAGGTTCTGAGGTTATTTTGAAATTCATAATGTTTAATTTAGCCATTTTTTATTTTAAAATTAAAAAAAAAAATCTTAACAATTCTGGAATGGAAGTGTTTTGTTTCAGTATGTGGGATGAGCAGCAGTATTCTTACAAATCAGTTTGATATTAAAATGTTTCCTACTGTGGCATATTTGTTTCTTTGCTGCAGTTCAGGAGATAAAGCCATGCCCAGAGGAGGGCTCGGAGTCTTCAGGCCCCTGTGTGATTTCTCTAATGCTCTGAAGTCAGATAAATCCATATGATTTGGTCAGAGGAAAAGGTATGTGCACCGTGACAGCTGAAGTGCCTGGAACAAGAGAAATCATGCTGGCTTGAACTTGTTGCCAGTCAGTAATACATCGATAGCAGTAAGAAAGCAATGTGATACAGCGTGAATTGATTCAACCCAAAATGTCTTAGGGCTGTCAAAAAGTATTCTGATGTAGCAGGAAATAATTCACTTAATTCCCTTCCCTGAACAGTAAAATTTGAGGAAATTGTCCTAGCAGAAAAGTTTGAATTTTGTTTTCTTTCAGGAAAATCATGGGCATTCCCCCCACCCCACCCCCAGTCTTTTATTTGACAAGACCTGCAGATTCTGGTGTGGAGATACTTTAAAATTTCTCTTCCATTTCTAGAAATTGTCTTCTGGTCATGCCTTCTGCTCTGATTCCTGACGGATGTGTTACCTTTGAGTAACTGGCATGTGGTATAACTTGGAGCAGCCCTAAGAACTCATGTAAAAGAAACACTTTTGTCTCCTTGTTCTGCTTATATTGGGGTTAACTGAGCTCGAGGACTGTGTCTGAATTTTTATTTCGGTAGCTCCCAATGAAATACTTGACATGTACTGCTGCCAGGCACCACACTGTGTTATATATGTGTGTTGCTACTGGGATGATCGGTTGCTTCTGATCAGGTTACTCAATGCTGCCTGATCATTCAGCATCATTGCGTCTGCTGGACAGACATGCACAGAAATAAGTCGTCATGTGTGGATTTTTTTTTTTCCAGAAATTGTCTCAAATTAACTGATTATTCCTTCTGCTTCTTCATACTCTTACATTTCTTGCATCTTCTTTTATGACTGAAAAATTAATGCCAACGTTTAAGTGCAATGCAAAAACTGCTTGGACAGAGTGAGGGTGGGAGTACACTTGGAAGTTCACTTGAATAGCGTACTAGTATACGAATCACAGATGTGACTTGTCTGATAATACGAAACACCATTTTTGTTTCGTAAGCTACAAATTGCATCACTGCCTGAGTCGTCTATGCCTTAAAGTCGGATATGCCAACTTCTTCCTAAAATACTCAAAATGGAAGATAAGCTCTAAAGAGATGGATGAAAACTCTGTTCTTGTTTTGGTTCCAAAGGGTATCATTGCTCATCCTGTCCTTTTCTATTTTGCCAGGCATCAGATGGTTCAAAGAATGATTTTTAATTCACTTCAGTTTTGCTCTTGTACTTTTGATGCATCCTGAACAATATAGTATCTGACAGGGCTTGAAGTGAAACTTTGTTCTATAAATAACCTTGCAGTTTTACTACAGTGAAGGACAAACTCCACAGGCAATTATGCTGAAAAGTTTTGCCTTGTCCCCCTACTCTTCGGTCAGCCCATGAACATACAGCTGAACTTTCCTTGCTCTGCAAAATAGCTATCACAGCAGCTTCAGGAGATGAAAAGAAATTAAGTGACAAGCGTCACTTCCACCCTGGGCTGTGTATTTCCTCTTCCTTGTGAATCACTTAGGCCCCAATCCCACAAATCTGCTGTGACATGAACCGTTACCTCAAGAGTAAGGGAGCTTCCATGGAGAGGGAAAACCCTTCACAGGTGTGAAGATCCGCTAAAGTGAGTCTCTATTTGCTTTTTATTTCTTGTCCTCAAGACATTCAAAGTAGCTGTGGTTTCATAAGAGGAAAACGCAAGGGTCCTGTTGTCAACCATCTTTCAAAGAACGTAAGTACAGTTGTGGTCAGCCTGTGGAAATCTGCCGTGCTACCTACCAGGAGTAAGGATTTGTTGGATTTTTCTAATGTATTCTCAGTGAAGCTCGTTTTGTGTTCACCAACATCCTTACGTAGCCCCTGAAGCCTTCACCAAGGGTGCAAATGTTGCTATTCTGATTTGCTGTTTCCACCCTGGGTGTGCACGGCTGGCTGGGCAGTGGGGAACCGACTGGCTATACCTTTGGTTTTGTCCTTAGCGTGTTCTTCCTCTGGTCAATCCCAGTGATTTCCTCCTAGCACACCATCTCCTGCCCCCTTCACTCACTGCAGCTTGATTCGCATTTCCTTCCTGAAACCAAAACTTGCTTTTCCTCACTCTTCAGCACGTCCACCTTCAGCTGCTCCCTTACCTTTGTGAAGCCGTTGCTACTTTCTGTTATTTATTGCTTGTTTGCCAAACAGCTGGAGTCATGCTAAACTGTGAAATTATTTCTCCTTTCTTACAGTCACAGTCTGTAATGTGTCACGTCTTTGAGACAGTTTCATGCTCTAGATCAGGAATTTTTAATATTGTGCTCCTGTCTGGAGTCTTGCTGGGAATAAAGCTCAAATTCTCACGGACATCATCTACCGAAACAACCCTAGCTTGGGGCACGAGGAAGTTGTGTTTGAAACAGTGTTAATGATGCTATGCCAAGTACAGTGTGGGTCACAGTGTGGAGAAACTCTACCTGGTCAACTTTTTTTTTTTTTTTTTTTTACTGCCGTGGCTTCCTACAATATGACAGTTGCTGGAGGACTCCAGCCACCTGTGTTTCCAGCAGACCCAGTGTGGAGCAGCTGCCCCTTGTTGGGCAAGCAAAGGGTGGAATATGAGATTGCAGTGTGCATTTGTGTTAGTTGGCAACAAGGGCAGCACAGCATCTACTACATCACACTCTGGGCAGAGAAGCCCTTTGGAAAAGCTATGTGTAAGGAATAACACATTACTCATTTTCTCAGCCTAGTTAGTCCATGAAAAATCACTATGACTGATGATAGTATTGCTAAATGTGAAAGAATCTGAACAGAAAGGAAAATGCTTTCTTCAATACAGTACAACAGAAAACCCTGAGGTTATTTAATTCAACTGGGCAGCCAAAAGGCAGGGCAAAGATGCAGAAAAATCCAGAACACACAGCTCTTCCCTGACCTACAGAGCAGTGGGGTTTACCGTCTTGCTCCTTACTTAACCTGTGTAAAGAATTCTGAGAGAAATTAGTAAAGATGCTGCTGCCTTTTGGTCTTTGTACCCATGATGGGAGGGCATGAAGGCATTGAGGAGGCTGGTTAAATTGCCTCATGTGGAGCTTGGAGTCTGCTAGCTCTAGGTGAGTCTTCTGCTGCCTGCTTTGGGGTGTCTGGAGGTCACTAAAATACAATTGAGTGATGAAAAAGATGTTATAAGGTGACGGGCCAACCAAAAGTACCAAGACTGGTTGCTGTAGTCTGCCGTGCTGGTTTTTTAGTTGCAAAGTTGGTGTCCCATTGGAGTTCGGGAGCTCCATAACCTCAGGATTGCTTTCCTCCATGTGCAGAAAGGCTGGGTGCTATTTCTCCCTGAGTGGAGCTTTGTGTTCTGTGCTTTTGGCTGCTATGAAGCCATCTGGAGGTGTCAGCATGCACAAGCTTGCTTGCCAAGCCCTGTTTCATGCAGAGACCAGGTAACACCTGTGATCCATTCTCTGTATAAACTATCAAGTGTTTTGCAGGTGGCCCTTGAAGTGTCGATGTTCACCTGCGATGGGCTAAACGGTTTTTGTCGTGCCTGCCCCAGGAGCTTGTCTTTCCAGGTTACACAACAGCATACGCCGACTTCCAAATCCTCTGGGTTTGGCACCTCAGGCTCTTTGGGAGGAGTCTGGCAGCCGCAGCTCCTTAACAAATTGTCCCGAAGAAATGAATTCCAAATCTGGCAGGGTTTGCTGGAGACCAGAGATCTTGTGCTGTTGGAAGAAATGAGAAGCTACCTTATTCTCTCAATTTGTACTTTAAGGATGACACTGTGGTTTTAAGTAGACAAAAGATTGCTGAGACTCCATGTGATGGTGATGGGGGTGTGTGCACATATGGGTGAGTCTTTTGAGTAATCTCTGCTTTGTTTCTTACCTATTCTTATAATTCCATGCGTATAGCATAGGTGATGTGCTTTTGGATAGGCCAAAGGAGAATAAGGCAATAGAAAACCACAGGATTTAGAATACATATTACAGTATGGCATAAAAAAGTAACAAAACAATGCTTCAATTTCTGTAGTAATAGAAAATTTACCTTGTGTTTTGGTATAACATAGGTGGCTTTATGAGTCTCTTGAGAGAGCAGAGCCTTGCTACTGAAGGTAGAATAATGGAAACTTTATGGGATAAAAATTTTATACTACCAGTATACACCTTAGGAATAATGGCTGGGAAAATAATTGTAAGAGGACATGAAAAAAAAAAAATCTTAGCTCTAGCATTTCAATAGTAATTTGAATCAGTCTCTCAAATGATCTCATGGAACAACTGTCCTGTGTGTATGTTCTTGCGTTCTTAGTGGGGGCTGAAATAACTGGTATTGCTTTCTGAAATTTCATAATACTTTACTTGTCAAATAGCGTACAGTTTGACTTGTGTTTCTTAACTGGTTGTACACAAAATACACCCTCTAGGCTCGATCTTGCAAAGGCTGCAGACTTGCAAGTAAAACTAAGATCACACAGGGAACTTGAGTTACTTTCATTGACCACTGTTCTGGTCATCAGTTGATCCATGATAATTGTGCGTGTCCTGCTCTCATCATGAAGAAGTGTGTGTTTCACGTGTCATATTGGCCACGTTTTGATCTCATCCTTAGTTTGATAGAGAAGGCACTGCCCTAGAAAGCAGGGGATGTTGCAGAAGAGAAACCTGATCGCCTACTCTTTGCTGTCACATAAAAAAAATAGAAATCTTTGAAATGTTGCTGTCAACTTCCCATGTTTTCAAGTCAATATGCCTGTTTGATGTGGTTTATAGTGAAATCAAAGTTATCCATGTCTCTGAATACATTGTCTGGATTGAGCTGCTCAGAGGACTTCAATGTAGAGGCTTCAAACTGCTCTACTTTGGAAGGTGCACACCGGCGTGCTCACATTGCCCAGCAGCATGTTGGGGCTACAGCACAGCTTAGGTGTTTTGAATTTCATGCAAAATATACTTCTAAATGTCCAAGTGCTTGCTCAAGATCTTGCCCCTGTATTTGCAGTCTGTATAGGGTGGCTAACAATCACTGTTGTTCAAATGCAGTCAGCCTAGTATAATTTCTCTTAGGGAAAAAAATAAAGTATTTTAATTATATTTAATATTAGCCTTGCATAGACACAAATGCCAGCGTGATTTATTTCGTTTAGCAGTATATTCCTCTCAACTGAATTATGTGAAATTGTGTAGACATGGTCACTTTAAATATTTTATGGGCTTGTATAATGTAAGACAGAGTGCAGCCTGTAGGGCCAGCAAGAAATATTGCTGTATAACTTTTATTTAATTTTATTTCAGCAGTTTAATAATTCATTTTAACTGGATTTGAACATCAGAACGAGCTCATGGCTAGAGTGTAACCTGCTGCTGTAGTTCTCGAATAGACAAGGCAGATACGCGAAGTGGAGTCTTGAAGAGCCAGCAGAAATGAGCTGCACATGCGTTCAGGTTATCATAGAATAAGAAATAATCCAGCTTGTTTGCAGCTTCAGAGGCAAAGCGTGTTAAGTGTTTGAGCTGGCTAGAAGCTTTCTGACAAGGCGTCGGGTGTTATGGTTTGAGAAACCCACAACAATTTATTGTCGTTTAGACAATTCTTGTCTCACCTGATGACCCCTCTCCACCCAGGAAGGGGAATCAGGAAGAAAACCAGGAAACCGAAGGGTTGAAATATAAACAGATTTAATAGAATAAGCCTAGATAATTAACAGTAATAACACTAAGAATGAATATTGATCCCACTACCAATATAAACTATACCAGGATTATACTCAGCCCATTCTATCCATAGGAAGCCGTGCACTCCCAGCAGGGGACAGCAAATGTGGGACACTTGCGAGCGCTACGGCTTCGGGAGGAAGGGAAGGGCTCAGGGCTCCGGCACCGGGGCAAGGAGTTCTCAGGATCGCCGCCATCAAGGGAGAGAGAGAACTCCTCAGCCAGCTTTCTAATTTCTATTGAATGTGCTGTTCATGGTATGAAATAACCCTGTTGGCCAGCTTGGGGCAAGTGCCCGGGTCTCGCTCCTCCTCATCCCTGCACCCGGTGAGCTGGAAAACACTGAGACCTTGAAACCCGCACACCATAGCTGGCTATAAATTAAATATTTTCACAAATTCAGACACTGGAGTCTTCTAACAATGCAGTTTTGCCAAGCATGAGAAGAGAAATTAGTCCTGTGTCGCTGAAACCCAGGACATAGGGTTATGTCTCGTGGAAAATACAGACTTGCCAAAATGAAAAGCATTTTGACAAAACAGAAGGAGTTCCTCTGGAGACTTGTCTTGTTTGCTGCTATTTTACCTGTAGTCAAGATTTTGTTCCTGGAAGNCAAGATGGGGTTGGCCTTCTTGGCTATCTGGGGTGGTGGGGGGAGAAAACCAAACAATTGCATCACTTTTCCAGGCAGTATGGTACCCTGGTCCCAGCCATGGCCTCCATGAATCTTTCAGAGGTGGAATGTAGCAGTTGGGTCCGTGCTGTTGTCACCCTTGGCATCCCTGGGATGTCATAGGATGGCTTTCCACTAGCTAGGGCAATTTTGGACCTTGCTGAATTTGGACAGGATAAAACAATACATACTTTCTATCTTATATTTGAAAGGAGGCAGGAGGGACCACCAGCATGGTCATCTACCTCTTGTTCCTGCTTATCATGACCAAATATGTTAATTATGGGCAAAGCTACTGTTTTGCAATGGACAGTGAATGCAGCTGAGCCCAATGGGTGTTCCTGTAAACGACGAAATGCTTAACGTAACAAGGGAGGAATTGTTCTGTATGTAGAAGCAGTTGTGTTTTAGACCATCTTCTTGTAATCAGTAATTCTTAATTGGCTGTGGGGCTTGTTTCGGTGAAGCGCTGAATACTTTTGCAATGCAAAATGCATTGAGGATTGTCAGCACCTTTGCTGGCTACTGACTTCTAATACAGTATGTGAGCCATCGCTCACGTGATTTTCATAGTCATTTGCCTTTTAAAAAAAAACAAAACCCAAAAAGTCTGCCATCGTTATCAAGAAAGAATATTGGTGTTTATTTGCAGGATGAGCATTATTCAGGTTAGATGTTGTCCTTTTCAGTTTTTGCCACTGGTCATGTCATAGATGGATTTGAATATGACTTATTTCAGTGAGATAATTAATAACACAACCATGTTTAAACACAGTGTCCACAACTGCTTTTCACTTTTGGCTAATACAGTCCAAAATCTGTCACTAACATGCTTTTTGTCTGGAATCCTCCACCTGAGGATGTCTGATCTTTTCTGATTTTATCTGCTTAAAAATATTTAGTTGCTCAGGTAAATGGCTAGAACTTGAAGTATAAAGCACCATGTAAATAAAGTAGTTGTCCATCCAAGGAGTCTCGGCAGGAACCATGTAAATAGATTACAGCATGGGTTATGGGGAAGCTCATCCATATCTCTGCTTAAGCTCTTTTTTTTCCCTCTTTTCTTTTTTTTTTTTCCCCCCTCCTCCTTTCAGGGTCACATGTAACACTGTAGCCTTTTGAGGCTGATGCAGAACAAGAGTATCTCACCTAATGCCTGCTATGTTAATAAAAACATGTTATTGTGCATGACCAGGATGTAACTGAAGAGATCCAGGGCTTTGTATCTTGCTTTGATAAAACAAGAGATGGTCAAAGCTTCCACATTTTCAAATAAATTAAATACTTCATAACCTCCTTGAGTTCAAAAATTTGTACTCGTGGGTCTGTTGGTTATTTGTGAAGTCTTTCCTAGATGGGTAAAGCTGATCGTAATTTGATACAATGCAGCCTAATACTTCTTGCTTTATTTGGAGTAAATGTCCAGATTTTGTATCAGTTGCTTTAATTTCTCTGAAGTCACCAAAACTGGGCCTCGGGAACTGGGATGTAATAGCTGCGGACAGAGGAACCGTAATTAGGAAAGGCAGGGAGATAAATGGGCAGAAACGAGTATGAGTTCCTGCAGATCAGGTTCCCCACTTCTGAGCATGCTGTATCAGAGCTGACTTTGCTTCCTGTGACTCTGCGTCCCCATGTGCTTCAGCCTTGGTGCCCAAGAGTCCAGGTGGAAGACATCCCTGCAGGGAGGTGCTTTTATCCTCCTCCAGCAGATTCCCTGCTGGCAGCTCCTCTTCTGGAGACCTGGGTCTCCATCCTGGCAGAGGATAGGGTGGTAACCATCTCCTAGTCCTTCAGGTTTCTACCTAGCACTTGCCAAGAGACATCTTGTGTCTTCAGTACAATCTGGCAGGTTTTCCTTCGCCCTTCCCTTCCTCCTGTCCCGTCTTTGCAGGCACCATTAAGCCATTCTGCCTCTGCATCTTGCCTTGGTCTACCTGCAGTGCAGCAATGCTACTCTTGTGTTTGTAGGGCCGTGTATGAATGGTGGAGATGGGTTTCTTTTCCAGTAAATTGAACTCCCCTTCTCCTCACACCATCTGCCAAAAGCTGCCAGCTACTGGGGAGACTTAAAATCCAAAAAAGCTACTGATACATCTTATAGGTGCAGGCCCTTTGGATTAGAGTCAAACAAATCATTGATATTTTGGTTTGTGGACTGATGAGAAAGATTGGAGGGAAAGAAGGCAGATAGGGGAACTGGATAGATACAAGTGGTGTTTTTTGAGGCAGTTTCCAACTAAGAAACAGTTATTTTAAGAGGTTATGAAGGGTTAAACAAAATGTTTTGCATAGCTGAAATTACAGTTGGTTTTTTTTTTAATTTTGGGGCTGATTTTTAAGCAAATCTAGATAAACCTCAGAATTGTTGCTGTTTCGAATCAGAAGTTAATTAAAATGTCAGATCTGAATTTTGAAGACTTTTGGTTAATTTTAATAGGTTTTTCTCACTGAAAAATTTTGTCTGAAAAATATCACCTACTACTTGTGATGCCAGACAGCATATTTTATGAGACATTTGTGTTTTGACAAAGCAAGCTCTGTCATACAATTTTGTTTCGCATATTTTTATACTAACACTTAAATGTTGGGCTTGAACTACTCAGCTGTAAGAAAATATATTTATAATCTCCTTTCAGTCACATGTTCTTGCCTGCTGAAAGGGTTGGTTAGAGTAATTTGTAACTCTTTGAGATAAGTTGAAAAATAAGTGTTTCAGAAGACAAAAGGAACTGCAATCAGGAGCTCAGAAAGCAGCTTTTTATCTGATCATACGAAAGGCAACTGCAGAGCTTCCAGTGAAGCTTGCCAGTGACTGAATGTTGCTGTTGGAAGGATCCCACCCTTGGATTTGAACACGTTGGCCAACTGTGTTGTATAGGTGGCCAAAAGAATGAATTCTACTTTTAGAGAAAACACCTGTCCCTGCTGCCTCCGGTCCTGTGCCGCAGATTCCTCTTGGCAGCAGAAAGGGGTAGAACAAGTGTGCTCTATTTTGAAGAGTATTTTTGGCACTGCAATAGTCTATTCTTACCTTCCAGATGTACCTCTTAAAATATTTTTTTCTTCCAGTCTCTCCATGAAGTCTGTGCATGCATCTCCCATGTGACTTCCAGTATTTTCATCTTCTATAGGAGAGTGAGGTGTTTGAACCATGCTCTTTGTTTATGGTACAGTAAGTAGCTGGTGAGTTGTGTGATTGTTGGAGTTGGACTCTTTTAATAACCATGTTTCTGATAGAAATAGTCAATGTTTCAGAAAAAAAAGGTCAATAAGCTTGTTTCAAATCCTTTGTTTAAGCAAATGTTTGTGACAGTCACCTTACTTCCAGGATTCACGGAACATAAATATGAATGCAGCCAAAGCAAATTAAATAATTTATTTGAGCAAATATTCATAGCAAAATGAGCTGATATATGTGCATGGGGCTAAAACTTTCTTCATCACAGAAGCTGAGAGAAGTTGTTAAGACTCTAGCTGGAGCTGTCACAGAAAGACAAAGGGCAAATGAGCTTGCTTACTTGGTTCTTTCTTTTCCAAGGCTAAAGTTAAAATCTTTAATTCCTTGCCTTTGCGTATGAGTGCTAGGAGAACTGTAATTACCTAAGTGATAAGAATTTTGATTAATGCTGCCTAGGCTGTTGATAACACCTATTTTAAAAGGTGAAAGTTTTTCTGTGTGTATGCTCTTGTGTATTATAATGGAACATGTAGTCAAGAATTCGGCATTTTCCTCATGACTCCTGGTGTGTTGAGTCATCACACAAGCCTCTATTTGCTCTTTGTTATTTATTTCATTACCTTTCTTAAAATTACTTGGAAGAAAGTATCGCCAGCCTCTAGCTTTTTTTATTCAGCATGTTCTTTTTTCCCTAAAAAAAAAAATAAATATATGTATATATATATTTTCTATTTACTAAACAGTAAGCATCCGCACAGTGCCAGAGCTGAGCTGGAAATAGAACAGTGACTTCACCAGCTAGTTTTATAATGGAAAAACTGCAGTTAGCATATATTTTGCAATGCATGTAGTTGATAAAGCAGTGTGAACAGCTTTGCAATGACTGAAACTTCATAATTATATCAACACAAAGAATGAGCCAGTATTTAGATGTGGAGTCAATCCTTTGTTGCTTTCTTCTTGGAAGTCTCAAGGCCATAAGAATTTAACAATCTGTGAATAAATAACTGCTATTTAGCTCATCAGAGATGGTGTTGCAATTCTTATTGCCTCTGAACTTGCTTAAAGCTTCTAGATTTAATAGGAAAGCTGCAATTGCAACTACATAACTGTCTGGGTAACTATTATTGCTTGTAAGAACATTACTCACAGTTTAATACTCACGGTATAATAGAGTATACTTGATTTTGGGGCAGAGCAGTGACGTATAAAAGCACCCTCTTCAGTTAAATTTGAGGAGACAGCAAATTTTTAGAAGGTTGGAGAGAGCTATTGCATAAGGACAAATATTTACCTAATGTAATCAAACTCCTCTTTAAATCAGAACAATAGTGGGAGTGCAGTTACTATGGTTCTGTGTAATTTTGTGCTATATTTGGCAAAATCTGGCAGGACTAAAGCCACAGCTGATCATCTGATTTTTGAAAGGGAAGAAAAGAATGTGGCAGGCTTGCGTTGCCGATCTGTCTGTGAGATGATGGCACAGGCTCCCTTGCTAACCCTGTGCAAGCGAAAATAATCCCAAGAAATATTTATCAAAAAGACCCTCACAGCACTGCAGAGTGATTTTGAAAGACGCTTTCTTTGGATGCCGTCCCTCTCCTCCCCTTCCATGCCTTGCGCAGTTGGTTTAAAAGGACACCAGCCTCAGCATCCATCCTGATCTCCCTACACCCTTGGCCCAGGACCCCATTTCAGCCCACCTGGGGGCCTCCAGCATCTGCCCTAGCAGTGCTGTAGGGTGTCGACCTCTTGTTCTGCCATGGGCCGCCACTGAGCCAGCCTTGATCCACTTGAGATCTTCCAAAGTACCTCTTACTATGAATGTACTTCCAAAGTCCTTCTTGCTATGGAAGTACTTCTTACCATAAGCTGAATGGAGCTGATGGGTAAAGCATTCTCCAGGTCGTGCCCATGAAATACTGATTTACTGACCCTCCCAGTATGCACTGGAGAAGGTCTAATTCCCCTGAGCTTTTCTGGGATGCAGAATCGGGTCAAGTGATGGACAGATGGAGGTATTGAAATAGGGGTAAACTTGACTGTGTTTTTGCAGGAGGAGGTTTTTTGTTTGTTTTTTGAATTGATCTCTTGCAGTTGGGCTGAATGTGAGTTCTGCGTATTGCTTAGGACTTTGAACATGAGACTGCAATAATTAGTAAGAGATAATTAGCACAGTCACAGTAAATCATCCAACAGCTTGAACCATCTGATGTGACACAGAGTCTGTATACTTCATAAGTAACCTTTCAGAGAGCATTTCGTGCTACAGCAATGCAAAAAATAGAAGTGCGGGAGTGAAAACAATATCTTTTCTTGACAACAGATGATACACATTTTTCCTTGTCTTTCACCTGTTTCTTTGTCGTATCCCATTTCTGCTTGCATTAGAAAGACACTGAAGTTACTGGCAGTTGGCAGACAGAAGGAATAAAAGTATATGGTAAAAAGAAGCACTGTATAAGATGAAGCTGAAAATACAGTGATTTTTCACAAATGGCATCAAATCTTTGAAATACCTGATCTTTTGCATTTTTATGTTGAGAAGAGCATACCTAATTTACCACTCAAATGGAAAGGTTAGATACTGTTCATGCAATGAACAAAAATGGCATTTATCTGTAACATTTCATAAAATCACAAAAGGTGAAATTGCTTGTTCTTTAAAAGTAGTCATGGCTCTAGCTGAATTTTTTTTCATATTTTTAACTGATCATGTTTTTTCTGTCATTTTATTATGGGAGTATTTTAACCTCATCTTTAAAATACTTAAAATTTCTCTGTATTGAAAATACAAGCAGAAGTAACGAAATATTGAGAATATATGCAAAAGAGTTACCATAATGCATTCAGACATCTGACTTTTATTGGTGCCTAAAGAATTAGGTCAATCTTTTAATAAGCAGTGCTCCTTGTAGTTTATTGTGCTGGATAGGCTGGACAGAGGTAATTATAGGGTTGCTGGGCCAGTTTGGTGGTTTTCAAGCTGAGCAGAAGTTGGGCCATAGAGACACGCTGTGGAGAAGCATAAAATATTGAATTTTGGGGGGTGCAGATCACGCTTTTGTTGTTGTTGCTTGTATTATTCAGAGTAGATAGGATGTTTTATCTTCTGAAAAAAGGAACTCATGCACACAACAGTCTGAAAACCGATGATAGAGGAAACTAAACATTGAATCCAGAGCCAGGACCTTCCAGCAGTAAACTTGGCTTGGCAGCCTGCCCTGATGAAGTTGCTAACCCTTCTTTGTTGTATTTCTACATTTTTTATTTGGGGGTAATTGCATTTACCTAGATTCTTGGGTATAGTTGGAATTAGTTCATGTTTGTCTAGCATTTCAAGGATGTAAAATGTATGATCAAGATGTTGATTTATCTGGTGATTCAGAGGAGGAACTGACTGTGAACATCCTGAAAGCAAGTTCTGAAGACTAGAAGTTTGATGGACCTTTAGAAGACATCAGCCAGTCTTGGCACTTGGCCTCTCTTCCCCAATACATGCTGTCCTTCCTCAAGGACGTGTGGTGTCTCTTTCTCCATCTGTTTTCTGCTCTGCCTTCATCCAGCCTGCCTGCTGCCCTTTTGTTTTTTTTCTGTGAAGTTTAATTCTTCTTTGCCTAGGGTAAAGTCTTAACGAATTGTTGTAAATAGCATTGCCCCTTTACATTAGTAGCAGAATGATTTGCTTGGTCTGCTACTATTTAGCCTGACTGAAACAAGCTTCTGGCATATAATTACTTATTCTGGTCATTAAATCTCTGTTAATAATGTACTGTATTAGATGCCATCTGTCTATTCAGAGATATTCCTGTCTGCTGAGTCATAAGTCACTGTGTCAGATGCTGGGATAGGTCCATGTGCATGTTACGGATGCCCCATTCGTGCCTTTCTTGACTCTGGGATAAGAAAGGACAGGCCACATCTCATCCCTTCTCTTATTCCAGAGAAGTTGTGGGAAAGCAACTAGATCCTCAGTATGTCACAAGGGAAACAGAGCATCACTGAACAGGCAGGGTTGGGAGACAGTGAAATTCGTGTCACTATATAGAGCAATTTATGCAAGAAATAAGATGAACATCTTTATCGTCATCAATTTGGGAAGACCTTAATTAGGAATGGCAGTGGATTCTTCATTAGCTGTTTTTTAAGATGGGATTTCTCTTTCTGAAGAAGATACTACAGAAGATCCAGGTTTTAAGCAAGGCTGTCCTTGTAGCGGTGGGTAGGAAAGGAGATCAGGCCTATGAGCTGAATCTGCCTCACAGGGTGCAAACCAGGTTGTCAGGATCATACTCAGGAGAACAGTAAGTTTCCCCTGCTCTAGTCCATCAAAAAAACCCTGTTGAGAATCGTTTGTTTGTTTATGACTTGTGTTACACAAAAATTCAGCCTAAATTACCGGAATGGTTTGGTCTGGTTCAGCATTTATAATTTTTCCTATGACTTGAAGATTTATGAATTTATGTCCAAAACTTACACCTTCTAAGGACTCTTAAGGAACAAAACCCTGAGGCAGGATCATGTTTGTAAACTTAAACTTTACCCTGGAATCCCTCCAGGACTGTTCTCTGTGATTCTTCCTCCTTGTGGAAAGCAGGCTTAAAAAGCAGCAGTGCTTTGATATGGATTCTTCTCAATTGAAGTTTGGGAACCAGTCTGCTCAAGCTGCTAAAAGGAATCAACAAAATCACTTCATTCAGGCTCCTAAAGCCTTTCCACTGATCTCTCATAAATGCCAGCTTTTTCAGAGACCTGTATTACAGATTTTGGGTGAATTTCTTACTGATTTATGTCGCTTGCCTTTTGTTCCTTTAAAGACGACATTTGTCTTGATACCTAGAAGATATTATTGGTCTGGTCAGAACCTCTTCTAAAAATGTTACCTAAAAATATCCAGTGAGATCCAAGAAGAAACCAGGCTGAGCTATCAGAAACATTGGATTTTATCTATCCATAAGGAATCCATTGGGAGATGTTTATTGAAGGACTTGTGCAATAACTTGTGCAGTAAGTGAAGGAGAATGCATCATTTCCCCTGGAAGACAGGCAAATTGAATAAAAGTTGTATCTCAAAGGTTAGGACAGCCTGGATAGCTTATCAGCTGGATACCCATGTGATAGACCCAGAGGCAACTTCAGAACTGTCATCTCAGCTATTATCAGTGGAACTAGCCGAGGAGTCGGCTGCTGAAGCTAGCAGGCTACTTTCTACACGGGCATCTGGTTCTTGCAGCAGACAGTTCAATGCCACCCATCTGTGCTGCCCATCCTCTTCCACGTATGCTACCCAGGCAGGTAGTAAAGGAGAGGAGTCTCCTGTTTGGGGTATTGCATTTCGAAAGTGGACGGATTTTAAAATGGAAGTAGTTGATGGGCTGATGATCAACTCCTGAAGAAGAAACCTCCACCCAAGTCATGGAAACGAGCTTAACAGAGTAAACTGCTTGGGTACAACTTTCAGGAATTTTTGCATGTTTGTCCACTTACCATGCTCCACAAGTATTGGTGGATTCCTTGTGTACAGAATGAAGACAAGACTAAGAGTGCAAAAAGCAGACGTGCCTTGTTTGCCCAGTGTGACCTCGGGTAGAGACAGTGCAGGGCACAGGGTAACTGTGTCCCCTCTGAGTCACGGTAACTGGCTGGATGCTTGTCCTCAGCCTGGGGTGGACACAAGGTTAATGCCCTCTCTGAAGCATTCATGAAGATTTAACCAAGCATATTAGCAGGCCTATTGCAGCAAGTTTGTTTTCCTTCACATCTGTGGTGAGGAATGAGTGCGTGCCTTGGCAGGTCCCGCTCCAAGTGGCGGTAACTCAGTGATGCACAGTAATTCCATTGTGTATCTGGCTGCCGAGAAAAATTTTCAAAGTCTCTTCTCTGGATGGATAAGACCCTTTTCTAACAGCATAAGTAATTCTTCCAGCTGTTGAAAATACATTTGAGTTAAGTATGATTACAAAAAAGTGAAATAGAAGGAATGAGATTAATTTCAAGCATGTATACTGTATTTAGTTTTAGGCCCCTCACTACAAAAAAAAACAAAACCCAAAACCTTAAGGTGCTGGAGCATGTCCAGAGAAGGGCAACAAAGCTGGTGAGGGGTCTGGAGCACAAATCTTCTGAGGAGTGGCTGAGGGAACTGGGGTTGCTCAGCCCAGAGAAAAGGAGGCTGAGGGGAGACCTTATTGCTCTCTGCAACTACCTGAAAGAAGGGTGTAGCAAGGCAGGGGTCAGTCTCTTCTCCCAAGAGACAGGCAATAGGACAAGAGGAAATGGCCTCAAGTTGTGCTAGGGGAGGTTTGGATTGGATATTAGGAAAGATTTCTTCACCGAAGGGGTTATCAAACATTGGAAGGGGCTGCCCACGGAAGTGGTGGAATCGCCATCCCTGGAGGTATTTAAAAGATGGGTAGACATGGTGCTGAGGGACATGGTTTAGTGGTGGTTTTGGCAGTGTTACATTGATGGTTGGATTGGATGATCTTAAAGGTCTCTTCCAACCTAGGTGATTCTATGATTTGGTTTACAGGGGTGGAAAACCACAAACCTTTAAGCAAGAGGAAACACGGTCAGAACCTGAAGTCTTGGTGATAATTTCTCTGTACCTGAAAGGACAGTTGCTCTGTAAGGGACAGAAGTAGCAAAGGGGTGTTTCCCAGGTTTGGGGCCTCTGTTCTTATAGACTCCTGTGCTCAGCTCATTCGTGCACACCTTCACCCTTGCATCTTTCCCTTGCAGGTCTCCTGCAGGCAGGTGAGCAAGGCAGTGCAAGTGGTGTGACTGTGGGATGTCTCCTCTTAAAATGGATTAGGAGTGGTTTATAACTGCCTTTCCATCATTAAGACATTATTTTGGATCTCTTTTCTTTGACTGGGTTTTGGTTTGGATTGACCTTTTACAAACATAATATTTTTGAAGCATGTTCTCATCTTCAGGCATGGTTGAAATTTGCAAAAAAACTTCATAGGAGAAGTGCAGTAGGAGAGGGATGGGTAGCTGGACAGTGAAAGTGTCTCATCTCTTTTTCCCAAGAAAACAAGTTGAAAAAGGAAAAGCTGGTATTTTTTCTGGGACCCTTGCACTGACTCCTTGGACCAATTTCTGCATTCTTGGATTAGTCCGGATAAACCCCTAGATAATATATGGGAAGAGCAGTGAGTTGTGAAATGCAGAATTTTTTCTGCAGTAGGCCAGTTAGTGTTTTGCTCCTGCATTATTTATAGAAGATCAGTTGAACTTGATGGATAAATACTCTTTCTATAAAACTGTGCTTGTATGTGTACACTACTTTTGTTGCATATTGTGAAGGTCAAAATTATAATCTGCTCTTAAATGGGTACTGTGCTGCATATTCTCTGTTCTGCTTTTACACGTGTGTATTTACTGTACCGACTTGTTTCTTTGCCAGATACATCCTTTGTTGGTCTCTATATGAAATGGTGTTTAATCAATTTTATACCAAGATCCTGCCAGCTGATAGCTAGGTTTAAAAATAGACTGGTTTAACTGTATAAAGATGAGATATCCGAAATCATTTGTATGGGACAATTGGGATTGCTTTAGGTGATGGGACAGTGCCAGCATAGCCTTAGCTATGACTCAGAAGTGTACTCAGGGGCTTTAAATCAAGCAGGGCAAATCAGTCTTAACTCTGCTCGACTTGCCAATTGTAGGTTTATGATGTAGTTTTCCCCCTCTCACCACAGAGGGTGTCTGTTCAAGCACTTTGTGGTCCCTTTCACTGCGTCTTAGTGTCTCATATACACACGTCTACCCTTTTCCTGTCTCGGGGAGGCTTCAGGCATATTACCATGTTTTTGTTTCCATGCTGCTTCAAGAGCGGGATGGGATGACTTTGCCTAAGGTCATCCCAAGGAGTCTTGTTGGCACTTGGAATTGAGTCCAGGGTTATGAGTCACAATCCAGTGCCATCGCCATGTGGCCTCTTCTGGTGTTATGATGGCTCATCTCTACATAGCTTTTATTTGGCAGTGAGAAGAGGCTTCATAATGGTCTTGATGTATTTATTTCTGCTGACTGTCTTTCCGTTCTGTAGGACTTCTGTGTCTATGCTGAATCTTGAGTTGTTAATAAAGTTAAGAAGCAGTGAGTGATTGGGCTGCAGGATGGGAATCATCAGCATTCTTCTGTAACAAAAGCTTGAGTGAAAGTGTCACTTTAAGCTCATTTCCACAGTATTGTTATGCAAAACAATGGAAAAAGCCTGTCTTTTCTGATTTTGGGATGGGGAACAGTTGTTTCCAGTTTGTCTACCAATAGGATAAATCCAGCCCCAGATGTCTAGATTAAAGACTAACCTTTAATCCAAGACATCATCACAAAAGCCTTGGATTATAAAGATGTATTTTAAGATTTTTCCTTCCCCAGAAGCCTTTCTGTTGTTTTTCCTTTTTGTATTACAGATGCTCATTTGTGGGGAAATTTCATAAGCATGGCATCTGCTGCCAGTGATTTTTGGAAATTGCTGCTATTTGTCGGTGGCTTCTTTTTGCAAATTGCCCAAATCAATTTCTCTGCGCATCTAAATATCTCTTTCAGGATGTCGTAGCCACTCCAGCTGAATGGCAGGCTCTTGCCGACAGCCTGCCATATCTGAGGAAGCTGCCTGCTGTCTTCTGACCACTGGTAATACCTAGTCAGGATTTCTACAGTATTTTTCTCCAAAATCTGATAAAACAGTGTACAGACTGTAAGAAGGAAATAAAAGGCATGTGAATCTGTCATGGTTTGGGCCGGACTGGCCACTGAGACAAATAACAGAAGGTGTCCCCCACCTTTCTCTCTAAGGAGAGGAGAGAGAGAGAGAAAAGAACGGTAGGCTGACAGATCAGACTTCTTTTTGTTTGAAGTCTTGTCCTAAACACAAAGTGAGTATCACTTGGTTGGAGGTAAGCACCAAGACAGTGATCTAAACCAAAAGCAGGATACTTGTCAGGCAGATCTGCTTTTATTTTAACACAAATCCAGTTATTTTATGCTACATATGCTTGAAACTGTGGGAGTGGTGGAGGAAGAAACCTGTCTTTGGAATTGTTTTTAAGAAGGGATGAGACTCAGATTGCTTGGGTGACTCAGAAGTGTCAGCGTGTATTTGCCTTGTCCTTACACTGTTCCCTGAGTAGCCACCATGGGCCATATCAGGAGACTTAAATTGTGGGGTTGGTGAGTTTTTCTTTTAGCCGGTATGTTTGTTCTTATGTTAAATTTGCCTTTTGTCTGCGATCACAAATTTTTACAGGAATGAAATTGATGGGGATTTTTTTTAACTTCTTGGAAACCTCTAACCTGGAATGAAATATTCCTTGCAGTTGCGCTGTTGAGTTGCTGGATATCCCCCTGTGGGTAGTACAGCATTAACACGCCAACGTGCCTGGCAAACAAAAAGAAAAAATTGGAAGAGAACCTAAATACATGTGTATTCGCTGTTACAGCAGTTTTCTTTAATAAATGCTTCTGGCCAGACTGCAATACCCTATAACAGATTTTACCCAGCCATGGAGTGTCTGTCTGCATGCAAGCTCTTCTGGATTGGTGCCCAAAAAGACCTGAAGCCTGAGAGCTGTGGCGCACTGAAGGGCAACAGCTCCTAAACACAGCAGGACAGCTACGAGCAGACTGGGCAGTCTCTGGCCTCCTAAAGGCTGCCAAACTATGTGGGTTGCCCAAAAATTGAGAACTTGAAGCATCTGCTAAATGCAGTCCAGTAAGCTGGCAGGCAGAGCCGCCTCGCTGCGTAGCGAGGGCAGGCGGTACTGCTGAAGCTGTAAGTATGTGTTTCCTTATCGATTTCACTTGTTTTATTTCTCCGTCATAACCAGAGGTTAACTGAGTGCTTGTATTATAGCATTTTGTTTTCTGGGTTGGCTTTTTGCAGGCTTTTTGTGGTGCCCAGGAGTGTAATCCTTTCCCCACGCTGGGGTCTGCTCTACAGCTGAGTCAGTCCAGCAGCATTTGCTGTTCCTGGCTAGGGAGTAGATGCTGAAGAAGCCGCAAGTCCTGGACTGAAAGATTATTTCAGAGTGATTTCCTCCCTTACCCATTTTTTTTCTCTCCTAATATTGCCCAAAGACAGTAGTGGTGACATGTGGATCAGCTCCGGTGTGCCCTTGGCTTTGCTTCCCATGGTGGCTGGTGGGTGTCCTTGCAGCCTCCTGTTGAGTTCGGCTTGGCAAGAAAAAATGAAAGCAGGCTTTCATTGCGTTGGAATTTGTTCACCTCCCTGGCTTGTCAGAGGCCAAATTTTGGAAGTCCTGAGCTGCCATGGACTCTGAGAGTCCATAGATACCCTATTCCTTAGTACTCTTTCACTGAGGTAAAACCATTTAAGTAGATTTAATTTGGGACTGGTACTTGTGAATTATCCAGTGATGCTGTAATAAGAGTTGAGGGCTCATGCACCAGGATTTCTTGGAATGGGAGAGAGACCTTGGCACCCAGATTAAAAATAGTTATACTTGCAAAATTCATGAACTCCTTGAAAAATGCCTTTGCCTGGAAGCTCTCCTTCCTTCCACCACATTTCTGTCAAAGCCTCCCAGCTGAGCATTCTTGAACCAGGTCAGGGAAGTATCAGGGGGCTTCAGATTTATTGTATTTTTTGCACAAACTCTAGTGTGAGTAATACTTAATACTTCCTAAATCGCTAACCGTCCTGTTAACTGTTTGGTAGCTGATGATGGTTTATTCTTTCTAATACTGTTAGCTTAAAACCAAAGCAAAACAACACCCAACACTCCCATAGCTGGAAGTAAAATCATGTTTATCTGAACTACTTTAGGGTCTCAAATGCCTTGGCAATTTAAGAGGACCATGGTGGTCTGGCAGTGTTACCCAGCAGTACTTTTACAAGCATTGCAACAAGAGGTTTGCACAAAGGTATTCCTCATGGAGAGCAATGGGCCTTGAGATTGCCAGGAATCAAATGTTTGCAAGCAGAGGTAGCCATGTGCTTAAACTGGTTTTCTGTTGAAATGAGGTGTGGTGTGTGTGTTGGCTTCGTTTTTTTCCTCAAAATCAGTTTAGAAAAGGTGAAGCTTTTTAGACAATCCTGGGACCTGCAAAATCAGAGTGCTCTTGTGCTAGTGGTAGTGGGAAGGTAGAGCTGAGCTGGGGTCCTCCTAATGTCCTCTTCCTTAAGACTATTCTGGGAATACTGGACAGGGTTTGGCTCGTGTAATTGAATGAGGGTGAAGGGCTGTAGGTGATGCCATAAATATAAATAGAAAAAGTGTTATCCTTAGATTTATTCTAAATATGAGCTATTTATTCTCTTCAAAATACTTTCCTCAGACTGTTGGAGAAGTTGCGTGGTAGCCTTCACTCAGAAGTCAGAATTCAATAGTGAAATAATAACGTGGTCTCACAGGGCAAATAATTTTTTACAAACTGTACTATCCTGAAGATAAAGTCATCTTAACGTATAAGCACCATGAAGACAAGCAAAGAAAACTATATTGGGCAATTTTTATCTAGGATGTAACTGAAGAGATACAATTTAGATATCCCTGGCATAATAAAGTAAACCCCAAAGCATCTCAGCATCATATTATTATTGAGGAGGGAAAAGATGTAGAAGGTATTCCAAAAGCTAAATTCTGTTTTTCATTGACAGGAAAATGTCTTCTATTTTGTGTGAGCAGGGACAGCACAAAACAGACCAATACCTCCTGTGTGTTAGCTGGGCATATAAAAGACTTAAAAAACCCAAAAACAACAACCACAAACCAGCCCTCAACCTACTCAGCTACCTTTATTTTTGAGCTTGAAGAGATGATAAAACTATTAAGGCAAAACATAAATATAATTCTTTTCTGAAGCAATTTTGCTCACTCTAGGATAACAAGGTAAATGGAAGGTGATGTTTGCCTTGCTACCCCCACCCTCCTCCACCCACCCCAGTCTACATCAGAAGATGATGTCAAGCTATTTAGTTTCCCTTCATTTTGTGGACTTCCGCCATTTATGTTAATTAAAGGCCTGGTCATCTTTTTATCACTGGGTTTTACTTTCAGTCTCATGTTTGTTCTGTGATGCTGCAGTAAGAATGAGTTACTGCTGTGGTAGAAACAGCCTGAAAAAGAAGTAATTTTTGTAACAACATGAATTGCGTAGCTTTACATGTAAAATAGGTTAACTTACAATGAAGGAAACGGGTAACACCGTTTTTTTTTCAGCTGATAGAGCATCAGTTGCAATACACCTTTAATACTTCAAATCCAAATATTTTGTGGCTTACAGTATTCTCCTCAAGTTCTCATTTTATGGTGAATGTGCGCAATTATCTTTACTAAGTACTATCATTCTCCACTGAAAAATTTGCAATTTTTATCTTCAGTCTCATTTATTAGTTGTTCTTCTTCTCCTCCTGCACTCAGAGTACATTGTTCCAAAGGTATTTTATTTGAAGCAGAGAGCAATTTAGATTCCACTCTTTCAAGTTAGTTTCAAGAGGGGGATTTTCTATTAAAACTGTGAAGGAAATTCCCTGTAGTGAGATGGGAGGGGTAGTATGTGGCAAAGAGCTAGAACCAGGCCTCTGGCCTGCTAGTTCAGCTGCTTCTAAAGCTGATGGAGTGAAGGGACCACTGGCACATGTGTGGTAGTCACCTTGTGGTGTCACCCGTCACCTCTGCAGTGGCCTGTACTGGCAAAGGATGTGGAAGAAAGGGAGGCCAGGGAGGGAGACAAAATCCACCAGCGCTGCTGTACGCACTAGAGTGTTCGTGTACCATCTACTTCAGCTTATGAGGAACCCAGTACGTGCGGTTATGATATATCTTAACAGTGGGTTGGGTTTTGGTTTGTTTTGTTTTTGTTTTTTTTTTAATATGCATATACGCTCCTGCCCTGTGATTTGCTGTTAAAAAAGATTTTGGTGAAATGTGGGCCTTGCAGCAAATGTGCAGTGTTAGGTGAGCGGCTGTCCGTTACGGGAAAAGGGCGCCTGAACTCAACTGGTATCCTCGTACCAACACAGTTAATTCTTTTAAGAAAATGACTCAGATGATATTACTGTCCATTTTGTTGATTAACAGATTTTTAAACATTTTTATAGGAAAAACCACTACAGAAATGCAAGAAGCAAGAACATTTTTCTAGTTGGAAGCTAATCCCTTAATCAACATTTCTTGGAATGTTTTGAGAGTTATATTTTACAACCTCTGTCAACAACCATACCGAACAAAACCTGCGTCCTAGATTTCTCTAGTGAAATATACTTTTCTTCAGAATTGACTTGAAGGTGATTTGATTTTAAAAATCTATGCCATGTTCTTGTTTCAGCTCCAGTGTGTTAGCTATATGTCAGTACTGGCAAGTGATTTTTTTTTTTTTCCTTTTTTTTTTCTGGGCAGATAATTTCCACTTCATACAAGTGATGCTGTATTTTATAGTAGCTAATCTTTGTCTCATTCATTTTTATAGGAGTTTCCAAATGTTGTTCTGTGCTGATTGGGTATAATTTTTAACTTGGCATTAGAACTGTTAATAATGACAGTTCTTTGTAGGAGAATTTTAATTTTTAATATCGCAGTTATTTTTAACACGGAGACATGCAGCGCGGATCTCATCTTTCATCTATATATAGGCTCTTTTGGAGGGAGACGCTTCTTACCAAACTTCAATTCTTCATTATTTTAACAGAGTTAAAGGAAGCAACACCTGTAAAGCTGCTTAATGACAGAGCCCCTGTGATGTCTTCCTTATTTAGCAAGTAAAAGGTTCAGTCTCATAAGTCATGACTGATGTCAGTTAACCATATAAGCAATCCACCTGACTTGAATAGGTTTTGGTAAGGATGATTACAAGGTTGGGTGTTCAGCTGTGGGGCAGCCCAGTGCCACAGTCCCGTGGCTTTAAACCCAGGTTACTTTGCTAGCAACTGAGCCTGGGTCACAGCTGCAAGACTGTGAGTCTCTTGTGGCCATGGCTGTCATAGAATCACAGAATGGTTTAGGTTGGAAGGGACCTCAAAGATCATCTAGTCCCAACCCCCCTGCCATGGGCAGGGACGTCTTCCACTAGACCAGGGTGCTCAAAGCCCCATCCAACCTGGCCTTGAACACCTTCAGGGATGGGGCAGCCACAGCTTCTCTGGGCAACCTGGGCCAGTGTTTTACCACCCATGCTGTGACCATGATTTATTCTCTGAAAGCTCTGTGAAATCCAAGACCTGGGTCTGTTAGTCAAAGAGCCACAGCTCTTTTGACAAAGCTGAAAAAAACCCAACCCAACCCAACAACCAACCCACAATACATGGGAAATTTTGGGGAAAACATTTTTCTGAGGCTTCAACATTTGGTCCTGGGAGCTCAGCTCTGCATTTCTGTGTATACAAACAGTCATGTCTAATGTTTTTTGCCTTGGCCCTGCAGGTAAGCAAGCTGCATTATTATATGGCCAAGTCTGGGTGCTGCTGTGCCCTGAGGAAAGGTGTGGTAGAAGCAACCAAGAAGGGAGGAGAGTGGAAGAAAACAGTTCTTGCAAGCCGGAATCGTGGAGGAGAAAGCTGCTCAGCCAGGAAGGGGGAGCACAAAGACAATAGTTATCTCTGTAGCCCCTGTGTAAATTGGGGTCCAGCAGTTTGTGACCCGAGGCTCTCGTATGTGGTGTATTGGATGTGTGGTGTCTTATCCTCAAGAGAAATTATTGGTTTTAAGGTGTAGGGTACTGAATTTCTTAGAACTATTTCAGCTTGATCCAGAGCCTGATCCAGCCCACAGTCCTGTAGACATGGCTAGTAGCCCATCCTGCCTGGTGTTTTACTTTGCCCATTTCTGTTCTCCATGAAAACCAGAGAATAATTTTTTCCTGCTCCTCTTTCCCAGGTTCCTTGTGAGCACATCCTTCCAGTGTGCTTCCTGAAGTCAATGTGCAATTTGAGCTTCTCTTTCAGAGTTTTCTTTTTTTCCAAGGCTGCTCACGTTTTTGTGCAGAACCTGCTACCTGGAGGTGGCAGTTCAATGCTTATCTCTTTGAGTTCCCCTCTCTAATCTTTCCTCTTACACATATGCTTTGTGACTGAACTGTTGCTCTTGTAACATATTTTTCTCTGGCTCTTTAAAGCAAGGCTTTCATTGTTTCGCCATTATTTTTAAACAGTTGTGCATATTTATGGTGTTTTTGCGAACGATGTGAGTACCTGTCAAAGAAATCACTTTACTGAGCAGCAGACTACCCACTCATCTTCAGTACACTGAAAGTATGAAAAAATCATCTCAATTCTAACAAAAAATTGGCAAAGTTTGGAAATGCATCGAAAGAATATTGCAGTTGTAGCAGTACTTGCCATACTTGAAAAGAAAATTGCGCTGCTCTCAGAAATACAGCTCACCCTTGTTTTTCTTGTAACAGTCATGTTTACAACCTGTTTTAGCTTGAAGGATTTGTTGACTGTTTTTTGATTTGCAGCTATTACAGTAACAAATTGATCATGATGTCATGAAGGAGTTTAAAGTGCCTCTTTCCAATCCGGTACCGTCCCTATAATAAAACTGACATTAAACATTAATGTGTGTGCTTTTCTGATGAGCAGAAAGAGATGTAACAGTATATTACTTTTTAATTCCTGATTAAGACTTTAAGAGGGTGTCTTGCTCTATTATCTATGCAAATTGGTGGCAATGATGGCAATAAATCAGAAGGACTTAAAATAAACTGCATCAATCGACTTGATGCACGATTGATTTCTCATGCTCATGAAATCCCTGGGTGCTTTGTGGTTTTTCTTACTGTGACAGGAATACTTCCCTTGATCTATGATACTGACTTGTCTGGATTTCCCCCCCCCCCGCCCCCCAAATTGTGAGTGTGCTCAGGACTAAAACTGAATGCTTTCAAAATGAAGTTTGTAATAATTGGGAGGGGAAAAACTGATCAAGACCAATAGACGGACCCATCCAGAATTTGTTTTTAGAGAACAACAAGGGGTTTGGGTTGGGTTTTTTGTTTGTTTTTATTTTTGTTCGGTTTAGTTCATTTTGCAGAAAGTGATGTCGCTCCTGAGACATTCCCTGCAATACTCTGCCTCCTGTTGTTAGTTGGGCCGTGATGTGCGTGCCTGGGACTGGAGCAACATATGGATGCGAGTTAAATTAAGTGGTGAAAGGAGTGACATCAGAGCGATGTTCCACCTTAGGCTCTTAAAAAGAGAGGTGACTGTTCTCTTAGTACACATTTCTTTCTTCTTTGAGATTTTTAGAATCTTTTTTGTAGAATAACCTGAAATGTTTTGTAGTGACAGCAGAACTTGATATTCGCTAATACGTTAATGACATTGAAAAGAATGTATTAAGTGTAGAGACACATTTGTCTGCCCTTAACATTACTGAGAACAGAATTAGCTTCATAATTCATAATATGGATTGAAGTCTTCATAATATATAAGGAAGAAAAGAAAAGAGCCGTTGATGTATTTCAAGCGAGTGAATGCTGATAATACCCAGCGCTAACCCACCATGTCAGTGCTGCTCCTATTTTATCTTTAGAATAGACTTGCACGTGCTTCTGAGTTATCTTATATCAACTGATCCACACTGGCTGTCAATATATGAACTCTTAGCCCACAGAAAATACAAGCTCCTGTGATTGAGCTTACGCCTGCCTCAGTCCTGTGCGAAGGGAAGTCAGGGTAGCAGCAGCTCAGCTTCTGCAGTTCTGCTGGTGCGTGGTCACTCCTCAAGCCACACAACCGAGCCCTTGCCCATGGGCTGCAAAAACCGATGCTTAGTCTCTGGGGTTGCCGGTCGTTGTTTCATGTTTCTGCCGAGTCCACGAGAGCTCTGCAGGGTTCGCCTGCGTGCGAGGTTGGGGTTAGGCTGTATAACTTACCTCCGCAGTAAGTTCCACTGAAGCCTTTACCTGAGAACTTGTCTCAATGGTTTTCAGTCATATATGTGTTTCTGATCGTTTCACATAATGAATTCAAGTTTTGATCTATTGAAATTTTGTTCAGTTCTCTGTAGGATTAAAGATAAACTCATTCAGATAAGCGCTGTGACGTAAGCAGCTAGCTGTTCTGTTTTTAACTCTGTTTACACTGTAACACTCTGTTTTACTCTGTAACACTGACTGTGTTTTGTGTGTTACATTTTCCCGATTTGTCAAAGGCAAAGAAGGGGATTTATTTTACTGGACTGGTGAGAGAGCCCTGAATGGGTTTTGGCATGTTGTACGTGGGCGCAGTAAATAACTGTCCCTGCTAAGAGGGAGAAAAGAACAAAGGGATTTTGATGGACAAAAGGGAGAATGGAGAAAAGGGGGTTGGGGGGACGAGACATCAACAGACTTGGTGAGATAACGTGGTTAGACTGAGCAGTTGATGCATCTCTTGAATATTAAGGATGGATTGAATTGCAGCAATACATTGAGGAGCCTCTGTGAGCGACTGACTTAGCTTTGTCGCTTTGTATTTTTTTTTCTTTGATAAGCAATGAGAAGGTAGAAGTGTGCTCTTGCAAGTGAGTCAAGGGCTTAGGGGGAGAGAAAGAAAAAGAAACGAGGCACCTTGAAGAGCCTATGTGTGTGCATACGCATGCATGAGCATATGCTGGCATACGTGCAAAAAGGGAAGGTTAGAAACAATTATAATGTAAGCGGATTTAAGTTTAGAGAAGATAGTATCTTGCAGGAGCTGGGAGCTTGTGTACTTTGGTTCTCCTAGGCCTAACGTGCTCTCTACCCTGAGCAGGAAAGCTGTGTAGAGAAACTGTTAGGGGTGTGTGTCAAGGCGTTATAACCAGCAGTTACGGCGTACTCTACTAGCTCCTCCAGTGACTGAAAGAAGTCTAACTGACTCGGAGAGCAACACTGCTAATGGGACATCCGAATAAGCCTTCCAAATCCCCTTAATTACGCCCACTGATAGTAACATATGATTATGCACGCTCAAATTCTTGGCAGCATTAAGGGAATATGTGAATGCTCTCATGGATGTGCTTTTTGTGTCCTGTTTCTGAAAAAACCCCTGTGACGGGTACGTCCAGCAGAATACTTCGTTCCTTGTGGGCATGAGCTCTGCCTCTGAGCAGTCCACGTGACCGGCTTCCCAGTGGTGGAAAGCTGGTTTCAATCCTGAGTTGCTGTTAAAATTAAGTTTCCTCTTGCCTTCAGTAAATGTAGGATTATGGCTTCAGTGCCATGGAGGGGGTATGAGGTTAAATGAAATGCTGTGCAGAGGAATCAGGTCATGCTTTCAGTCTGAGATGCCACAATGGAAGAAGCACAGGTTGCTTTTGAATAACCATAGCAATTAAAAAAATTCAAGTCATGAAAGCTCAAATTGGTTCTTTAATTTCATTTAAGTTGTTTCTTTAAAGCTATTTTAGTATTGAAAGTTATTGGACTGTAAAAGAGACCAACTGCTTTACTTGACTTCTCGGAAGTAATTACATGCCACATGCTGTGCTTCCATAAAACCGGGTCTCTTTTATGAATGCAAGGTGGGAAACTGCCAGGTGCAATGTAGAAGTTTAATTGCTGAATATGCAGAAAGTCTGCAATGAGCTTCTAACATTTTACAAGCAATTGACTGACTGAAATTAACAAAATCTCAACAAACAGCGGTTTCACAGATTAAGACAGATTTTCATTTCAGTGCTCTTGATGTGGCAATCAATGGAAGTGTGGGGGTTTTTGGCTTTTTTTTAAAGGCTGAAACACTTATTTTCGTAAAACAATGGAATGCCTGCTTAAAACATAAAGCAACAGAAATTGGGTCATTTTCCTGAAGGATGACATTCTGTTGGTTCACACTTCTTGCTTGCTTCACTTGCACAAGTGTTCCCAGTGACATCAGGAGAACTTTTGTCTGTATGGGTGTTAGAGTTTGGGCCTTTCCATTGAGTCAATCACAGCCCACAATATGGGAATTCCATTGGCTTGTTAACAGAGTCACAAGTTAGTTTAAGTAAAAAATTTTGTTGGTTTTTAGGGGTTTTTTGTTTGTTTTTGTTTTTTTTTTTTTTAGCTGAATTTGAAAGCAAGCCTTACAAACCTTAACTAGTCTCCTTGGGAAACAATGTGATGTTGAGATAAAACTGAACCTGAGGGTTATGTTTTCTTCCTCCTGAAGTGTCATTACATTCAAATGGAGGAAAGACAACAGGCTCGCATTGCAGTTTTAAAAAAAAAAAAAAAAACAAAAAAAAAACAATTGAGTCCATCTCCTGTTCAAAATAGAAAGATCTTCTCATGTTTTTGCAGGTCTTCTCCTGCAAGGTGACTCCTGGGTTTGGTTTTCCCCTCCCATAGATGCCGCTGAAGCAGTGGGGTCACAGAAGTCACTACAGAGTGGGCTTGAGGTGGCTCTGCTGCTGGCCACTGATTTCTCTTTTGTGCCTCAGATATGGTAAAAACAAGCTGGTGTCTTTGTCTTCACAGAAATGCAACACGACAATCAAGAAATTGGTTTGTTCTCATGAGAACTTTCTTGCCAATGATGGCAATTTTAGAAAGGGCTGCAAAGACAAGAGCAAAGCGTAGAAATGGGCCCATTAAGCAGAATTCCTGGATCTTTTAATCTGCCGCTTTACTGCTCTGCCCCGCCATTGTCTGTTAATACTTTCCATTTTGACTTTAAATGAAACTTTAACATAGAGCTGAATACATAATTGCATTTATTTTTTGGCTCTGCACTTGATCTAAAATGGCACATAAAAACAAAATATATGCACTCTGAATCTAAAAGAAAATTTGTCAGCATGTGTCCCTGACAAGAATATATATTTTTAACTCAAAAAATAAAAGTAAAAAAAAAACCCCAAACCTTTGAAGCATCTTTATCTTCTTGAAATGAGTTAATTGCTAGAGAAGCATGATTCATAAAAGAAGAAACGCATCTGGGATGTAGCACTTTTCTCCAGTAGTTCCTGGATGAGCTGATGAACCTCAGATTGTGGATTTGAACTCATTTCCCTTTCCAGCCTGAGGGAACTGAGATACCTTTCTCCTACATCCCTGGAACGTATCTGGCTGCTGACCTGTGGAGCCAGTCTGGGCTCGGCTGAATGTTTAAGGAAATAAAGCAACGTCGAGAAGAGACATTGAAAACTGTCCTTCTTGCTTCCCTCGTGGCGCAGTGTAGTCACGACACCCTCCTGGGCGATAAATGCTGCGACTTCACATCTGCTCAAGTGTAGGCAGGATATTGCATTGCAGATGAGTGTTCCAGCTGACATCCGATGAGAAGGGGGCTGCTGACACCACTGCTCTTCTATCAGCCAGGTTGAACCCCTGTTGTTGGGGGTTTTTCTCTATCTAAGGCTACTTGGTGGATTTAACCCAAATTATGGCTTGACCAAAGCAGCCTTCTAGGAGTGTATTCTGCCATTGGGACAGTGCGTCTTCCCCAGCATATTAAGATGCAGCAAACCCATCTCAGAGGAGTCGTTACCAAGCAAGTTAAATGTTTTAAGACCTCCACTCCATGAGTTTCCCAGCTGGCATTCCGGAGCGTACCTTCCTTTCACCCCCCTTCTTCAGCGCCGTCAGGAGCTGGGTACACTTTGCAGCTTTTCTGAGAGGAAGGTGTCCAATGTGAGGGAGTTTGTGGAGCACAAATAATGCTCAAGGACTTTTGGAGGAAACTTGAGTAAGTCATTTCACACAAAATTATACTTTTAAATGTGGCTGGGCACAGACTGTGAGCTCCCGGGTATTTTGATGAATGCCTTGCTATCAGTGGCACTGCTTGAGGGAGTACAAGCGTTTGTCGGTGTAAGGAATATGGCATTAAAACATATCCAGTAAGTTGTTATTTTTCATTCCATGCAAGCAATATGGACAATTCCATAAAGGACTGTAGAGTCATATGTGCACGTAGGATTAAGCCTGAGCCCTTTATAGGGAGCTACGCTGCATTTACCCCATATCTACCAGATTGGTGGATTTTGATTTTTACAGTATGTAAAAGCACACGTATGTTCTCACAAATCTGTAACACGAAGTACGTGGTAGCCTACAGATAAAAGGGACCATCTGTCAAGCTACTGCCAGGACACTGCTCTGAAGGTCTTGTGCAAAGCTGGATCCCCGGGAGAGCCCCCACCCAGCTGGGCGAGTTGAGGGCACCCATTTCTGTTTCCCTGTGTCAGAAGAATCCCTGGTTTTGCAGTCTCTGCATAGCGCAGTCAGGATATTTTGTCTTTTGAGCGCTTGAAAGTTAATCCTGGGGAAACCAGTGTTCAGTGGGAAAAGTTTGGGAAGTTCACATTAGGGTTTTAATTTAATAGGGGGAAGCTGAGGATGTGTGATATGTAAAGGCTGAAAAAGTTGTGAATTGGAGGAGAAAACTGAGCGTCTCATCTCAGGGTTTTTCAGGAATGTTCGGATGAAAATTCAACCTGTTACAGATACTTAGGAGAAAAAAACAAAACCTAACAAACAGTGGAGACTTGTTTTATTTGTATTGCTTTTTTCTCAGATCTGCTTTTTTTTTTAAAAAAAAAAGAGGGAAAACGCGTTATTTTAACTCTTATCTAGCGTTTTCTATGTAGTTAATTAATTAATTCATTAATAAAGCTTAATTTATATACAGTGATAATGGCTTGCAGGCTTTCTTTCTTTTTCATTTTCACTGAAAGATAAAGCTGGATGGTTTTTATGTTGCCCTAGCTAAATCCACTCTAATCAATATATCCTGCAAATCACCTGACTAATTTTATCTGGGAGTCATTTGAGGAGCATAAACTACAAAGCCTGTGCTCAGAGATGAACCATCTAGTGAGTAATATTTCAAACGGACAAATGGATTACTGCTTTTCACATACTTCGCTGCTTGTTTATTTCAAGTGCTACTTCCTACTGCAGGTTTTTTCCAAACCTTTTTTTGTTCTTTCGCTTTTAAAAATTGGCCTTTATAATGTCATTTCATCACCTGGTAGGTTTTGGTACATGTTTATTATTTTAAGCCTATAGGTCAGGTGTCTGCATCTCCCCAGCCCTGTGTGCCAGCAGAGCAGCAGTGGACACAGCTTTTGCTCTTTTAGACCCTGTGGCTTATGGAAAAGTATTTCAATATTCTCGAGCCTTGCACATATCCTGGCACTTTGTGTTTAGCAGTTGATACCGCCACTCCATAGGAAGTTAAATATTGCCTTGTTGAAGTTGCCTGAGAGTTTTTCCCTCCTTTTCATTTCCCTAAAGCGCTAAGTGGGGTAGGGATTCAGGTAAGTGTTTCCTTGTGCTCTCTGGAGATACTCAGAAGCTGTGAAACTCTCTGCAGCCAGTCAAGGGGATCCCTTTTTAATAAACCTCTGAGCTACTTCTGCTTAAATATACAGCGGAGGCAACTGTGTGAAATCCAGCTTAAATGCTGATGTCCCCAAATTTCTCTTTGCTTTGTATTGGCTGTGGGCCAAGCAGGCGGGAATTAACTCGGTGGCTGTTCTTTCATTAAGTGTGACAAAGGACTCACTTTATTGTTAAGCTGGTGTGGGAATTTCCTGAGATTAGATGTAGGAAGTTGAGAGCAAAGCCTACAAGCGATCTTGTATAACTCAATAAAGAATTCATTCAGACTCAGGAGCTGTTATTTTGGTGCATATTACTGCTTGGAAAAGCCCAGCTTTAGATTAAGGAAAGTATATCTTGAAATGTTAGGTGTTAGATGTGAAGTGCGCATTGGACTCTTTTTGTCTTTGTCAGCATTAGCTTGCTCTCTGGAAATTTGAAAACTTGCAAAGAAATGCTTGTATATTCAGTGTACAAATAGTGCAGTGCATGAACTGAATTTTTACGTGGAGGGAGGAACACTTCTTTCCGCTGGGTCCTGTCCCTTCACTTCCACATCCGTAGAGTGAAGGTATCTTCACTTGCTGAGCAGGGATAGAAGACTCTTGCTAGGCTCGTTATTATGGCCTGGTGGCACGTAGACTTTATCTCCCTGTGTGCAAGGACTGCCTTTGTAATTACTTGAAGAGTGTGTATGCTCGGTTCAGATAGACCATACAAAAATCCTGAAATCATGTTGTCGGTGTGGCAGTTTCCAAACTGAGGTGCATCTGTGATTGAAAATCCCCTCAGGTCGGTGGCAAGGTAACTGCTCACTTGATCCTACATTTCTTTTTTAATTACGGTGGCTGAATTGCCGAGAGAAAGCGAATATAACGGTAATTTAGTGAAGTTAAGGAGGAGTTTGTTTTTAAGACAGAAGAAACACTTGGAATTGCCTTAAATGTTTTTGATCCAAGAAAAGAAAACCCTAGCGGAGCTTTGAGCACTGGGGCAAAAGAAAAGCCTGCAAGAGATTTTCTTGCTCTGTGTAGATACTGGCATGAGTTGATCTGTATGGGTAGATCTAATGTGATGGCTGAACAGACTTGAATAGCACATGTAGTCAGTGGCATAAAAAGGGATATTGTCTTTATATATGTATCTGTGGTTGGATGCTGTTGGCGCTCTGTGTGTTTCTGCTTTTACCTGTTCATTTCTTAAATTGACTGATTGTTATGTTGTAGTTTTGTTTTGCAGCTTTCTGTAAGTCTATAAAAAATTTAACTTAATGCTCAAAGTTTTAACAAAACCTTTCAGAGTTTCATTATCTTCGTGCTGTTGTATGTCCTCAGCTTCTGATATCTAAAGCTTTGTCTGTACCAATTCTAGTGAATTTTTCTGTGACAAATATTAAAACTGGAAAATCGGAACAAGAGATGAAGCTCATAGACTTATGCCAGTACACATCAATAGAACATGAAAGCAAAACCCAAAAGATAGTTACAAGCTGAACTGCATTGACAGCTGGTGGACGGAGCTTTCCTGTGCTGGTCTGATTGAAGGGAAATTTGGCTTTTACATAAGTTGAAAGAGAAAAAGGCTTAGAGTGGACTTGTCTTTGGCTTTCATTTTCAGTAAATACAAATCACCAGTGGTGTTTGGACTGGAATGTAATAGTGGTAGCTTCCGGGGTGCAAGAGGAGAGAAATGTTGTTATGTGATACTGCCTTCAATTTCTATCATACCATCTTCAATTTTGACTTCTAGGGTAGTTACTGAGCCACGTTCAGAAGGAGTTTGTGACCCTTAGCATTGAAAACGTGCTACACAGAAGCGTATTGCCACTATTTCCAATGGGGCTGTTCACAAACTCTTAATTAAATACGTTTATGATTTGCTGATACTGAACTGTGTGAAACTTTCTCTTCACCAGACAGCAGTCGGCACCCACACTGTGCTGCAGTTTACAATAACTTAATTTCTAGCACAGCCAGAGAGCTTCAGTTGCTCTCAATTTGGTGAATTACTTGAAACCTATGATAGTCTCATAAGAGAAGTGATGAGAAAGTTTAAATGTTATGAATGCTATGCAGAGAGGTGGTGTTACTGAGTAGTTTAGATTAAAGATGTGCTTGTCTGTGACCTTCTGGAAATGTCAAGGTGTAGTAAAGTAGCAAACATTGGACTGTGTTTAATAAAAGCACTTATTAAGTTCCCTCCTTGAAAGTACACTGTTATAACGCCAGCCATCACAGTGTTACTGAACAGCACGTTGTGATGAGGTGTTTGGTCTCTACATGAAATTTGAATGCAAGGATATTAATCTTGTTCTCTCAAAGTCCTTCTCTCCTTGCATCTGTAAAACACTTCCCCGCTCTGTAACCCACCTGGCAGACCAGTGTGCTGCAGAGACCTCCTCCGATGGCACAATAACGCGCACGTCCCAGCTGGCTCAAGGCCATCAGATAGATGGCAAAGTCTCTTAACCACTGCGTTCCCGTCCCCCTGCGAGAGCGCACTTTGTCACTGTCAAGAAATCTGCCTTACCAACAGCTGCCGCGAAGCTGGCAGTTACAGCTCTACCTGCTATTTGCCGTCTGAGCATGTGGCAAGGCTTCCTCAGAAATGGTTTTGTCCTGCCTGAGGGAGGTCTCGTCCAGCTCTTTGCAATTGGGACAGGTGTGGAGCTTGCCACGGCAATAAAATACGAAGGGCAAGAGTGGAATGTGATAACTGCATCTGTTGAGATGAAGGAGGACTGTATTCGCCTTACAGGTCGTCTTATCGTATGACAAAAGCAAAAGGGGGGAGAGGGGATTTCAAGAATCTGTAAAACGCTCCTGACATGGGCGGTTCTTGTAAAATGAATATTATAGAATGGTTTAGGTTGAAATGGGCCTTAAAGATCATCTAGTCCCAACCTCCCCTGCCACGGGCAGGGACACCTCCCACTAGACCAGATTGCTCAAAGCCCCGTCCAGCCTGGCCTTGAACACCTCCAGGGATGGGGCAGCCACAGCTTCTCTGGGCAACCTGGGCCAGTGTCTCACCACCCTCACAGTCAAGAATTTCTTCCTAATGTCTAATCTAAATCTCCCCTCTTCTACTTTGATGCCATTACCCCTCGTCCTGTCATCACCCTTGTAAGAAGTCCCTCTCCAGCTTTCTTGTAGGTCCCTTTCAGATACTGGAAAGCTGCTATGAGCAAATATATTGACAAAATGCAGTTCTGTGCTTCTGCTGAATACTTGCATTTTGCAACAACTTGCAGCTCTGTGTTGTGTTGCGGTTTTAAATATCTTTCAAAAGTGAAATCAAAATTATCCACTGAGGAAATAGAAGAGCAGAAATGATCAGATAACTCGGCTGTTTTGGAATGAACAGTGTTGTATGATCAATACAAGTTTTGAGAGCACAGTGGGCTTCAGCCTCACTGGAGTCTTTTACTGGTGAATGACCAACATTTGAAAACATCAAGCCATCCCCATCCCCAGCAGCAGTTCAGTAGCCTGACACGGCTGGTCCCTGGAGGGACTGTAGGTCTCCTGTTCAGTAACACGTAGTTGTCCAGAAGCTGGTCCCAGCCACGGGACAAACCTTACATGCGCCGTATAGCAGGGACAACAGGCCTCTGGAGCCTCAGGCTGAGGAACGGCATCATTGGCGAAGGATTAAAGTCGAGCCCAAGATCAGCTGGAAGCTGTCTTAGGGAAGCTAGATGGGACCTACAGAAAACAGAACAGTACGTTTCAAAATACTCAGTATTCCTGTCATCTGCCTCCAAAGCTGAAGGAGACAGTAGGTGGGGGTGATTGAGGAGACAAATGATTGATGTAGCAAATAAAGCATGGGTGTAAAGAGCCCAGGAAAAGGGCCTAAATTTCTTATAAAAGAGATGAAAGTAACAACATACCTGAAATGCAAATGAGGGAGATGAATTCTGCATTTCAGATCTGTTTAAAGCAAACAAACCAGCCTTGCAGGTTTTCTGTTTGTTTGGGGGTTTGTTGTGCCTTTTTTTTTTTTTCTTTATATGGTCAAAATTAAATGGCATTTTTGTCTGACTTGAACTGAAATTTGGGTTTATGCTCTCAGACTGGTGATGGTTGTAGAGATGTGAGCTTTTCATCCCAAGACAGAAGGGAATATTCCTTCTGTGCTCTCAAATATTTTCACAGGGCAGTTATATCTTTTTCTGCACAGCTTTACTACAAACCCTATAGCTCTCTTTTGGAGGCTTTTCCCCTCTTGTGATGTTGGCCCTGCTCCTGGCCCCACTTTCGCAGTTTAGCTGTGTGCTCCTGGCATTGCTGGCATAGCTGGCCAGGGTTCAGCAAGGTCGTACCTGGGCAGCGTCTGATAGCGAAACGCCCGTTGGCTGAAATAAGAGTGGTTTCAGGATATTCGTGAGTATCAAAGGATGTACCTTCAAGCCCTTTGAGATGAAAGTGTGCTGATGCAGCATGCTCTGTGATTGTCCAATGGCTATTCACACCTCTCTTCTCTTCCCTGGGTGAGGGGTTGCCAGGCTGTGTGATAGATGACACAGGAGGGTTTCTTTCTCTGGAAAGCATGTGCTTATCCTCTCTCTTGCATGGGTCATGTGTTATTTTCCCCCTATAGAAAGCAGCACTTGAAAAACATCTGTCCTTTTAACTGTGTGTAGCCTTATGGCTGATACCACATCTGTCTTTAACAAAGTGGCTCACATTGTAATGGCCAGTGTTTAATTGCTAGCATTGTTTTTTTTGGATCTAGTAAACAGGCTGAAACCTGTTCAGTGCCTGGAAGTCAGAAAGATGTTGTTGCTGGGTTCCCAAAGTATTGTGGATGCTTTAGTCACCATTGTCGAGATATTTTCCACCTTTTTAATGAGAATAAAAATCCTGAGAACTTAATGCAAACACCTGATCTTTTGTGTTAATTCTTAAATGGATAATGGTGGGGTAGGAGGACAAGAGATTTCTGTTTGATTTGTTTTTACTTGTCCTAAGCTTAGCTGAAGCTGGCTGTATTGCTTGTTGGAGTCTCCCTGCTTGATAAGCACTCACATTTTGCAAGTGCTGTTGCCTGGACTGACTGACTGTTCTCCTGGTTGTGAAACAGGCAAAGAGTAAAGATGAACTGGAAGATACTTGAGAGACAGCGCTAATTAGAGCCTGTTGTTCAGGCCGTTCACAAGTGAAATCATTTTTTTCCCCTTGAATGGAGGCTAATGAATAAAATGTTATTTGGGAGCATAGGAAGTGTTATTGGTTTGGTAAAGTAATGTCTCCTTTCTCTTTCATCTTTCAGTGAGACTTCTGAGCCTGGAGATGCTCTCCTCCTCAGGGAGGTTGGGCATGCTGCTTCCCACGGGTGTCAGTGGAGGAAGGGCACTGGGTACCCTGCAGGGTTGGAGCCCGAGTCTGCAGTAGGATATGACAAGTTGCAGAAGTTATACACAGACAATTAGCTTAAGGGAAAAATCTCTGATCTCCGCCAAGATAATGTACTTAGCTGGTTAATAGGGGGCCTGCTGGTCTGCAGATGCTGAGTCATTTACTAATTGCCTCGCTTGCATCATTGCATTAAATCCTAGATCTGATCTCTAGTCCTCTGCTATGCCATAGAGCAAAAGGAAATCATGTGCCGCCTCCCATCTGCTGGCGCACGTCGACCTTTGGAGCCCAACCTCTGTCTGGAGAAACAGAGCTGGGAGTCCAGGAGCATCGTGTCCTCCAGCTTCGCTTGGCCCAGCTCAGCCTCCTGCCTGTGGAGAAAACCCACTGTGTGTCCACACTGTGTGTCCACAGGCTGGACATACTCTGGAAAATAAACAAGGTCGGGCCGGGTCAGCCTTTGCTGGAAATGCATTTCATCCTCTCTGTGTTGTCATAGTTAAAAAAAGAACGTTACACTAGCGATGAAAGAGATTTTTGCGGGCCCGGGGGTGTATTTGCAGTACAATGGACAGTGAAGCAAAAGCTGCAAAAAATTAAATGTTCGTATCCTTTGAAGTCAGGCGAGGGTACTGTGATTCTGTTTTGATTCATGCCTGCTGGCAAAAATAAAGCAGGTTGTCAGTGAAGAAAGCCTTTCTTTAAACCTATTTATTACAGCTAAAATATTCAACCCACTGGTTGGTGTATTGGTGCTGGCAACTCTTGCAAAATTAGTAATCCCTCAGAGCTGCCAGGAGACAAAGCGAAGGGCCCGGAGTGAACTGAATCCCATGTTGTTTGTTGCTCTTGGCGTGATGTTGCATCGTTCTGCAAAGGGCTGTAGCATCATAGAATCACAGAATGGTTTAGGTTGGAAGGGACCTTAAAGATTATCTAGTTCTAACCCCCTGCCATGGGGCACCTCCCACTAAACCTCAAAGCCCCGTCCAACCTGGCCTTGGACACCTTCAGGGATGGAGCCTCCACAGCTTCTCTGGGCAACCTAGGCCAGCATCTCACCACCCTCATAGTGAAAAGTTTCTTCCTGAGATCTAATCTACATCTACCCTCTTCCACTTTGACGCCATTACCCCTTGTCCTATTGCTTGTAAAAAGTCCCTCTCCAACTTCCTTGTAGGCCCCCTTCAGACATGTATCTGATCAGCAGTGGGACTAACAAAGCCCAATGTCTTACGGCATCATGGCTTGTGGTTGAGTTGTGGAGTGTCTGCTTGGACTTTTGCCCTACAGATGCTTTACAATAGCATTAAACTCATTCCCTTTGTCTACTTTGTTAAGCAGACAGCTTCTTCCTTTAAAGGCTTAAAGGAAGAAGGGACATGGCAGGTACATGACAACATGTGAGACACAACCAGTCCAAATATCCAGCAGGTTTGATGACTCTCCAAAGAGCGCAGGTGCCACGCGATGCCCCCTCTTACCATTAGCTGCTGGAGAGCAGAGCCTGGGTGGCAGACTGGGCATCTGACATTACACTGGGAGAGTGTTCTCCATGGGCTGTGGTACAGTCAGTGAGGGACAGACTCCCTGTGATGTCAGAAAGTCTCCAAAATGCACGTGTGCCCCTTCCTGGCTCTCGAGGTGGGTCTGTGGCTCTCCAAAGCTGAGTGTCGGTGCCTGTCTCGTCTGGGGGGTTAAAGATTTTTGCTGCACACGTTTTTGGACCCTGATTGCAGTGATAAATGAGTTGAGCTACGCTTTGAAGAATATTCTCAATAGAAAAAGGGAAGTAAAGTTTATTTTTAAAATATCTGAGGTACATAAGTAGGTAAGCTGCTGAAGATGCGTATGTGGTGTCAAGTTTAGAGAAACTGGATTTATACAGATGTCCTCTTCAAGGACTGTCTGAGATACAAACGTGCTTGCTGCACTGCTGAAGGCTTTGTGAAGCACTGGACATTTCAGTGGCTTTAGTAGAAGGTTCAGTCTTCACAGCCACATTTTCAGCATTTTAAAGAAATAAATCGCAAACACCCTGAGCTTGCCGTTACCCCCTGTGAAATGGCTTTCTCTAAGAGGAGTAGGTGAGGAGCTGAATGTATGAACTTTGTATGACCTGATCTAGCTGGCCCTGCATGAGTGGGGATTTGTGCCAGATGGCCTCCAGTGGTCCCTTCTGACCTCAGTTATTCTGACGTTCTGTAAAGTTGCTTTGAGTATATTTACTGGCAGAAGCACCTATTTCTAAAGCAGGATGGGCTATATTTGATTTGCTTAAACTCATTTGTTTGTTGTTTAAACTGGAGTTCCGTACTTCATTGTTATATTACTTAATGCGGTTTCCATTTTGAGCATTGCTAATAGGATGACAAGCTTTTTGTCTCCTGGAGAACTTCCTGGGAAATCTGTCTCAAGTTACATAGACCACTGTCTGCATCTTCTGATGCTTTTTGGGAACATTAGTGACTTTTGTCTGATAACTCCTTCCTAGCAGAAGTTTATCCTTGTACCCGCTCTCTGCTCTTGTGAGACCCCACCGGGAATACTGTGTCCTGCTCTGGAGGCCCCAGCATAAGAAGGACATGGACATGTTGGAGCAGGTCCAGAGGAGGCCACGAAGATGATCAGAGGGCTGGAGCACCTCTGCTATGAGGACAGGCTGAGAGGGTTGGGGTTGTTCAGCCTCGAGAAGAGAAGGCTCCAGGGAGACCTTAGAGCCCCTTCCAATCCCTAAAGGGGCTACAGGAAAGCTGGGAAGGCACTCTTGATCAGGGAGTGGAGCCATAGGATGAGGGGGAATGGTTTTAAACTGGAAGAGGGTAGATTTAGGTGAGACATTAGGAAGAAATTCTTGACTCTGAGGGTGGTGAGGCACTGGCCCAGGTTGCCCAGAGAAGCTGTGGCTGCCCCATCCCTGGAAGTGTTCAAGGCCAGGTTTGATGGGGCTTGGAGCACCCTGGTCTACTGGGAGGTGTCCATGTCCACGGCAGCGGGTTGGAACTAGGTGATCTTTGAGGTCCCTTCCAACCTAAACCATTCTATGATTCTACCCTGTATCAGAAGTCAGACTGCACAGGCCAAAACGTTGCTGTGCTCCGTCACCCCAGAATAATTAGTTTCTGTAGGCTGGGGTGAAGGCACCCAGGGAAGCGCACAGAGCTGCTGCCTCGCTGGCTGTTTTGCTGGTGGTGAATGGTTCTCCCTCTGCTCTGGCTGCTTTCGTGATGCTAAACCTAGCATCTCACTGGGGCATGTATATGACTTCTCACCTTTTCTCGCTCACAGTCTCTGTATCTTCTACAGAGATTTCAGTGTAAACGTTCGCAACCAGAGTGCGTGGATACAGTGATGTGACAGCCAAGTGGTTAATTATAAATGAAGGAAAAACCCCTTTAAGCTGTGCCAGTCCATTCAAGTGATCCAGATTTGTCTGATAGCCTGTGTGATCATGCTTCAGTTAACTCTGTCACAGTGGATTTTCCGTGGTTTGCAATCTCCCCAATGTTCATCTCTTGTTCATTGTTTTTGACACTGAATTTTCTTGTAAACCTTTGAAGTGGTCAGAAATGATAAGCTTAAAAAAAAAATACCTTTTTTTTCTTTTTTTTAAGTCTTTCTGTTAGATCTTCGGGATAAAACCATGTGTGGTATTGATGGAGAATATATTTGGAATATGAAAAGAGTTTCCACTGGCCATCCAAACAGTAAATGGCATGTAATTGCAATGAGCAGTGATACGCTATAATTAGATACCAGTGTTATAAAATTGTTTGAAAATCCACAGATGTGAAGGAACAGGTGCTATTTTTAGACTAGGACTCTAGATGAGAGAAGAACAAAATTCTAAACCAGATTTTGGTTGATTTATAGACACATGGGAGAATCCACAGACCAGGGAGCATCTCTCCTGAGAGAGGACCGACTGTCTAGAGAGAGTCTGTGGTAGCAGGTGCCTGTATCCCTGTAGCCAGGGAGCAGCCACAGCTCTGAAATGCAACCAGGACATTTATAGGACTAATAGGGCACTTCGAGTGCAGGGCTGAATGAAATCGTGCTGGTTTTCGCCTGCCTACGACCATCCCTAGCCTGCCCTCTCGACAACTGTCCTCGTGCTCTGGTCTCTGGCATCTCCTCCTGCGCTGCCTGCCACCGCAGGAGAGACGGAGGCTGCTGTTTGTATTACAGCTCCGTAAATCACTCCGGCGGTGAGCATTTTTATCCTTGTGATTTAACTCCAGAGGAAACTGCTGCTGAGGATGTGACAAAGGACGGAGCAACACGGAGGGGCTTATACTGAGGAGTGCTGAGGATTTACATTCTCTTTAAGCTATTTGATTCTTTATAGCGCAATGGTGGATGCTGGCGTGTAAATACACAGACCTGAGCCCTTGGACCTCGGTGATGCCATAGGGATGGATGCATCCCTGAGCTGAGCAGGGAGGGGAGAGCTACCCAGCCCCGTGACACCAAATGCAGCGTGGGAGAGAGCGAAGTGGGAGCTTTTGCACCTCTGCTGCGAACGGGAGTGCAGGCTACAGCCTTTTTACCTACCTCGGGAAAGTCCTCGCCTCACGTGGGAGTCGATGGGCTCGTAACGTGGACCGGAGCTGTGCGACCCGTCTCTGCACCCAGGTCTGCAAACCCTCCTCACCCGCAGTAATTCCCACTGTAGCTTGTGCTCATCTTGACTTCTGTGAGCTTCCTGTGTGAGGAGCAGTTTGTACACAGAGATTTGTTACTACCGTCACCTTTCATAGCTTATTGGAAAAAATACGAAGACTAATTTTTTTAATATATTTTAATTTGTTCATCTTTTATTACGCTGGAGCTAGAAATCTCTGGGGATATGATTGGAGAAAATAGCAGTTTCAGGGCTTGCTCATGCTAGTAGCCTCTTCCCGTAGGTACAATACGTTATCGCAGTGTGTCTAAGACATTATTTTAATTGGTCTGATGCAGACCTTCCCAAGATGAATGATTTGACTTCATTTTATTACTTTGTTTCTACTTCATTACTCCGTTTTCTACCTGTCATAAAAGTGGAGACAAGGCGGCCAGTGTCTGTAGTGAGGATGCAGACGACTAGTGCCTTTTGTAAATCATTCTGATGGTGGTTGAACGTTTTTATGTCTGTGATCTGAGCTGTGGAGGAAATTGCTGCTCAACTTCTGATGAAACAGAACGTAGTGTGATAAAAGAGCAGGAAGGCCCATTCTGAATAATGGGGACAAAAGTCATGGCACGTCAGCGGCTGTAACTTGTGGCAACGTAGGAGAGAAAAAATAAAACTTGTAACTTGTTCCTCCTCTTTTTCACTTAGTATAAACTCCTGTGCCCGATGCAATGACCAATAATAAAAATAACAGGGAAGCAAGAAATGCTGTGCAATGAACTACATCTTCTTTAGTTCTCTTTTTCCCTTTTCTTTCCCCATTTTGCTAAGAAAAGAGTACTGGGAAAGCATTGCTTCTCTTTCCATTGTCACTAAAAGCAGTTAAGATTCACTGCAGTCCACTGGCCCTCCTTTCTGCATTGTATAGCTCAAACACTTTGTGAGAGCAGTGACTAAGTAAAATGAGCATTTTATTGTTGGGCGGATAAGGTTGTCAAAGGCATGGCAGAAAGTAGTAGGCGCTATAGATCTCTTGCTGCGTTACGTGTCTTCCCGCTGTACCTAGACCAACCTAATAGACCACCTTCTTCCTCCTGCCATTCAAAGTCACATCTAGCGTCCTCAAGGACTACATTTTTGCTCATGTTAGGTGTTATGGACTCTGGAAGGAAGGAGAATGAGGTGGATCCTCCTCCGACTGGTGCCAGCGCAGCAGCGCTGGTAGCGTTCCAGCTGGAAAGGCTCCTGGATGAGCGATGTCAGTCTGCAAAGTTTGCTCTTTCATTCTTGTGTTCTTTCTTTAATTTTTTCTGCTGTTCTTCCTTCCTTTCTAAAAAGCTGTCAAAATTTATGATGCTCTGATTCTCTACAAGTTTGCTGTACAAGTTTATTTTGCAAACTAAAATATGGTATCAGTCCCTACCATTCTATCATACCGTTTGTGTACAAGCACCTACAAATGCACATTGACTTACGGTGCAGCAGGCTATTTTTTCTGTGAGCTCACAACTGCATATCAGTAGTGACCTTCTGTGCCATTGTTCATCTCATTCACTGTGACAGGACTGTCGTCATTCCCTGTTCAGCCAAAGTAGTCATTAAAATCCTTATTTTTATTTACATACCATGTAGCAAGCTACATCCAGAATAGAAGCCAGGCTAGTTTTTTTGTGGGGGGTAGTCCTAGCAGGCCTCCTCTGAAGTGCTGCTCTTCACTGAACACTGACTCCCCAGGGTGACGTCTGCAGGACTGGCAGAGAGGGTTCACACTTACATGGTGAAAAGGGAGACCTGCTGTAGAGGAGGAATATGGTTCTTCTCTTACGATTCTGTGAGCTTTTCACTCCCAACCCATTCTGAGGAGATGAACAGTGGCTTAATTTTGACTTGGACATCATGGGTGAAACCTTAGACATAAGTGCTGAAGAGGGACTTCATAGCAGGGGAAAAAAATTTGCTTGCAAATGCAAAGGGGTTAAATAGTGCATACTTACCTTAGGGCATAATTCTACTGTCATGTACATCAGGGCAGGATACCAGCTTACACCCCAGCTGTAGAAGATCAAGCTGGACAGAGAAGACTTGGTTTGCGCAGACCGGGAGGCTATTTCACAGAATCACAGGGGTTGCAAGGGACCTCTGGAGATCATCTAGTCCAACCCCCCTGCCAGAGCAGGATCACCTACAGCAGGTTGCACAGGACG
>VYXH01008454.1:39117-85178 GCA_013397275.1 Burhinus bistriatus | reverse complement strand
CACCTCTTGATGCACCCCAGTATGCCATTGGCCTTCCTGGCCACAAGGGCACATTGCTGGCTCATGGTCAACCTGTTGTCCACCAGGACTCCCAGGTCCCTTTCCACAGAGCTGCTTTCCAGCAGGTCAACTCCTAACCTTTCTCTGCCAGTAGTTGCAGCCCTGTGGCTGCTTCTCAGCTATAGCTGCACATCCGTCTTCCACATGTTGACCCTTGGCTGTAGCTACACCTCCCATTTTCCGCTGTGCTTGGCTCACCTGCTGTCGAATTCAGCCTTTGAAATTGTTCAGCCAAATGTCCCGCTCGCTTTCTAGTAAGGTGCGTAGCATGTGCTGCATGTCCTGCATGTGCTGGGCGTTGCCATAGGTGAAGCCCTGTGGTGGCCATTATTTATCTGATGAGGTGGGTCAGCGAGTCCCAGACTCTGTGTACTTGCTTGAAATCCCACGGCTGCTCAGAGCCAGAGAAATGCAGGCGCTGGGGCTTTGCTGAGCGTTACTTATGTGGCCAGGCTGAAGCAGGGTAATTCCTGCTCCCAGGCAGTCGTGAGACTTTAGGCTTATCCACCCCTTGTCGAAGAGAGTGTTTTCTACGGGCATGTATGTAATGTGATGCTTTATCATTGCATGAGCGCAGAAGGTGTTTTTTTTTCTCCAGTTCCGTGGCATCCTGTTGGTTGTGTGACATTTCTGTGGTTCTTCAAGAATTTAATAATGTTGCATGTTTTCCTAAAAACCCATCCTCTGATTCTTGCTGTTCTCATGGGAACAGAATCATGACAGCATTCCAGAGGCTCTCATTATATTGTGCAGCCGTTTTCTAATTCCTGCTCAAGTTGTAATTGTGCCATTTCTTTTTCCTGAGAGCACTTTTGGCACTGTTTACTGAAGGTGAACTTGCAAATATGTAATGTCATGAAAAAAAAAATTGCCACTTACTGTATAGCAAATGCCTTTCTCAAAAGCATCTTGAAGCTTAACGTGTGGATGACATTGCATGACTAAAGGCCTTAGCTAGCTGACCTTTAGCATCCCTCTAAAAATAGATCCCTTTCAATGCTGGCTCTCCTTCAGCAGCAGGTGGGGTTGTGCAATGGGTCTTCGTTACCTCTGGCACTTTCTCAGTGAAGTATGTGAAAACTAGACAGGTTTCCACTGTCTGTTGTATAGTAATATCCTGCATTTCTCAGTGGAAAGACTTCCCGTTACGTTACACTTCTAAACGTCTTTAAATAAAAGAAATATTGAACACAAAGATCAATGCCTGTACGGTTTAAAGATACACCCTATCTTTTGATGCCAGTTAATCTAAGTTGGAAATTATTGATTCCGTTCAGCCTAATATTAATAAGAGCAGTTCAGAACTAATATTTTATAATCATCAAGGCTTATGGAATGTAATGACAGGATAGAGAGCCCTCATTTTGAATTAAGGCATGGATTAATTAATTAATAGACTGAAGTACAAGTTCAATCTGATGGAACTTGGACCACAATTTCTTTTCTATTCTTTAAGTTGTACCTAATGTCTCTTAAAAGAAACCAATAAACGTGTGAGACTTGGTTTTGTATCTAATGATAAAAATGTATCTAGTTCTTTTTATGGCCATCTCTGGGGTGAGGAAAAAAAAAATCCAACAAAACAACAGGAGTGCTATACTTGAAAAGTGAAATAAACCTTCTGTTTTTAATTGTTGTGTAAACAGTGTATCAACAATGATGAGATAATTTGAAAGTGGGAGCTGTGATTGATGTTTCAATGTAAGTGGAAAATTCATTCCAAACAAATCTAATCCCTTTTAATTCTTACTGAAAATGGCATTCTCCTCTTGTGCCTTCTCCTGTCAGATTTCAAGGCTCGGACAGCATTAGAACTATTGGGGGTTGGTCTAGACGATACTTAAAGCCCCTTCCAACCCAAACCATTCTATGGTTCTGTGACTATCCCCATGTTGCATTTTAAACTTAATACTTACCTTATGATAATTTCAGATATTACAAGAAAGGTATTTGCAATAAAGACTTATTGTGAGTCTCAACACCATAATTGCTATTGCTGAGCTCTTACCATAGTTATGCTTAGTATTATTCTAGTTAACGCATGTAATGTAAAAAATAAAATGAAATTTAAAAAGCAAAACAAATGAAAACAAAAATATATTTTTAGGAAAATATACTTAGGTCTCGCTGCAGGATTGTCTATGTTTATCAGTCTTGTTGGGGAACTTTGGAAAGCGCTGATAAACTGGGATTTAGAGTCCATAGCTGCTGTTCTCATTCTGTCTCAGCAGCTGGAGTTACTGCAATTTCCATATTGTGTCTATTCAGACTCAATGAGAAGTATTTTGTTGCATAGTGAAATATGAATCGTTTTCTGCTTCTTAATGGTGCATACAGGAGTGGGCAAGTCTAGAGTGGGCTAGTTAAGAATGAAGCATCCTACTAGTTTTGATGCAAAGAGCTTCCTTCAGTTTATCTGTCTATATATTGCGCAAAGTAAAATATAGCTGGGTCGCAAAATATCACCTAAGTCCTGCTAGACTATAACAAGCCACCTGGTCCAGCAACCTGTCTTCTGCAGCGTTCAGGCCATGCTGAACGGCATGGCCCCTGGATATCGTGGCTGGTGATTATCGGTTCGGGGATTTGGGGTTTTATCTCAAGTATGCGCCACGTAGCATAATTTATTATTTTATTTCTTTATGGTTTAACATTGCATTTCTCTTCAAGCCGTACTGAAAATGTTTCTTTTTCCTTACGGATCTATCGTTGCCATTTAGGTTTTCTGGGTTTTAATTGCACAGGGGAGATCCATGAAAGTCACTGGCAGTATCATTTCTATCACCAGCTCAGAAATTACAGTACAGGTACACCCTGTGCTTTCAGCAGCAACATAGGTCAGAGAGGAGAATCTTGCCGTTGTATCTTTCAGTCCTTAAGTATGATAGTACCTATTTAGTGTAATTTTCTCTACCCCTTTATTGTTGTATTTGGCCTAATTCTGTTGCTTTTTGTACACAGACTTATTGATTAGGTAGGACCACTGTCTGCCTGACTTGGAGGATCAATCTAATTGTAAGTAAAAGAGCAAATACATGAGAAACTAGTTCTAACCCTTCTGCTAGTGACACTCTACGATACTTTCCATGTTCTCTTTGTATTATGTGGATTTTTGGTCATGACACCCTGAAACAGCCTTCCAGTAGGAGCGGAGGAATCAAACTTTGTTCTTGGATGTGCTATACTGATGCATGAAAATGAGATGAGGAAACACCAAGTAAAATCAAAGTGATAAATTGCAGTAAAAAAGAAATCCCAGTGCAAAAATCCCTGAGTGTTCTGATACAAAATTAACCCTTCTCATGATGATTGGTTTCAAGTTGTTCTTTCAGTCACATTTTAGAAGGTTTTCAACTTTGCTATTGATGCTTTTTTGAAGAGGGTTATTTTCTCTAAGAAGAATAAAATTCTGGCAATTCATAAATATGCCTAAAATAATCAAATTGGAAATACAGATCACCGTCAGCTGATGTCCTTCCTGAATGACCAGCATCTAATGCAATCTGCTTTTTATACTGTGCAAGTCAGTGAGGCAAAGAAAGAAGCAGATGTCGTTAGAATGACTGTGTAGTAACAAATTCATGCAATTATATCATGCTGTGTTCACATTTCACTTTTTCGAGAATCAGGTCAGTTTTGCATAAATTTTTTTTTTATTGCCAAAACTCGTTGTCCATCTTTTAGCTTTTTTTATTCTCCTTGGAAATACCACTTTAGAATAAACTTGGTAAAGAACTGAAACCAGATTAGACATGCAAATAGGGAAGACACATTTATAAAGGACGTTTTAATTATACAAGAAAAAAAAAAAAATTGGCATGGTGGTTATTCTGAAATACTTTCCATTCAGAATGCTTTTTGTTTTATGAAATCGGTTGATGGTGTGACATCTTTAAAATAAACAGACGCCCATGCTTAAGTATTTCCCTCAGGTTGAAACAGAGCCAAGAGCTGCACCACGTAGCAGTGAAGTATGTCTCCTAGTGAAGCATCTCCTATCCATCCCTCTGGAGTTTTAAGTTTTAATTGTGTACATTTTCTGTCAATTTGCAGTTCTCTCATTTGTTATGTCTTCCAGGTAACATAATAGAGAACAATCTGTGCACCACATAAAATAGTTTGACGTGTTCGTTATCGCCTCTTCCCTGTACAGCAGCTGCAGTCGGGTTGGATGATTTAGCAGGGCTAAGCTGGTAGGCTTTTATGTTGTAGGTGCTTCAGGTTTATGAGGAAAATATATGCTTGTTGGATGTTTTCTTCCCACTGTAAACAGAGTGCTAAAAGAGCATTTCAAACCTTGTGTAAGTAGCAAGTGACAGTTACCTCCACGTATGTGTGCTTGAGCTTCATCTTGGCCAGCCTTTGTTAGTCAAGAAGCAGTGGAAGGATCCAGAAAGAGCTTTCCTGACATATTGCTCGTTTCCTTAGCTGATCTCAGTTTACTGACATTCCCCTCTATGACTGAATGAATGCTTTTTCACTTCCAAGTCTTAAAATAACCTCTACTGTTGCTAGAAGAGGCTTAATAAATAGAAATAAATTAATATATAGCATTTATTAGCACAAGATGTGGATAGCTTCTGGCTAGTAAAACTGCTTTGTCAGGCAGAACATAAAAATGGAGCAGAATCAGTCACCAGGAAAACCTTAACGTTGCTAGTGGGCAATGAAGGAGGTTTCTCATGTGCACCCAGGAGGAATGCCGGCTGCCCGACCCCCACCAGGTTCAGCCCTGGGTGCTGCTGGCTGTTTGGGGTGAGGCTGATGGCAGTCACGCCACTGAGCTATCACCTGCGTCCAGGCCAGTGAGCGTATCCTCCCTGGCGAGCCTTGTCAGCCGTAATTACTCTACCAAAAATGACTTTCCCCTGCTCTGAGGGAGCCACCTCTGGAGATAAAAGGTTTGATGCTGTCTTCCTGGCCCACCCAGACAAATGGCTTTTGGGCAAACGCTGCTGAGGAGGACAGCAGTGATGTTGGTGCTGGTGCTTGGGTTTGTTCTACGGGCATTTGATGACTTTGGGTATTAGTTTGAAATGTAGTAAGCTGATTTCCTCCTGAAATAGGCCAATTATGAGGAGAGCTAGGGCAGGACAGCACCCATCTCCGATGTTCGCGCAGGTCAGTCTACTGTTATTTTATGCTCACTCTCGCTCTTGGGTTTCTACATTGTCCTTCATGCAGAAGCCCAAGGTAGCTCAAAAATAAGTTCCAAATCACATGTAATTCCTAATAGTGTCATTTAAAAAATCTTTACTCAAACAAATAACCTTTATGTCTGGATTTAGCACTCCCAATTGTTCCATCATTTAACTGGCAATATGTTTCGAAGCCAGACAGCAAATTGACTTGACTCTTTCAGTGTTGTGGTTTTAGGTGGTGTGGTTTACAGACAGGTAAGGCTCCACAGGTACCTAGAAGCTCAAGGGCAAGACTTACAGGTGTGGGAGCCGGTCTGCAGAGTAGGGTGTGCCAGCTGAGGCCAATGCAGGGAACGTGCAGTGGACGGGAGGGCACAGTGGTGTGTCTGCCACCCTCTCTTCTCATTTACCTGCAAAGAGAGCAGCTGCTCAGCTAGAGAATCAGCCATGGAGAGCATCAGCGGGCACAGCATTGTGCTGCTGCTGCATCGGGGCAGGCACAGAGTTTGCTCTGGTGGGCTTTTACGCTGGCACGAAGTGTGATCCACGTTACAGACAAGTAGTGAAAGGGAAGCTAAGGAAAAACAGTCTGTGTGTGAGTAGGTATGCTTAAAATCTGGAAAATATTTTGTTACGTACTTTGCTGATTCTTTGTTTTGTCTAAATGTTGAGCGTTTCCACCCAGCCGCTCTTGCCTCATTCATTTGCTTTTTTTTCTAATATGTGTACAATTAATTTTATTTTCATAAATGTTTTGAAGAGATTTTCCTGTGTAGATGAGGGATAGTCAGGATGGATATATTTGTCTACGTACCCTATATTAGACTGTAATTATTAGAAGGCAGAATGACACGTGAAAATTCCATAGCGACAGCTGAAATATCAATAAATCTAGGTTACACCTTGCTCTCCTCTTCAGTAGGAACTTAATTCAGTTATTTTTTAAATAAGGTGTCAGTGTACATAGCTATTTAGGAAGGTATTTGTGGAATGGAAGAGGGTGGGAATCATGAGGTATGCCCTAACTGTGTGCCTCTGAAACACAAATCTGGTTTTTGATGGTAGCCCCAGTGCAAATCTTGTGTTAAAAGTTTCCGGGGTTAGATAAGAACATAGATGCTTTTCTTTTTATATATATATATAGTTTTTTGTACAGGACTTTAAAAATGTACATTAACTTATTCCATATTTGAATTAAGGATAAAATGCTTCGTTTTATTTTTTCACCTTAACATCTTTCATCATTATGCGTTCCATAGATGATTAAAACAAAGGACTGATTGCCATGGATGGGTAATCCTGTATAATAACGCAAGAAGATGCCACAGAAACTGACTATAGATAGACACGAGGAAGACAATGTTTTTTACTGAACTGACATGGAGAATTTACAAAACATCTCAGGGTCACAGAGCATTGCGAATAATGACATGCGTGTCTACGCGCAGAAATTATTATCTGCATGGGAGAGTACAATGGGTGAAGGAAATATTCCCTTTGCATAACTGCAGAGCTGCCAGTGTTTTGTTTCAGAAGTCTTCTCCTAGCCTCTGGTAAATAACTTATATCAAAAGCATTCATGCCTGCAGAGAAAAAAGCTGAAGAACCAGACAACTTTTACTTTTTATTTTTATTTTTTTGCTGCTCCCACTAAAAGGTTTTCCATAACTGAGAGCAAGGGTAACATCCCAGGTCAGACAAACTGAAATTAAGGCACTCTCTGATTTTTCTGCAGAAATACTTCCACAGTGTTTCAGTGGCACAGTAGGTAGTCTTGAACTCTTCAGTGTTTGAACTGTGGCAAGGCAGGGAAAGAGGAGGAGATATTTTAGATGGAAGAATTTTATATCTTTTCAGGACTTTTTTTTTGAGAACATTTGTCATTGGTCTGTTTTTTTATAGTTTAGGGATAGGCTGGTTTGGCAGGGCTGAAGTAGCAGAAGAGAGCAGAACTAATGCCAGACATGTTTCCATGCGATGGTGGCTTCCTGGTGACTTCTCCCGAGCATCCCTGCTCACGTTCCAGGGCAGCAGCGCTGTTGACTCCTACAGATGCTGCGCCAATTTTGCCTCTGGCACGAGCTGCTTTGGTGGGTAGCATACGTAAATTTGTAACTTCATAGCAAGATGTCAGGGCTCTAGTAGTTGGTTAGATTAAAGAAATACTGATTATTTGAATTGTCCCACAGATCCTGCTTTTCTTTTGATTAGATGCTAATTGAACACACTGTAAAGCTGAAAAGCTTCAGGGAACAGTGGGAGACATTTAACTGATCAAGCCTTTTAAGCTGAGGTGGGACGCACCCAAAAGCTGTGGTGTGCAGGGAGCCTCAGGATAAAAGCAGCCGTGCAGGGTTAGCGTTTCCAGCAGGAAAGGAACGGGAAATGGCAGCTGTGGTGTCTACCACATCTTTTTTTCCAAAACCTGGCCCAGAAGAGGTGTTTTTGCTCCAGGAGACCACTCTGAGGATATATGTGACCATAGATGATGCTTTTGAACGCATAGTCTGTTACTTTTCGTTAATACAGTACAAGCAAGAGCATAGCTGTGTGCTGTTCACGTAGATGTTACCTTGCAGTTATGATCTCCAGCTCCTGCGTCTCTAGCTGGCTACATGTGTGTGATGAAGAGCAGAGGAGAGAAAGCACGGTGCTGCTGCTTACTTCTGCTGGTGAGGGAAAGTGCGAATTTTTATACTAATTATTTGTAACTGCCTGAACGTTGATGCTTGAGGAGCATGTCTAGGTGTCTCTGGTGCGTTTCCATCAGTCTGCTTTTGTCAGAGCAATTTGGAAATAGGTGAAGGGAAAAAATTGCAAGCTACAGTACGTTGACATGAAAATATATCATCTAATGAACAGCTTCATTTCCTAAATTGACTTTTAAATGGTAAAACGCAAGTATATGTATGGAGCTCAACAGTGCAGTTCCTGTTGATGGTAGAATTCAGTAAGCCCATCCCCGGCTGTAGATCTTGCGGAAAATATGTTTGCAAAGGATTCATTGAGGCATGAAAAACTGTGCTGGGTTGGCTGAGGAAGAGAAAAAAGCTGAATACACTGCTTGCCGGGCGTTAGTGGGAGGGGTTCCTGGAGCATTGCAAGCTGGTGGTGGAGCTTCCTGCACTCCTGTGGGAGGGAATCATGACAAATATTTTCTGTTAGGAAAGTGGAAGTAATGACATATGTCGTGTGTGTACTTTTTGTCTGAGATGTGCATGACTGTAAAGAAACAGATGGCTTCTTTAATTCTAAGCATGGGCATGTGGCTCCTCCGTTTATGAGGCTTTAACTCCTGTACAGATATTTTTTTATAAATTCTTTTTAAGAGGGAAGGAAGTGAAATTGCCTTACATCAATTCATTAAAAATTACCAGAAACAATAAAGATTATTAGGAAGTCTGTGTCCAGTGAACTACAAATATGTTGCCTAGACCAGACTGGAAAAAAAAAAACCCAAAACCCCACAAACAAGATGTAAAAGCTAACTCCCAGAAGGATGTTTGTATCTTTGCATTCATACGGGGAGCTAACGCCGCCCGGGCAGCTCTCCATCCCACCCTGCTGGGGTTCCTCTCCCATCTGTGCACGCTGAGCTCACACGCACCATTGCAGGGTGCAGTCCCGCACCCTGTAACACGTGCTGGTGCACAGACATTTGCAGGACAGGACAGCGTGAGAATTGGGCCTGCCTGACTTAAACGTAGGCATGTTTCTTGGGTTTTCCCACTCCAAAATTTTCCAGTTGCTGCTTGAATGCATTCCTGAGCATTTATTTTTGTTAAAGTGAGATGGACGTGAGGTTTGGACTGCAAGTTGCTCTTGGATAATGTTTTTTTGCCTTGGAGTGAGTCTGCCCAGGAGTGATTAAATGGAGAGAAGGTGGGAGTCCATACACCAAGGTAGGAGATGTGGTGCCTTTTCTTGTCTTTCTGCGCTGCGGGAATTAAAAACCCGGAGACCAGGGTAATTTGGCTGTTCTGCCAGGCTGTTTGCTTTGTCCTCCATGATCCTGTTTTCCTTTGGCTCGTGCCTGCAGGTCTCTAGCACCCCACTTATTTGCTTAATACCACCAGTGATGTACTAGCACCAGTCCTGCCCAGGGGTCACCTCAGTTCTTTTCTTTGCACCCCATAAAGGTGTGCTGTAACGATAAAATATTCCTTCTCTCAGTCCTTTAGCAGCTCTATTGCTTTGAAACAGTAACTTGATACAGAGACCATTAAAAACCTGGGAATTGCAGGCCTTTATTTCGCTTTTTAAACATACCATAAATAGGTTTATGCTTTTGTTTTTAGTACTTCTGTGTTGAAGAGAAACCTTGGTTCAAGCCAAATGTGTTTCCTTACTTTTCTAATGAATGTAACACTGTAATCAACCTCTTACGAGTCTGATGACACTCCATCCGTAACGTGTGATTCAGAGCACTGCTAATTTCTTCAGGCTGACTGAAAAATAAGGCAGAGTGAAGTACGTTCCTACAGCTAGAAACATAATGTTGCCATGTTGTTTTAAGTGCCCTTCAGACAAAATTAAGATATATCCTCTTTACAATTACAAGATTTGAATAGATCCTAGCTTTTAATGCACAGGCTCGGTGACCCGCTGATGATTTTGAAGGTATGGTTGTATTGCACGTAGTCTGCTGGTGTTTTGAACACTCTGTTCCATTTTTCCAAGAGTCTCCTTCACCCTCAGGGATGGCGTAGGCAAGGAAAATTCCTCTTAGAGTCAGAAACTGAATGCTTTTCTGTACAGTAGTTTGGAGACTGATTGGCTTGTCTCTAACCTGTTTTCATAAAAACATCCTAACTGCTATCTGTTCTTCACCATCATGAATTTTAGCCTTATCCTTAATTATGCTGGTGCTTTCTAAACACTATGGCAAGTGATGATGGTATTGAAATGAAGAGTGTTAAAAATGGAGAGAGGAAGGTGGGAAGAGGCAATTGTCCCTTTAAATTGTTTCAGTTAAGAAGGGAACTTCTTCCACATTTGAGTTTTGAAGGTAGAGTTCCGTGTCCAGTGGCATGGGGGAGAGGGAAGGAACATCCAGTGGGGACTCAAAATGTTTGGGAGCTGCTGTTACAGGTTTATTCCACTTCCTTGAAGATGAAATAGAACAGATGCACAATGCAAAAAATAGCGGTGATGGAAAATGCACATTGTCGCCATCGGGCTGATTCCTGCTGTAGCGCTCTTGGAAAACTAAGGGCACAGCAAACGGGTTGTATCCGTCACCTCAGTGCATGGTTAAAAGCGTACTTCTTTGGGACTCCTCAAACATCGCTAGAGGCAACTCATTGGTCAAGTTCAAAGCTTGGAGCACTGAAATACCCCTGACTCTTATTCTGCTTGCTCATTTCCAAATTACTGCAGAGACTGGGGCCATTTCTTCATTTGCTTCACTGAAATAAGGCCAGAGGTGGTTTCAGAGCTTGTATCTGGTGCTGTGAATTTGCGTCTGGTGCAGGACTACAGCAAACATTTGGTAGTCTCCCAGATGATGCAGCTTAATTGTAAGGAGTAATTTTGAGAGTATTATCTGGAGATCCTTGTGAAGCTTTGGGGCCTTTGCTGCTTCTAATCTCTAGTGTTGTCTGTGCTGAGCTCAAGGACAGAAAGCTTTCAAAAGCAGCGGAGGATTTTTCTGGTTGAGAATGTCCTTGCGCTGTTCGTGGCTGTCGTCACTGACTTGGTTCCTTCTGATGTTCACCTGGAGACCCCAAAGCATCAGAAAAACTTGTTCAGAATGTGGTAAGTTGAAAAACCCTTTGGACTGGCATGTGCTGGGAAAAGGATTGACGAGGGAGAAAAGCTACAGAAAACCTCCAAGAGGCAGGTGAACGAGGAAGGAGTATGAACTTGGAAAGTGTTGAATAATTGTCAGTTCCACCCATGTGTTTATGTGCCTGGTACAGAGAATTTGGGCTCAAGAAGGAGACTACATGAAGTGCTTGGAAGTTACCCAGGCATCCCTCAGCTGAAAATAGCTGGTGGCAGGGATATATCGAAGGGCAGTGTTGTACATGCTGCTAGTCCCTGTTCCCAGGAGTCAGCCTGCAGCTGGTGCTGGAGCACTGGGCTAGGCTGACCCTTGTTCTGAAACAGTACCACCACTCCTACATGAAACGCCATCTTTCCACCTCAAAGGCTCTTTTGGGACAATTTATCTGAATTTTTTTAAACCTATTCCATTAGAACAATAGGCATCAAGATTATAAAGGTAGTGTTATAATACAGGTGGTTGGGAGGAGCAAAGATACAGTAGTTTCCCACCTTCTGCTGTCGCAGAAAAGCTCATGGCTGTGGTGTAGTGGCACATGGCAGAGCTGGAGGAGGCATGGTCCATCTTCTTGGTGCAGCAGCACGGGGAGGCAAGACTGGCAAGATAAGACTAGAGGATACGTGGCAACAAGCATAGTGAAAAGAAGACCGAAAGGTTTTAGAAAATATCTGACAGCGTTAGACTACGTGTTTTGGGATCCTTTGTGAAGGGGATGTGAAACTTTAAAGAATTTCCTGGTGTGATGATGGTAAAAGGGATATGAGCCACTCAGACCTCCTATGCAGGTGACTCTATGGAAATGTGTAAATACTCTTTAAAACCCCACTGTATCACTTTATTCTCTTGTAGTATAGTAGTTACTAAGGAACGTATTAACTATTCACGTTATGGTAGCAAAAGAGATACTAATTATTTAGCAGGTTACCCAGGAGGCCTTCTAAATAAGAACTGAGAAACAACTTTAGAAGTGTTTTCAGAAATAAAAGTAGTGGGTGAAATTCTCCTTAGTTATCTCAAAACAGTCCCTTTGAAACCCAGTCACTTTCTGTGAGTACATGGAAGGATCTATCTTGGGTAGTGAAGGAAAGCAGAGATGAGCCTGAGGTATGGCCTTTGTGTAAAAGACAGAGATTGGCCAGCCCGCAGGGAGGATATAGGCTGTGTTGTCACTTTTAGCTAAAGTGATTTTTCCTTTAGTTCAAGTGAGAGGCATGTGTTTTGGGGGCAGAAAGGTTCTGGTTCCAGTGCCAAATTCCTCTGTGTGTATGTCTAGTGCTTCTCCCAGCATTGGTGGCTTAGTTACATGAGATGTAGTGGCTTGAAATTAAAATAAATAAAGAAATAAAATCTGTTTAACAAACTTTTTCATGTAATGTGAACTCTGAGTTAATTTATAGGGAGGTATGTAATGAGGGCACCAGCCTGCTGCAAGCCTGCAGTGTTGTCAGCAGAGTTACAACATTATTAAATGTTGAGTGTGAACCTGAGTTTCACCAAACAGGTTTTTGTTCTGGAAACAGCAGATATGCACCTAGATTTTTTTTTTTTTGTGTTCTTAGGCAGTTCATTTTACTATGTAGTAGAGAATTAGTCTTGCTCAAGGATTTTGTGCTTCACTTCTGGCTACTGAAATGGGTTGATCCTAGTGTAGAGGGCTGGGCTTAATTATTCTGAACTTGGTGACTGGAACACCTGTAAAGGTCCCTTCTTAAAGGCTAAATGCTGCCTTGATTGTCTTTGTACCTTCTCTTGGTGTCCTTTTTATTTTATTAAGCACAGAAAGATTTTTCTCCCTACCTCTGGGCAGCAGCCCTCTCTCCACAGTTGGTTTTTATAGTGACGGATAGCCTGGGCTGCACACCAAGGTCACAGGTTGGTTCTTACTATTTCAACTGTGGCACACCACACTCATAATTTGTCTTTTCTATATTTTCTTTTCTATACTCATAAACCATCTTTTCCACCAAATATAGGAGGGAGTTTATCAGTTTTATCTGTAAACTTACATCCCGCATGACTGTCTTCACAGTACTGTCTGTATTGTTGTAGGATTTCCCTTATTATCTAGTGAAATAACCTTTTTCTGGATGAAAAGAGAGACTCAGAATGTTATAATACTCTTGTGTTTGAATGGATTTTAAGGCCTAAGCAAATCAAGGTTTTCCATTTTGCTATTTCTCTGAAGTTTTCCTGAGACAGAAGAGGCATTTGGCACAGCAGGTCATCTTCGACGGTGTCTGAAAACAAGGCTGCAGTCATAGGAATATGGATGGTAGCTGCTCTAATGAGCGCAGCTTACATCGAATTGCTTTAATGAGTCAGTGCAGTTGTGTTAGCCTTATTGCATTTCTGAATTAATGGCTTGGAAGGAAGTTTGTTAGCCTGCTTTACTTGAAACCAAATCAAACAACCGCCTGCCATATTGTACAATGACATGAAATAGCAGAATGTGAATTTAAATTTGCCTCAGGCTGCGTGTGATCCTTTCTATTAATAAAACGACCACGTAGCAACAGATAGGTGTTAGAATATTAATCCCAATGGTTAGGGTGCTGGCTCTGCACGCCTAGCTGTGGGTGGCTGTTTCAGATCAACGGTGTCTCTGTTTTAATTTTAATGGCAGTAAGCTAAAGCTCCTGGCCGAGGGCAGCCCTGCCCGTGGCCACGTCAGGCATCCTGTCCCTTCTCAGGCTGTCAGAAGCCGTGCACGGGGGACCTGCACGGGACCGCCAGGCTGAAGCCAGGCTGCCCTCAAGGGAAAAAAAGCAGGGTTTTATTGCACATGTGGCAACTTAGCAAAGCAGAAGCTTTAATGCGCTTGGTCGTTATCTTGGGGTGGTATGGTGCAAGGTTGGGATAGTCGCCTTCCATCACAACAGCCCTATTTTTACTTGATCGAGTATCGGCTAGCACAGGGTTCATCTTTTGCCCAGTCAAGGCAAAAGCTGTGACCATTCAACATTGGAAGCTCTTAATTTTTTATTAATTATTTTTTTTTTTTTTAGCTTCATTTAGTGTGGTTTTGTGGTTTTGTTTAGCTGTGGTGTGAAGAGTCAATATAGAGAGCTGTCCTTCCTCAGCTCTTCCATTTCTGGCTTACCCGGGATAGTTTCCTCTTGATTATATGTAATGGTATAGAGTTCTCACTGGCTGTTATTAAAAATACCGTGTGATACTAGAAATAGAATATAATAACTTGCAATAGGGAAATAGGAGAAAAGGTGACAAATGACAAAATGCAGTAGTAGTTCTGGGAATGCAGCGCAAACTGAACAAATTGCGGAGGTTAACTGGAGGGTGCCTGGCAACACCCCCTGTGAAGCTGAATGGCGAGCCTGAGCATGACAGTGAGCAAAAGGTATTTTTGTGAATAACACTGACCCTGAGGCATTACGGTTAGTGGGGAAAACCAAGCCATTATCTGACTAGACATTGAGATTTTAAAGAGTAGAATCAATGCTGAAGTGATTGCAGTGTTTATAAGCCTAAATTAAAGAAAAATATTAAAGAAGACACTTTTCAACCATTAACAGGTGCTTTGATACTCCTGAATCAGATGTTATTTTGGAGGGCCTGTGGGGTCCCTGATTTGAAATGAGATCACAATGAATATCAGAGACTCAAAACTGAGAAGGTTAGTAGAAAATCATCACTTAATGTTAAAAAACAAAACAAAGCAAAAAAACCAACCAAACAAAAACCCCAAACAAACAATCTGCAATTTAATTTATCACTAAGCAGAGTCTCCTCAAATCTGTCTACAAGTTTGAGTGGGGAAACCAAGGCAGTGCTGCAGCAGATGGGCTTGCAGCGCCCAGCTCCAAGGAAAGCCAAAATCCAACCGGCAGTTGCAGAGTACAAACAGAGCCACTTCACACCGAGTTCCAAATTCACTCACGCAAAACCTTTAGGACCACACCTTACCCAGGTGAGCAAAAATACACTTTTACGTGGAGGTAGCTAGTACATTGGTACCACAGTGCATGTAAGAGCTGAGCTGATGATGAAGGCTGTGAAGAGAAACCTCCAAGGCAAGGCACGTGCAGAGCAGCTGGTGAGAAGATTGTTCCTTTGGGTGAAGGCGTGTGCGGTACTGCCCGAATGCTTTGGAAAATCATTCTGAAATTGTTTTGTGAAGTAGGATGTCAGGTTTGGATTTGCAGACGTCACATAGGAGCATGTGTTGGAAGCCTTTAGCAGATGAGAAAATACTTTGCAAGAGAATCGAAACTAAAAGATATGTGCAGAGATGGAGAAGGGAAATCTGCATTTCTGCCAAATACATACAGCAAGTAAAATGAAAGCCTGAGATACCAGCAAAGAGTTTAATAATCAAAGGACAAGATGGGGAGGAAAAAAGAAGAATAATGTGACCAAAAAAACCCAAATCAACACCTGCAATTTTGCATGTGAAAATGAATCGTGAAACTTTAGAGTAATTTGTGTTCAAATTAGAAAAGATTAATTTGTGTATACTGGGAAAATTGCCTATCAATTCTTGGTTATCATTGCTATTATTGAATAGCTTTGTTGGAAAAATACAACTGCAAAGTCTGTAATCTTACATGTAAGTCAATATTTGCTAGGCATGATATATTGACTGAAAATGACAGGTAATGAATCACAATTTGATTGTTTGGAGTTTACATTTTTTTTGCAAAAGGACATGATTTAAACTATGTAACTTTGAGCTGGCAGTGCAATGATCTTATGGAAAAGGAATGCTATAGAAGCTGGAGAATCAGATTCAGATTTCTATCTGCTGACTTTCAGGGCAGCATCATTGATACTGGGCTTGCTGCTATCTGAAGTTGTATTTGAGAGATCTCTTCCACTTCTGGAAGAGAAGGATGGCAAAAGTGAGACATTGTACAGGTTTTGAAACAGAGCATGTGAAGGTGATAGAGTAGACGACACCGCACCAAAAGAAAGGCACCAGAAGGATGTACAAGGCTAATGCAGAGGTTGAGGTATGCGTGTGTATATGCATACCAATGTGTGTGTGTGTATATATGAACTTTTACATACAAAGTTTTAATTGGAAGTACAATTGTCTGTTTAGGGCTCCAGTATAAATGTAACATCTCAAGAGTATTCAGGTGAAGTTGGGTTTGTAAGTTCAATCATGTCAGTAATATTTGAAGAGAGGAAACATGCAGATTTCTCTTTTCATCTCAAGGTCTTTGGTCTCATGTTTGTTAGCTGATATGTTGTATTAAAGATTCAACTTAGATATAAACTGTAATGTGAGCTTCTCATTAGCTGCAGGAGCGCTGTGAATGTCCCAACCCACAGAGCCTTCCTGGGTTATTCCATCCTTTCCACCCTTGAACGTTAGCAAAGATATTCCCCCCGACCCCGATACACTATCTGACATTGTCGCTGCATATGAAGCAATCTTTTGTAGGGCCAGAGAGATCAGTTGTTTTCAGAGAGAACATAAGTTTTCCTAGCAACTTCTTTACATCCTGCCAGACTATCACATCTGCCCTTACACGAGCCATCTCATTTGCCAACGCGTAGGGGAGGGAGGGAGGAGTAGCAGTCCTGGAGTGGCAGCAAATTACCCAGGTGAAAGAAACAGGTATTTCACCAGATCAGGACACAAGTTGGTTTGCACTCTGGGAGCACAGGCCAGGCCTGTGTTATTACATGGAAAGGTTTCTAGTGATTTTGCGGGGAGCTGACATAGATTCACAGCTGTTCAAAAAAGGTTTCCCCTCTTTTGCCCTCTCTTCCTCCGTCTCTTGTTCTGCTCCAGAACGCCCTAGGTTTGCAAATAAGCAAATGCATTGTGGCTAGTGGCTGTTTGCTTGGAAAGACTTCAATTAGAAAAAAAAATATAATTCGAAAAGAGGAGGAATCTTGGGCTGGAAACTTTGCTTTTTTTATAGAAAAAGTTTTCTTTGAATGTTTTCATTCACCTTCTGTCAAGTGCTTTCTCCCACTTACATTCTTTCTGACAAGTCCTTTGTGAGATGCAGAGAACAAGAGTGAAAGGAGAAAAAAAACAAACAAAAAAAATACATAGATGTCAAGAGTGCCAAGGACAGCAGTAGAAGTTTGCAAGTTTTAATTTTACTTGAATGTGAACTGAAAAACAATTTAAAGAAGGAGCATGTGACTGCAAGGTTTGTTCTGTGTTGCATGCTGCCAGGCTGTGTTTCCAGGGGTGCAGCTCATGGATGGGGCTAGAGATGGGAAGAAGATGGTGGCAGTGCTCCTCAGGGGTTGGGGAAGAAACTCCACATCTGGCATCAAAGCAGCTGAGAGGATGGGTGGTGGAAGGTCAACTTCTGAGCCAGAGTAAGGGCAGAGGCAGCTGGGCTTGTTTGTGCATTCGAAGCAGACTGAAGGAATGAAGAGCCACCAAAACCCAGAAGGTAACTTGTGTTGCTCGTTCCTTCTGTCGCTGGTGAGGGGGGTATTCAAAACAGGACCAAACTCTCATTTCTTATGCATTACCAATCACCTACTGAACAGTACCTTTCTGTCAGGAACAACCTAGATTCACAGCAGGATCTGCATCAATACCCAGAGCTGTCACTTCTTTCTCTTAATAATTTATTTGCTTCTGTAATTGCTTTGCAGGGTTTTCATGACATCCAGGGAGTGAGTCTCCATCACAGATCTTCACATCTGAGCTATACCATGGGTTGTGCTGAATGCTGAGACATGCTGATAGTTATTAAAACTTGCCATTCACCTAGGTGGTCAAACTATGCAAAAAACAGTATGCAGATATACTTGGGAAACAGATTCCAAATCTGTTCCTGGCTGTGCAATGAGCAAACTAGTTGTGGCTTATTAATACTTTCATGATTTCTGTTTTAATCGTGAAATTGTTGGCAGATGACAAGGAGTAGATCTGAGCACAGCGAGAAAGAAACATCCTCCCTAACTATTGGGTTAAGCCTCAAGTAATTGGATCAAAGGCATCTGCATTTAAACTATGTACATCCACAGTCCTCTGATAATTTAGACTTGGTTGCAGCTCCCTGCCAGACTGCGTGTTGGTTTCATCGCCTTACAATGAGGAGGGTGAATGGTACATGCTTAGTCTCATGGGCGCTGCAACCCATCAGTCCCAAGGTTTCGGCATAGCCATCGACTCTCTTCCTACAGCACTAGGCAGAGGGAATGTAGTGGGATGGGAGGAGGGATTGGCTGTGATATGTTTGAAGAGCAAAATGGGTGGTTAATCATCTTTTAGAACTGTTTCTGTCCAGTAAGTACATGCAGATCTTTCTATGCTCTTGTAAGAATATACCACTCAAATACTTCAAATCAGCGCTCTACCGCTTCCCCTCTAGTGTTTTATTACCTTTCACTGGACTCTCCGCAGGCACATCCATACACATCTCTGCTCGCTGACTTGCAGCAAGCCTCTGCGCTTTATTGTGCTTGTGCAATACATATTTGTTCTGCCTGCCTCGCTCAGAAAAAAACAGTCCTTGTGCCCTAATATCAAGCATGATTTGGAAGGTTGCTTTTCTTCCATTCCCTTCAGCTCAGAGAAATGTGGGGGGTGTTTATTGGTAGGGTTGCTGGGGAGAATAGCACTTTTGGGAGGGAAAGTGGAGAGACGAAATGTAGGCAGATCTCCTGTCCTCTTGTACCCCCCTTCCCTTACAGAATCACCAGGGTTGGAAGGGACCTCTGGAGATCATCTAGTCCAACCCCCCTGCCAAAGCAGGGTCACCTACAGCAGGTTGCACAGGGTGGCGTCCAGGCGGGTTTTGCCCCTCTCCAGAGTCGGAGACCCCACCACCTCTCTGGGCAGCCTGTTCCAGTGCTCTGCCACCCTCAAAGGAAAGAAGCTCCTCCTCATGTTCAGATGGAACTTCCTATGTTCAAGTTTGTGCCTGTTACCTCTTGTCCTAAACCTCGACACCTCCTGCCTTCTGGCGGTGTGCACCTGAGTGTGGGGAGAGTGGAAGTGGGCCCTCCTTTGATAACCGGTTGAAAGCAATTCTCTGAGGAGATGCTCCCTGTGTAACCTGAAGGAAGCTGAGAACCATGCCAAGAAAATTTCCTAACAAATGCACCACCACCGACGTCATCTGTGAAATGTGGCTGTCTCAGGGGTGGGAGGCTGTTTTAAAATGGCACTTAATGTAAAATAAGTGACCATGGTTAGATTAACAGGCGATGCATGTTGGAATGATTCGAAAGGAAAAAAAGTTTAAGTAACTTCATCAAAACTGGTTTTCATTTAGACTTGTCTAGAGGATGGACATACGATTACCGTTGTCTCATTATAATGTTTTTGTTATTTTCGTATTTTAATAATAATAAAATTGTTCCATCTTCGCAGGGCCAAATATTTTAACTGTGACAATGAGAGAAGAAATGGACATAAAAAGCTATGCTGTAGTTTGGGGAGAAGTCTCTCTATAGCACAAGGGATTGTTTCCGTGGGACTGTAGCATCTCAGTAGGACTTTCTAGACACCCTATTGTTGTGTAATATATACAAACCTGGCAGCCATAGAGCCACTTGCGTGTGCTATATATAAACCAGAAAGTTTGTCTTTGCGGTTTGTCTGCCCTTGGTGTCTGATTGTTTTGCCTCTTCTTTTGCCAATGTGCTTTCCTTTATTATTTTTCAACTTTTCTTGAAGAGTCATTCCCACTTGTCATTCAAGATAATCCTTAATACAGCTTTCTACTACTCAGTGCTTTTTGAATTTATTTTATTGAATATATTGCAAATGAGAAGCTATCGTACCATGAAAGTTTATAGATAGAGCTTTCCTTTTTTTGGAGTCCTTTTGTAAATTTAAAAAGGGCTGGTGGTTTTCTACAGGTTCTATTGTTAAAAGTACAAAGCAAAAGATAAAATCCAGTGGGATATATATATATACACAAAAATTATTTTTATACTGTCCTTGTTCTGGTCACTCCAGCACTCTTTCCCTGACATTAGTGACATGGCAAGGGCACATTTGAAATCTTTTGTAATACTGCTTGTCAAACATGAACTGCTTCACATGGTGGTTGCTGCTGGCTAGAAGTCTTAAGCTTCAAATAATAATCTCTTTCAAGTAAAAAGCAAGCACGCAAAACTGCCTTTTATTCACAAGTTATTGTTCAGGTGCCCACGCTACAAATGTATGTTAAAACCAAGATTAATCCACCATGTCTGTATGGTCTTCAAAGAATGAAAGATCTGACCATATTCTTAGTCCTGATGTTTTTTCTTTGTTAAGTAGCTATAGTGTTAGGAGCTACCTATCTATCTATCTAAAAATATATATATATAAAAATATGTTTATCGATATGACTACGTATATACCTTTTGTGGGAAAAGATTTTGTGTTTTAGCACTTGGCTCTGTTGGTGCCTCAGTGTTTCACAGCAAAGGTCCCCCCATTGAGGGCATGCTGCACATAATTCGTGCTCTACAGTGAGTGTATTTACTGGCCTAAGCCAAATGGACAAGGTAGAAGACAACAGAGCAGAGCTTAAGAAGTTATATCACAGAGAAAGACTAGAAGCCCTAAAGGCCTCTCCTAGATTGCTCTGCTGTCATTCTTCGCTGAATGATGAAGAGCATGTGAAAAATGATTGGCACGTTTTTCAAACAGATTTCACATCTTCATCTTCACAGCTGTAGAGCTTTGGACTTAAATCCCCTTGGACTGAAGGAGGAGGACTGCAGTAGCAATTGAATGTGTGCTTCCAAGGGTAGGTTTTGGAGCTTTTCCTTTAGCCAGAATGAGTCTAGACCACTAGTAGAGTACAGAGCTGAAATTAACCTCTAAAATACTGCACTGAAAACTCGAGGAGATTAAAATACGTTGTTCACAGAAATCTCTGTGGTAGGCAGTGCAGCAGTCTGCTCGTCCTACTGAAGCTGCTAAGTAAGTGTTGGAACAAGGCAAATGTGAGAGTCTGTTATATGTCAGCATCTATGGTACAGGACAAAAATGTTGGTCCCAAAATAAAGCAGGAGTAGGGAGAAAGTCTCCTTCAGGGGAAACGGTTGTGACTATAGTGGGGAAGGACTGGTGAGGAGTTGAGAGTTTTGCATCATTTGGGCAGCTCTGGCAAAAAGAAACTGGTTTTCAGCATCATCTTGTTCTTCTCCAAAACCTGCTGATGCCACTTCTGTTCACTGCTGTCACCTTGGTCCTCCTGGGTTTCTGCAGGGACATGACCACCAGAGAGTGGGAAAGGCAGGGAGTGGAGGTGGGGCAGGGGGCTGTTACCTTGGCTTCAGTCAATTCAGGTGGAATTTCATCTGCTGTGGTAGCATTTACACAATAAATATAACCTTGCAGTAAAGTAAAGAGACTACAGCTGGTCAAATAATAGCCGTCTGCTGTCTGTAGCGCTGTCTGCTAGCCTCAGCTGCCTCATGTCACTGGTTTAAAAGGAGCACTTTTGTCTGTTCGTTGGTTACTATAGGGTCTTTGAGTAACTGTATTGGACCACAGCCCATATCTGCCAAATAGTACGTGTCTCTCTTGGAGAAACTCTTGAAATACCACCTTATATATCTTTTACGTATTGGCATTTCTTGCCTTTGATATTCTTGCTGTGAAGGGAATGGAAGTTTTGGATTCAAGGAATGTTTTATAGTTTCAGCAGGGTTATTTTTTTTCTAAGACATTTTTTCATTTGTTCTGAGTCAGGGCCCATTGCTAAGTTTCTCAGGAAATAACATTGGGGGGAAAAAAAAGCACTTTCTTAATCTCATTAACTCCAAACTTTGTGAAGAGTGCTACTTGCGCTCCTGTTAGGACAGGCTGAGGGAGCTTCTTCATGATATAGTGCAAGTCATTACAAAACAGTAGCTTAATAACCAACTCAAGGAAAACATCCTTCCTTGGAAAAAAATCCTGTGGTGAATGTTAGTTAAAATATTTATGCTAACAGTCATCTGCATGGCTTAATATTATTCGTGAATTCAAAAAGCCTCCTTGCTCGCGTGTATTCCACTGAAGGTGGCACATCTGTTGGAAATCTACAATTTGTGAGCATTTACATCAGCATCTGGCAAGAAAAAGTTGAGAGAGTGAGAAGAAATCTGCTTTCAGAAAGGTTCATTTGGTGGCATTTTGCAGCATCAAATGGCCCATCTCAAAAGAAGAGTACCACCTTGATCTTACTAATTTGATCAGCAAAATTTGATCTGTGACTGCAGAACATTTGATCTATAATTTAAAAAGCAGGACTTCATCCGTGCGGAGGGGGGGAAGTGCTGTAGGTTAGTGCTGATCCGGTAAGCAGTGACACGTGCCGCAGAGGCATTTGTTCGGATCTGAGGATTCGGTCCACCTGGAGATGCTTCTCCAGACTCAGTCCCCTTGCAAAAACCCGTTGTGTCCTGGGCCTCCTGCCTCTGCTGCCTTGGGGCGGGGTGGCTCCAGTCAGCTGTGACATCTCGGTGGGGGCGCAGGAAGAAGGTGGGGATGCAGAAGAAGGTGGGGGTGCTCTGTGCCTTGACCGCTCCTGGTGGAGATCCAGGAGGCAAGAAGAATTGTCCAGCAAAAGTAATTTCAGAGCAGCGAGTTGTTTCAGGGAAAGCATGCTGGCAGCTTGACCACGAGTTCTTGTTGCTGCCGTAATTAAATAAATAAGCGAGCAATTAGATAGAAACTGTGGCAGCCTCAGAAGCGAAACAGTCCCCTGCCTCCTTCCCTCCTCCCCCTCGCTGTCGCTGGCGGCAGAGCAGCGCTGCAAGCTGGCTGCGTTTCACAGGAGATGTGGCTAAATTTCTCAAGAAAAAAATATCTAGAGGGACAAGACGCGATGCTCTCATTTCTGACATCTTAAGCTTGTCGCAGACGCCGAGCCTGTTTCACCCAACGTGATTATCTCTCCCTCTGTCAAGGAGGCAGATGCCTCAGCTAGGAAAACATCGTCCCCAGCCTGTCATCTGGATTCTATAAATGGAAATAGGCCTTTGCAAAGCCAAAAATTATATTTAGTTGCAACTATGGGGGGAGGAAAAAAAAGAAGAAAAAGAAAAATAAAGTCCAAACCCTTCAGAATTTCAACAGGAACAACAAAGCACTTAGGTTAGCCCTTAATCATCTGCAAATGTTGATGCATTCATTAAATGCAGACTGCATAAATAAAAGTTATTCTTCTGTCACTCCTTTTATCTCTACCTGAAGCATTCACTTGCCAGTCAGGTTTCTTTGTACAAGCCATAAATATTCAGCTTTTTCTGGAATAGTTTTTACCCAGTATTTGCTCTCCATATGCCAGCAGCACCAACAGCAAAACGCTGTAAGCTGGAGGTGTGCGTTTAGGTGATTTAGCCTTGGATAGTCTGCAAAAGCCTTATCTGACCGGGACTTATTAGCCCTGTGATAAAGAGTGAGCTAAAAATAAAATTAAGATCTTGCTGGTTTAGGTACGAAGGAGATTTAAACGTTGTCCATGCTGCAGTCAATGCTGGGAACAACTCTTATGTGTCATGTTACTGTTCTGTGGGATAGGTGTAAGTGGCCATGAGAGATTAGTTATTAAGGCACAGGTTTTAATAGCTTTCTGTGTGCGGTGCTGACGAAGCAGACTGAACTGCCAGTGTTTTAAAGGCCATTCAGGAGAAATCAAGGAGATGTTTTACAGAGCGTGTCACTAAACACAAAGTTGGGTCAGCCAAAAAATGTGGACTTGTCTAATTATTTCAACCTGGGTGGGGGGAAAGTGTCCTTTTGAATTTTTACTTTTGTAGAAACTGACAAAATTGTTCTTGGGCAACTCCCACTCCCTGTTTTGTTGTTGGCTGAGTTTCTTCATGGCAAGCAAATGGGGAAAAAATTAAGTCTGCGCAGTGCTGTAGGAATGCATGTAGAGCAGAGGCTGCTGGAGGCATGGCAAGGCGATTCCCAACCTGAGACGGAGAGGTAGGGGCAAAGGGAGCGTGAGGAAAGCAAGGGTACTCTAGTGCTTTCAGGTCGGATTGGAGCAGAAAGGGTGATAGAAACACTTAAAATCTTCTCTTGACTGTGCTGGAGCATCTGTGTTGAACCCCTGGAAGGGGGAGGCTGTGCAGACTCAGGGTGCTGGTCAGTCTGGCACCGTAGGGCACCCAGTTCCCAACAGCCCTGTGCCAGAGGTGTCTGGCCATTTTTGTGGTTGTGATCAGTAAAATGAGAGCTGCAAAAGCTCCGGAACTTACATAGAGGGTTTGAGATCAAATTTAACTCCTGTTGCCTCTCATGGGGCTGTGAACACCCAGCCAAAGTTTACGGTGAGGTAGGATTTTGTTTGTTAGTGTTGCTCATTAGGTACATGTCCTCAATGGGATGGGGGCTGATTTCCAGAAGAAGGTGAGCAATTAGAGTGTGTTGTTACCTAAGGGCATGGAAACCTGTGCAAAAGCAGAGAGGAGAGCACAGCAATGGGCACTGGCTGTAGCCTTTGCGAATGTCAGTCCAGCCTCTTCACATGTATCCAGGAGTCTGCGCAGAGCTCTCCGTTATCAGAGGTTTCTTTAAGAGCACGGATGAATTAATTGCAAAAGGCTTGGTGACAGCATATCAAAGTATAATTGCATTTGCTGTCTCTTCCAGGAGGGAGGAATGTGGAGATGCAATTAGTGATGAACCACACTTGATATTTTGCCCTCCCTCTTCTAAAAACGAGTGGAGATCATTGATGGTCAGGACCTTGCTTTTTAATTCTCATCTTGAAGATGTGTGCTGTTGCTTTTGAGGCCTTTTAGGTTGCTGATTTCCACTGTGGGTGTGTTGCTGCCAGCAGTGAGGATAAATTGTGTGTGTCATCCTACCATCCTCTCATCCCCTCTCCCAACTCATGAAATTATGGTTACAGATCCATGCAGACCTTTCTGCCCTTACCCTGTGCAGAGGAGGGAGAAAACCTTTCCTATGGTCCCTTTCCTCCTGCCTGACCTTGCCTTTGGGGAGGAGAATAATAGAATTATAGAACGGTTTAGGTTGGAAGGGACCTTAAAGAGCATCTAGTTCCAACCCCCTGCCACGGGCAGGGACACCTCCCACTAGAACAGGCTGCTCAAAGCCCCGTCCAACCTGGCCTTGAACACCTCCAGGGATGGGGCAGCCACAGCTTCTCTGGGCAACCTGGGCCAGTGTCTCACCACACTCACAGTCAAGAATTTCTTCCTAATATCTCACCTAAATCTCCCCTCTTTCAGTTTAAAACCATTCCCTCTTGTCCTGTCACTCCACTGCCTGATCAAGAGTCCCTCCCCAGCTTTCCTGTAGCCCCTTTAGGGACTGGAAGGGGCTCTAAGGTCTCCCTGGAGCCTTCTCTTCTCCAGGCTGAACAACCCCAACCCTCTCAGCCTGTCCTTATAGCAGAGGTGCTCCAGCCCTCTGATCATCTTTATGGCCTCCTCTGGACCCGCCCCAAAAGGTCCATGTCCCTTTTGTGCTGGGACCCCCAGAGCTGGACACAGTACTGCAGGTGGGGTCTCACCAGAGTGGAGTAGAGGGGCAGAATCACCTCCCTNCTTATCCACCAAGTGGTCCATCCGTCAAATCCATGTCTCTCCAATTTAGAGACAGGGATGTGGTGCAGGACAGTGTCAGATGCCTTGCACAAGTCCAGGTAGTTGACTTCAGTTGCTCTTCCCTTATCCACCAACGCTGTAACGCTGTTGTAGAAGGCCACCAAATTTGTCAGGCACGATTTGCCCTTAGTGAAGCCAAGTGGGTTGTCAGCAATCACCTCCTTATTTCCCACATGGCTTGAGAAGAGAAGACATGGTCAAGGGCTGTATTGCCTCTCCCCGGGCACTGGCTCTGCCCACACTGGGTTTGCAGGGCCAGTGCAGAGGATGCAGGGCTGGGGTGGACTCTAGGACTGGAGGAGCTGCCAGGTGTACAGGTGGCTATAGCCTTCTGGAGCTCCTGCTAAGGCTTATGGACTTCTTCTTGGATCTCTGAAACACTAACCAGGTCCCCAGGAAACAGCCTGTGAACTCCCTTGAAGAAATTCATGGAGAAGTTGACTCTGGAAAGTTTTACTGAAGACTTGTCTGAGAATGCTGTTACATTACCACAGGTTCATTAGCAGATATTTGTGTGTTTGCTTTTCTCCTTCCTCCGTCCCCTTCCTCCCTCCTTCCCACTACTGGTCATTGCCTGGCTTTCAATGGAATTTGGTTGTTGTTCATTACCTCACTTCTTTACCCAGAGGCTGTCATTTTTATTTATTTTAGTATTCTAATTTCTGTTTTAGGATCAAAAAGAAAATAACATTGACCAAAAAGAATTAGAGGCAATAACTTTTTTAGAGAACTAAGCCTTTGAAAATAAATTTTTTTGTTCAGTTTAATTTCATGGGTGCACAATTTCTATTACGTGTAGGCCAATTGGGTTGCAACAACTATAAAAAAAATATTTATTTTAAGTCTTGTAATGTGTTATTTATGAATGCATTACAGTTATAATGATTCACTTACAGGGCTATTGTGACAACAGCACCTTATCTTAAACATGGGAATTTGCAACATGAAATAGTTAATTAACAATAAGAAAGAGAACAAACTGAGAAGATGCATACAAATTGACAGCACTAACAGAATAATATCCAGGCTTTATATGAGTTTGAATAGCATAGAAACTGAGAAATCCTAATGGAGGAAAAAAGACTTAACTTCTATAGAAACTTAGAAATTAGTCTGGTGTCTGCAAATCTCATCTGTCATAACATAATCATTGAAAAACTCCTTAGACTTTGCAGGCCTGATTCAGAGAGAATTGCAGTGATAAAATAAATGGGATCCATCGCAACTGTGCGAAGACCAGTGGATAACTTAATCCTGCATGGGACTTACTTGGGAGTATCAGAATATATTTGCCAGATGCAAGATAATGTCAAGTAAATATTTAAAGCTGTAATCGTGCCACAGCATGTTGGAGGATAATAAAAGGTGCTGAAAGGGAGTTAAGTGCATTCAATTTAAATAGATCATTTAAATGAAGGAAAGCAGCGATGCAATTTTGTATCTAGAGGCAGTGTTCACCTAACAAGAAACGTGGCAAGGGCGAGCAAACTCCTGTGGTTGGTGGGAAATGGTAGAGACTCTGATGGGCTATAAATACTTTACCATCCATTCTTTGTTTCCAGCATCAGTTTGCTGTGACTTTGCAATTGTGGTGCTTTTACGCTGTGTGTTGACAGTCCCTTTCCTGCATGGAGTACGTGGTGCTGAGGAGTTTTGGTTAATGCTTGGGTGGAAGTTGTGTTGTCAGAGTGCAGGCAGGGTGGGTGCTGCTGAGTACGCCTGGGCTCCGGAGAGCAATTCAGCACCGGGGAGCATTTGGTTAAACACCTTGTTTATGCAACTTGCACCTGTTTCAAATTTTTACCCCCAAAAAAGCTTCTGTGGAACTTTTAATTACTTCACTTCTTGTCTTCTGGCTATTTCCTTTGTTATAGGTGGTTGGGTGATGGACATCTACTGAAAGGAATGAATATTGGAGCTTTGGCTTCTTTCTGCCTAAAACTTCAGCCAGATTCCCATTATTTTCACTATTCTGAGAATAAATAAATGAGATGCAGTGAACATACAACATGTCAGCTCTCCACGCAGTTTCTGTTTTGTTCACCCACAGCTCTTTCACATGCCCTTCCAGGCAACTGCCCACAGTGGGACACTTAGTCTAGACATGATGTGAAGCTAAAGCCGTTAGTCAGACTCTATTAATATATGATATGCGAAGCGTTCCTGGAGAGAAACTTCGGCGCAGATCTGTCAGATACGGCCGAGGAAAGCTCTCTTTCATTGTCTTACCTGGTGGGAGAGAATGACTTCTGATGGGTAAGGGCAAGGTCTGAGCCCCAGCGTCACGAGCAGCCTGACCCACCCCGGCTGCAGGAGCTCTCTGGTGGTTGAGTCAGCCCTAGTGTCAGCTCCTCAGCTGTGAGACGCAACAATTACAGCAATAATACAAGTCAGAGAATTGACAGAACCATTTAACGTATGTGAGAGTGACAGTGAGTCATCTCTGATCATTGTGTTTAGCAGCCTGGAGATCCGCAGGTCCCCAGGACAGCCTCAGTCCCACATCTGCATGACAGCTCAGGACAAGGAGAAGCAGCTCAAAGTCACTGTCTTCTTCCTTCCAGAGAAGGCTTCACATGGGTTTGATGCCAAAAGACCAAGGCAGTGAGAGGTAGGACCTGTTGTAGGCAGGGTGGGATGGCTTGTCTGTTAGCTGCAGCCTTTGTCCCCTTCTCCTTAGTGCGGTGGCAAGCTGGTGCACCAGACAGTGAGCACATTAGCCCATGACAATTGTGTATCGGGTGTGAAATGAATAGTTAAAGGCTGGCTAAAATGCTAACAAAGTTTTGCAAAAACCTGTTTAGGGTTTCAGTTCAGGAGCAGAGTGCATTGGCAACGTGGAAGTTACAGATTAGTAGATTCACAAGTAAAAGGAAGGTGGATTTGTTTTCAACCTGCGAAGACTTCATTTCTTAAATGAATTCTGTGCGAACCCATTAAAAATTTATTTTGTGTTCTCCAGCAGTCACTTAAGATGCAAGTGGAGTTCGTGGGGGCTAATATTAAAAATACTGTAAGTGCTTATGTGGCATACAGGGCGAGGAGCAACAGAAAGCCTCCTGCCACTGGTGACTAGGAAGGGTGCAAATACTGCTGGGCACCGAGTTCACAAAATTGAATGGTCCAAAGCAGCGCAATGCTCAGTAATAAGTGTTTGCAGGACTTACGTACTCGAGCACTTGTTGTGACAGCTGTACGGGCCAAGTATTTAGCTACTGCAAATTGCTCTGAGGCTTTTCCTGAGTTTTTTGCCGTTTAACTGTAGCTGGTATGAATCCACAAGTTCCAGACATTTACAGGATAAAAAAAAAAAAGTCCTTGCCACGTTTTAAAGTTTTTGAACCAACTTCCAGAATAAATGTTTTAATTTATTTTGAGCTATGTAAAGGCCCAGTAGGCACAAATATGACAATGACATGAAATTAGTGACTTGCCTCTAATATGGATGGTTTCAAAGTAGTACAAAAAGTGATCGTGGTATCCCAGGAGGCAGATCCCCAACTTCAATCTGCAGCATGCAATATCCTGGCTTAGTTTGAAAAGAGTGGTGTTTTCTTCTACTGAAATAAAGACCACTTACTACATCCTAAACACTAGAAGCTAATTTATCGCTCAGTACTGAAACAGTATCTTTTTTCTAAGACAGACATTTGTCTTTGGTAGCTTTCACATACTGTCATAAGCTAGAGGACTGCAGTATCCACTTCATGCGCTGGGATGTGAAATGTGATGATTTTTTTCTTCAAGCTCTGCTGTGCTTGCTGCCTGGGGTTATTTTTTTTATGTCATTTACAGCACTGAACACCAATGTGAGCATATTATGCAATGTAGTGTAAAAAATATATATAAAGGCAATAAACTCCACTGTTACTTCTGCTTTACCAGAACAGCCTTATTTGATCATTTTGCCTTCTGATTTCTGAAGAAGTTAATTCCAAATAGTGCATTGCAGCTTGTGTGTTTTTGAGGGCATGTTGATGTGTGTTGTAGGAGCTCCTGCTGCAGAGCCGTCCCCCGCGGCTGGCAGTGGATGGCAGCCGTGCAAGCTCGGGGAGCGACAGCCACCCGGGCATGGAGATCACCTGTAGCAACATCTGCGTTTCGTGCTAAGTTGTGTGGAAATATGCGCTGGTTTGTAGAAGACTTAAAATTTATTTCTTTTCCACAACCTCATCACTGCGCCCTTCCCATTGGTGACAACCTGTCAGTCGTGCACAACTGCAAGACAAGTTGACCTTGACTGGGCTGTTTTGAGCAGACCAGTGACCTACTATAGACTAGAGTTGCTCATCTGAGTTATTCACAGTTTGGCTTAAGCACAGAACTTCTTGGGTCTTTAACTCTTTTTTTTTTTTTTTTTTCTTACTAGTATGCAAAGACTTAGTATTGAAATTCCTTTCGTATCAGACTTTACTCTAGAGTGCCAGCAGTTTTGCGTTCCAGGTTGTGTGCAGAGCCATCTCAGTGCACCTGGGGTCACACCGACGTCAATGCAAACCTACTCAGAGCTACAGTGGTGGCAGCATTCTTGGTTTATCTTCCCTGACTGCTTCCACACCTGCTCCGTGAATGGAGTTGCTGTGTGGCATCGGTGCTCCTACCTGAGTGAAGGCAGCTTAAAACAGTGGCAGGACCAAGACAATCTTGTAATGCTGCGGTTAAGCAGCCTGTCTCGGTACCGCCTCCAGGCTGCGCATACATGGGGTAGGTTGGCTTCTCTGTTTTGGGGAAGCCAAGGAGATCCTGCTCATCCATCACCCACCCGCAGGGCAGGGAGAAGGCGGCAGCTGCCAAGACATCTCCCTGCAGAGTCCACTTGGAGAGGGAGGAGCTGGTAGCTTCATGCTTGCTGAGGTGAAGTTGGCTCCAGTTTGTGCTGTGAGCTTCTGTTCAAGCTGCAATAACTGGGCAGTGAAAGTCCTACTCGCGTGGTCCCTGGTCTGTCCAGTCAGTGTGGTTAGCCACGTCGCTGCACGTTCGCTGCTTGCAGCGAGGTAGCGAAATCCTTCCTGCTGCCGTGACCCAGCGCTGGTCACCCCTCCCGCCTTGTCTTTCAGATTTAGCAGCTGCCTCGATGAATTGAAAGATACCACTTTAAACATAAAATAATAATATAACATTGAAAGTCATGCTTTATGAAAATTACTGTAATTCTGGTGCAGTTAGGCTGCTAGCACACAGTGGTTGTGCTGCCCGCTATGTGGAAGTATGTAACAAAGTTGTTGGGTAGTTGAGAACGATCTCAATATACAGAAAATGCAGCTGGACTCTACAAGCATGATCGTTAAGGTGGACAGTAAGAGGAAAACACCGAGCTAATTTGGCTTGATGCTGATTAAATTGATTAACAGTGAAAAGCAAAACCGTGCTGTGTATATGCACCAAGTGCACTGTAGCTACGCTGCGTAACAGTGATAGTGTAATTGCACGTGGATTTTTGTAGTGTCCAAAGAGATTTGCATAAGCGTAGAGAGGGGAAAAAATAATTTCAAGTACAGTTGCTATACCTGCGTCAAGTGAAGGCTTCTGAAATGTGGTCCTTTTATTTTGGGAAGCGGTGGAAATGCAGTCGTGTGAGTACTGTTGCACGTCACTCTCAATCGATACGCTATTCAACTTAATGCTTCACGGGCCGGATGGGGCTGGGGGCGGGCAGGGAAGCGGGCTAATTGTAAAATTATTTGAGGTGCATTATTCAGTCACAATGTTGGCAAGCTGGATGTCAGAGCTTTCCCCTAGCTGGCTGGGGAAAACTGTTCCAGCAGCGGCATCTGCAGTAGGTAATACCCTGGTAAATGCAAATCACAGTGTAGGACAGGGTTTCTCTTGGTCATGTGAACGACCCTGTTGAGACGACAGTTGAATAATATTTTTCAGGGTGATTAACTTGCTGGAACTATTTTTTTGGGTTGCATCCACTTGTGTACGGAGGTGAATTTAACTAAAGCTTTAGTCTAAGAAAAGAAATGAGAAAATGTTGCGGCCTTTCTTTTGACTGTTTTACAAGTGAAACATTTTGTGTATGCGTGCGTTTTTATGTGCAGAGACCCAGTTTGTATAAGATGAATTTTTAACCTATTGAAAATAACTTCTACCCTTAAAATGAAGAGGAATATTCATTTCAGGTTAAATTAGATTATTTTTTTTTCTTTTTTTTTCTGAAATGGTGTTTCTGCTGTTCATCCAGCAGCTGCGTGCGTAGCTCTGCTCAGAGCCGCTCGCCCCTTTGGGCAGTGCTGCTGAACCAGAGCAGCGTACAGGGCTCTGCCGCTCCCAGGTCTGTGGGAACACGCTGCACACCTCTCCGTGGCACACTGAGGTTTGGTTTTTTTTGCTCCTGCTGATTAGTTTTCTGTGCTTTGCTTTGAAAGATTTGCTCTGAGGCCATTTCTCAGAACAGCTCTTTCTGTAATGAGTTTGAATTTTAAAACACTCCATTTCTTGCCTCCTTCCTTTTGTTAATCCACAGTAAATGAGGCAAATAATTGGGAGGTGTCACCTGTCCTTTCATGAATGGTGCTTCTGTTCTTGTCCCCTTCTTCTGAGTGAAATGCCCAAGAGCTGCAGTAGCGGAGAGTCTCTGAAGCAGAGTCTTAGTCTGTTGTACTGCTGCTCGTCTCCTGTTCCCCAACAGATATGGCTGATCCTTCTTTCGGATCTCCAGGAAGGATGCAGTCTTTTATTGGATGATTTTGTTGCCTTTTGCAGGCTTCTGTTCCTTGTTCTGCTCTTCCCAGATGATTCTGATTTCTGTTCATTCTTTCTTTGTGTTTTTGTTTTTCTTTTCTCCCCACCGCTAGGGAAATTTACGTCTCCTTTTGTAGCCCTTCTATTGTCAATAGATGCTCTATAAATAGGAAGAAAAAAGCTACAGGCATTCCCACTTCTCTTGACTTCCTGTGTCATTTGAAACTATTCTAGCTCCAAATAGGACTAGATTAATAATTAAATTGCTATTAAAGTTACGTTGCACAAGAGCATTGTAATATTTCTTAAGTAATGAACTCTAGCTCTCCAAAGCTCTCTTAAAAACTGTTAGCTTCCCACTCACCCTTGGACCTTTCTAGCAGTTCTCTTGCCGCTTGCTCCTCTGCTTGCCTGATTCTCACCACACTGCAAGGATATTCCCTGAGAAACAGTGGCATTCCTTGCTTTTTCTCCCAAACTTCCTTAATGGAGGGAAACATAAGTTCACTGTTGTGCACTGTGTGACTCCGAGGTATTCTCTGCATTGAGCCGGTCAGAGTGGATTTTGGGTGAGGTTGGGGGTGAGTGAGGGGTGTGAGCAAGCTCTCGTTTCCATCCGGGACTGCCTCCCGTCTCCTCCTGTCATCCACAAGGCTCTCTTCCTTGCATCTTTCCAGCAGAAAGAGGAATGGTTGATCCACAAGCTGCGTGCTTGTTGTGGATGGAGTGCTGCGCTTCACTTGTAGAGAGAAGCAGCAGTATGTTCATTGATATAAAACAGGCGTTTAACAAAGTTTGGTAAATGTGACAGTGTCTTACCAAGATTTGAGATGGCAAGGCACACTTGGTTATCTACTGCATAGAGGTCAGACAGAACCATCAGGGAGACCCTCCCATTGAGCCACGAGGTTCAGAAAGGACCCCCTTGCTTGCTAAACTCCTTCTCAGAGAGGAGTCTGGGTGCAGCTGGATCCAGTCCTAGTCCCAGACTTGGTCAATGGTTTGTCTAAAGGATTATATATGCGCAGTCAGTCCTTTACATCACTTAGCTAAGATTCCAAAGTTTGGCATGCTCTTAGTCACTTACTGAAGATCTGTTGCACCAAGGAATCTCTGAACCTCAAGGAGTAACCTTGGGAGGCATCCCTGCTCCAGGGGAGATCCTGGTGTGCAGCTCCCTGCTGTACAGGAGAGCTCAACAGGCTCTTGGGCTGTTCACTATTTATGGGGGTAAGATGATTGATCTATAGTCATATTTGCATGTTGACCACAGTACCAGTATTGCTTAAGTTGGCCCTTGACTATTGTGTTATCTGTCTCCCCAGAACCACATTGAGCCGGGTGCATCCATCTCAACTACATACACCCATTACGACCACCACGGGTGGTTAATTGCTTGGGCAGGGTTATGGGAGATAAAGATCAGGTTGGCGTCTGGCGGGGAGCACACCGTCACAGTGTTGGTGCCTTAGGTGGCAGCCAGAACTTCATCTGAAGATGCAACGTCTTTTGGTGGCTGTGCAATTTGGCTGAGTTATCTTCTAAAGCTGGCCAAGCAGGTCATGCCATTTCAACATCCTCCCTTGAGCCAACCCCTGCTTCTCCATGGAGTGTCCCCGATAGCACTCTGGTGTGCTTACAACTCTGCCGTACGCTGGTCTGTGTGGCTGTTGCTCTTGATACGTGCACTCCAGAAAAATGAATAGTACACTGTAAATTACTATCTCCTCTGCTGTGGTGCATGGAGCAACCCACCTGTTTGGAGAGCAGCCAGCTTGCGTTTGTTTTAGCAGATGGGGAAAGCAGAAAGCCGCTTGGAGTATGCAGGGAAGCAGTATTTATCCATTTAGTGGCAAGCACGGCAAAGTGGTGAACCGAGCTGCTGAGTTAAACACGAGCGGGCACATGTCTTGCACAGCGAAACTGCAGATCCTGGTGGCTGGGAAGGGAAAGGCAGGGGGGTCTGCACAGTGGAGAGTACATTGTGGGTGTTACTTAGCCCTTGAGGAGCAGGAGCATGGATCTTCTTGTTGGATCACAGCTCCGATGTGGGAGGCTGACCACACTGGAGAGGAAACTGCCGCTCTCCCAAACCACGCTCTTGCGCGTGGGCACAGTAAGATCACGGTTATAGGCAGCCGCATCGCTGAAGAGTGGCCAGATTAGAGCTAATCAAAGGCTGTTGGGTAGTAGATGGGTGCCTGTAATAGCTAGGAAATCAGGCTATGTGCAGAAATGTTAGTGCCCTGTCCGCTGAGGGAAGAGGAGATGCACTCTTAGCAGAATGTATGGACAAATTTTTTATGTCGGATGTCATTGTCTTTATTATGCACAAGGATCTAAATGCAGCCTTATCTTGACTAGTCTTTTTAGAGGATAACAGCCTATTACTGCTAGCAGTTAATCCAATTACTCTTTTAGGTCAAGGGGGGGGAGTGTTCTGTGCAAATATTTTTGGCAGATCTGACAAAAATTATTCTGTGTGGTTGACCCAAAGAGAACGTATTTCAGAATCTTTCAGCAGATAAAAAATTTAGAAATTCTAACACATATTGAAAGAAACATGTTCAAAAGGGCTGCAGGCTGTCAATTTTGATTGCAAGACAGTAGTTACTTATTTAAAAAATGAAGATATTTCACAATGGAAAGTAGTTTCAAATCGGAAAATAAAAGCGCTATCTAAAATCATCAGTGAAATTCTCAGAGGTGGGGGTGAAGGCAGGGTTGTGCAAACCTTAAGAATTAATTCAGAATTAAACGTTTTGCCCAAAGCAGGTTTTGACCACATCATTTGGGCTCACTTTGTTCCTGGTTCTCTAATAAGGACTTTATGGAGTGTATAGGAAGGGAATGTGCAGGAACTACCGATGGTCTGTCTAAAGCATGGAGGACCCCTGTCTTGGAGAGGAGAAAACCACCTGTGCATGAACTGGAACAGATTTAAGTGGAGTTTGTTCCTACTTTCTTGGAGGGGAAGGTGTCGTACTTGATGAGCCAGGTTGGATGTTATGCTTTGCACGTGCCTGACCCAGCCCCGGGAGTAGGACTGTGGCACTCCATCTCCTCCCACAGCCTTTTGCAGAGGGGATTTCTGTTCACTGGTTCATCTCCATCAAGGAATGAGGCCACCAGGTAGGGTTAGGATTTGGCAGAAATCTTTTGGGGCACTTATGCTGCAGCCTCTGCTGTGGCCACAGCAGTTTGGGGCTGTTTGGATGAGATTCATGCTGGCGTGGTTGGCTGCGGCTGCTGCTGGGGTAACAAAAACTGATCCAAGAAACAAAACCAATACTCTTTGTGGGATGGGGAACCTTCCCCAGGGGCTAAGTCCAGGCTGCTTCTGCCTATATGAGTGTTGGGGAATCTCTGCCTCACGTGGCAATCGCAGCAGGAGCTGGGTAGTTGGCTTTACCATAAGGATTATTACTTGGACATCAGTAGTGAATTTTAAATATTCCTGTGACATTTATGCCATAGATAGTTCATCCTCCCTTTCCCACCAGACACAGAAAAGAGCTCTTAGACCATATACCATTGAATCCCAAAAGCCTCAACTCCTAATAACCAATTGCAATCTAATTTAGATTAGCAGTTTGAAAAATCATTAGTTCAAGTAGTAAAAGCCCTCTCGTGGAGAAGGAATTTGCTTCCCCAAGATTGTAAGTATCTGAGCTCTTAGAGACATCTATTGCCCATCTCAAAATTTATGCTATATTCATCCATGCCGTAAAACTGTCCTTTTAATATCAGTTCAAAAATGAGCACAGAGAAATAGTTGCCATAGAGGAAATTTATCATATCAGTTTGAGAACAAAAGACCAGGCACTGCTTCCCAGTAAGAGGAGTGAATACGTTGCACCACCGTGTCTCTGGTGGGCTGTCGTCCATCATGGCCTCCATCCAGCTGTAACGAGAGTTTTCATTTCGAGCAGAGTTTTAATTTTGAAATATCCTCTAAAGAAACTCAAGGTAAGAGTAATATCTTCCACAAAGTATTTTTGCTGTTTTGGGTTTTTAACTCTGAATGAGCTGGTGCGTTTCTAGTGTGGTACCTGCTTTTGTTGGTGTACTGGGGAGAAAGGAGCGGGGCGAAAGGAGGCATTCCAGAAATGGCATGTTGTGAATAAAAATTAGAGAATATGGATGCTTGTATTTCCTGTGACATCTGTCTTCGTTGGGAAAACTGCAAGTCAGAGTCAACAAACTTCAAAGTTGAGAGCACACAGATGCACGCTGAAAGGAAGGTTTGTGGGTGAGTCAGAAGTGCTGGGGCTGTTTGGTAAGAATACTTCTTTGGGATTTTAGCAAAACTGGATAGGGAAATGATATGGATTGCCATTAGGAGGATTTGAGTGTATCACAACCCTAGAATAGAATTTTATTTTATTTTTTAATTATCTTGTAAGTATTTTTGTGCCTTGAGTTTATTATGGTGTTCAGATGGCCAACAAAAAAATCACACCTTAACCTGGGATAAATTAGGGAGAAAACAAAGCAGTAAGGAAAAGAAGCAAAGGGTGCAACCTGCTGTAGGTGAGCCTGCTCTGGCAGGGGGGTTGGACTAGATGATCTCCAGAGGTCCCTTCCAACCCCGGTGATTCTGTGAATTCTTGTTGCACGTATACCTGAGAGCTTTCCATCAGCAGCTTCAATGGGTAAAATGTTATTACAGAAAAATACCCCACTTTCTTACTCATTCCCTGTCCTGCAGGCACTCACTTGAAGCAAGTTATTTTGGAGGGCTTTTTTTAGTTGTGTCCCTGTGAGGAGCTGAAAGCAGCTTGAATATCCTAATGTTTTCTCAAAAAGGGCAACAAACATTTCCTGCATAACTCTAAACAGCCTCAGGGGCCTGGGTCCCTTCACTCGTGACCTTTCTTGCCTGGTTGTGGGTGGAGGAGGCAGAGGATGAAGGAGGTGCTCGGTGAGACTCGTCATTTTGTTTCGCAGCACAGCCTGGCAGGCTGCAGCAGTGAGGCATGAGCTGCTGCTCTTATTTTTCAAAAAGGAGTTGTACTGGGGGAATGGTTTTTTTACAACTTGCTCCCTTGTGCCAAAGAGGGGGGATTTTCTACACTTTGTGGCTGCATGATTTAAGAGGCACTTGAATGCTCTTCATGGCTTGAAGATCTAGTGTAGAGCTATGACTTCAGTCCTTCTGAAATAGCAGGAAAAGTAATTTATTGCAAGTATAAGTATCCGGGGGTTCACAGCATGTAAAACTAACCAGACTAAGAAAAGTAAGGGAACTGAAGGAGGAAGGAGAAAATTCATGTCTCAGGTAATGACCTGAAAGGTCATTCAAGGAGGGAGTGGATCCATGGAAGTATAAAATCTTTGTGTTAAATTGTGTCATAGGTACAAGAACAAGAATCTAACAGGAAGATGGGGATTGTTTTGGCTGGATATCAGTATGTATTTGCCCTATGGTCGCTACAGCCTTTAGGTAGCAGAGTTGAAGCCTCCCCATGTAAAACCAGGGCTGAAGGGGGGGAGATGCTTCCTTACAGCTTTATTAAACTCTGAATCATACCAAAGATTATTCAGTTGGAACCTGAGCCAAGGCCTATGGACAGGGTTGATGTTATGGATTCTGGCAACTCTAGATGGGACTGAAATGCAGTTGGACATAAAAGAAGGACACAAACCAGCAGAATGTTTAGCTGGTGTGCTTATAGAAAGTAAACATGTTTGAATTTATCTTGAAAAACATGCTGGTGCCGGCAGTCATCCTAAAGATCACTTTCCTCTGTCTCAGTAAGGCTTGTAGGAAGAAGAATTTTTTTTTTTTTTTTCCTACTGGCTTGTCAGCAAGTTTTTATTATTGTCATTATTTTATTTAAAAAAACAAACAAACAAACAAACTAAGGAATATGCTACAGGCTGATATTTAGCGGGTTGAATATTTTGACGTAGGAAACATAATAGTTACTGCAGCTATTTTATGCTAACTGCTGTGCAAATTCCTCTCGTATACACGGTTGCTGTGGTTTTGGTCTCTCCATCAAATTATGAGGGGAGGATGGGGGAAAGAAAAAAGGTTTGGGGTTCTTTACTAGTATTTTAATCACCTGTGTCCATGACATATGAAGTCTTGTCCATGTTTTACTCATGGGAAGATGGAAATGTAGGCCAATGAGGCGTTTTACCCATGGGGATGGGGAGTACATTAGGGTGAGCCGCTGCTGAAGTATAATGACAGAGGCATACCTGGGTATCCAGGGCTGTCAGGGTGACTACGCGTCTGCCTTCAGGAGGGCGGCCAAGGAAATATAGATGTGCCTCAATGAAGGTTTCTTCTAACTGCTCTTGAGAACAGCATCCATGTGATGGAGTGAGGCTGGGCATCTGTTGGACTTCTCATGGGTCTTCCGCTGCCCTTGGTGAGCTTGGTGCTGGCTTGTGATTGCTACCCAAATTAACTGATTAAAAGCTAGCTCCTGTATCTGTGCATTACACAGAGGAGTGTAAGCATATCCTAGGTCCTGCAATTTGCAGTCTGTAACGGAGGGAACAGCTGAGTGAAAACAATGTTCTCTGCTCCACATAGCACAGTGTGTAAATACTGCTTTGGATTTTCGTTAATTTCCTAAAATTTACCATTACTCTTCTATTCTGGTGTATGTGTGACTCTCTCATAAGTGTGGGTTTTATCCCATTAGGAAAATTGTAACAGATTCCCGGTGATACTTCTAATTTTTCCAAAGTGCTTCTTCACAATTGTTTAATAATGAACCTTTCATGGCTGTGGACTGATTATTTTTAGTGATCAAAAATGGACATCATCAGCTTTTTAAAGCTTTTTACATTAGATTCTGTGTCATTGAAACTTCTCTGTGGATTGGTTCTTGGGACCCATAATTGAAGTCCCATAGCTGCGATTGCAGTGGCTCCATGAGGGTGTCTGGCTGTCATCATAGCAGGGAAAAGGAGGCACAGGGGTCAGGGGTTGTTCCTAGTTTTGTAATAAATTCTCAGCCTGACTTGAGGCCATTCATCATGTTAAGAAAAGGTTTTAGCTGTTCCCTTCAAAGCACTGACATCAGTTAAGTTATCCATACATCATTCCAGCATTAAGGCTTTATTAGAGCTGTGGTTCCTGGGGTTTGCTCCAGATGTCAGTACTATGGCAATCCTCAAAACCAAGGCTCATTTACCCCTGCTGTCCCAGATTCTAGTAACCTAACGTGCTTTTGTTGATCTCAGCATGTTCTTCACTTATTGAAGGTGTGGTTCTCTTTGTGGCTTATTAAATAAATCTGTGTGTAGGTGGTGATGTGAGCATATAGGTGGCTGATAAAGAACCAGTTACATCTTCTCTACCTGGCTTAGTGAGCTTACCCTAGATGGGGGTGGACCTAACTAGCGATGTCAAGCAACTATTTACCAAACACGGGATGAATGGAATCAGTCCGTGGACTTGGTTTGCAGATGCTGCATGAGGCCTCTGAGAAATCATAGCCCAGTGCCAAACAGCTTTTGTGGCTAGAAGAATAGGTCCTTACACCATACCTCTGGGTAATCTCCAGTAGCTCCTTCTCCCCTGCAGACCCTGTTTAGCAGCTGCTAAGCCTGATTTCTGCTTTTTTTTTCAGTAAAGTGGCAGTCCAGCATCACACAGCATTGAGCTTGGTGGGTCACTCTTTAAGCTCTCACAGTTGAATGGGGCTTCTCAGGAAGGGCTCTGCCTCCCCAAGGGTCAGCCCAGGGACGTGCCTTTTGCCCAAAGCTGAGGAGGTTTTGGCAGTGGGGCATGCTCAGCTCGCTGGCAGAAGGTAGCTGTGCACTTCACTCCTCTGCTGGCTATTCAAGTTTCAGGGCGTGTGTTATCCCTTCTCCCTCTAAATGTCAGAGGGATGGTGCCGTAGGGCTCCTGCACCGTTGACGTCAGTGGCACAGCTCTCTGGTGGCTTTACACAGATGCTTGCAACAGCAGCTTCTGGGTGGTCTCTTTTTGGAGGAGTGACCCAGCAGAGCTTGTTGGTCTTTGGCTTATCTTGGGTGTTGATTCTCAGTAATTGCTCCCAGCAATTGCCCTTCAGTCTCAGGGCTGTCAGCGTGTTTCATGAACACATACGTACCCTTCAAACAAGCCAAAGTAAAACGAATATTGTTAAGGGAGCAATTGTCTGGCAACTCAGACCTTGTGCTCCATTGACCCACTGCTCTTTTTTTGAACCGCTTGTCCTTTCCTATTAGCTTATGCATTCCTTTTAATGGCACTTTATATGGATTATTAGTGTGTCTTACTGATGCTGCGTGTAGTCTAATGAAGCAACAACAGCCAAGGTGCAAAGTGTCTCCTACAGATTAATGAGGTCTTGAAAGAAGGTGACTGGCCACTGTGAAAAGAAAGACTATCAAGTTGAATCACTTATTTATCACCTAGATATGACTCTTACTCATACCATTCTTGATAGGAGAGAAGAAATCTAGTGCATGCAAATGCAAGAGGATCTCATTTGTTTGAGGGGATCCATATTTAAATCTGACAGTTTTTAAAAATGATTTTACGTTGGCAGATATATAGGAAATGGTTAAATTGTTTGGATTAACAGCCAACACTTCTGTATGCAAACTTACATAGTGTGGTGCTAGTGCATCTGCTTTAGACTAGCCTGTCAATAGTTACTTTCCTGATTGCTGGAATTTTACTTTCCCAATCTTTGGATTTTTTTTTTTTTTTTTTTTTTTTTTTTTTTTTTTTTTCCTCATTTTTTTTTTTTTTTTTTTTTTTTTTTTTTTTTGCTATTGAGTTAAAGAATCTCCGCTTGATTTTGGCTGTGGTTTTATATCACTGCATCACACTATAAATAACTAGCAGTGGTTAGAGACTGTGTTATGAAAAAGCATTTAATTTTTGTTCTTGAGAGATGGACTGTGCCTTAAAGCTGTAAGCTGAGGAATCTCACTGTCTCCATTATTAAGGCTCCATTTTTTAGATAGTGGAAAAGTGTTTCAATTCTTTCTAGCTTTCTGTATGCTATATATTTTATCTTTGTACCGTTTAATAGTCTGACCCTATTCAGAAAACATTTCAGACTGCGTATCATTTATATTATTAATGGCAGTATTGATTTATAAGATCAACTTTAAAAAGTGACTTGCTGTTTTACAGGAAAACCATCAAAAGGATTAATGTGCTTTCTCTTTATACATCTACTCTTCTATCCACTGAAAATTATGACCAAGTCAAATGTCATTGGCTTACCATCCTTGCTCTAAGGAACTGTGTATAATTACATATCCTGATAAAGGCATGTTCTTTTCACTTTGGGGAATAGATACACTGATGTTGCATTACCTGCAGATGTGGAATGATTACTTCTTGATGTTAATGTGGAGATTGCCTGTGGCTAGGCAATAACAGCATGCGTTGTTTGCTTTTTTTTCCTTAGTCTGCATGCAGAATAGATATAGGTGCTATAGGAGAATAAAGCAGACATAGGAGAGAACCTTGTTGCTTTTTGGAGCAGGGTGTTATTCTACTATTTATTAAAGCTGCATGAAACAATATAAAGTGTTGATGTTTATGAGAAGCGTTGTTTATAAAAGTAACTATTTTCCCCACCCTTCTACCACCATGACTAAGATACTTTATGCTTTAAATTTTATTTTCTTTCCTGTAAACATTTCTTCCCCTCCTTTCTTTCCCCCACCCTGACATTATGTAGTTGATTTAATTCTCTAGATTGCTTTCCTCAAGCTCTAACTTGAGTTCATTTTGTTATGTGGTGACCACAGTTATGGATGACGCTCCCCCTGGCACACAGGAGTACATTATGTTACGGCAAGATTCGATCCAATCTGCGGAATTAAAGAAAAAAGAGTCCCCTTTTCGTGCTAAGTGTCACGAAATCTTCTGCTGCCCACTGAAGCAAGTGCACCTCAAAGAGAACACAGAGCCGGAAGGTTTGTGGCACTATGGATCCATGTTCTGTTTGTTTCTCTTATTTTTATTTTTCCATGTACGTCCCTAGAGTGTGCTGTGTGTTTCCCAGCCTGTGTCGGTGCAGTGCGACTGATGCAGGAAGCGTGATGCCCTCCGTGTCCCCCTTTGCTTGCCTGCTCGTGTCTGATTCGGCTGTCACGGGACACGATAATATAAACCATGTACAATATCATTCTAGACAAAGAAGTAAAGTGACGCTGCTTTTTTCTTAAATAAAGTTTGTTTGTTTCAGCTCTCATCATTACACACTGCCCTTTTTTGGCTGCCAAAAGTTGCTTGCTACTTAAATAGCATCAATTCCTAGTTGATTCTTTCCGGTAACATTTCTGAAGCTGCACTCTGCTGTGAATGTGGCACTTAGACTCAGATTCGGCTTGTCCCCAACACCTTTCACTCCATAAGGCTTCTGCATAGCGCTAGAGAATGCTTATGACAGCTGTACTTCGGTGAAGCAGGATGAATTTTGTATGTAATGCACGCCCGGTTGCATTTTGGAAAATGAAATGCATGCAGAGCAGAAAAATACAAGTAGAATGTTTTCCTTTTCAGATAAAGCAAAGGTATGGTCTGTTGTAATGCTGTGTTTACTAATATGAAATTACTAATGAGGTATCTGTATCTTGTTTGTCTAGTGTATGTAAGATTAAGGTATTTTAAATTATATTTTTTCATATTTTCTCTTATTGTTCCATATGTGTTACTGCCTCATATTCCACATGGTAAGCCTTCTACTTTTTGCATAAGCTCCAATATCTGCCAAGACAAATAATGCTACTGCTGTTAGATGTATTTTAAGATAAAATATTCAGGGCTGGATTCTGCCACAATCGAGTCTGCAGGAATGGCAAAGTGAGCGGGTTCGAGTCCTTCCTCACTAATCGCTTATATTATTCTCTGTGTAATGATAGGCATCATTTGCTGAGCTGTCACTATGAGCCCAAAATATTCAGTCAATTGCTTTCTCCTGTTACATACCCCAAATTTTGCATGAATATTCTTCGTACCCCTTCTGGGAGATCTGCGTCTTTTATTTAAAAAGTATTTTATTAAAATAGCATTTTTTATTCATCTCACCAGAAATACTAAGTCTGACACAAGCACTGATGGAAAGTGTGGGGAGAGGTTTTTTTTTCAGTGATGATATAACTGAATATTAAAATTGGGGTTTGAAAGTCTAATTTTCCTCTCAGTTCTGGGGCTGATTTGATAGGAGCTGTAATTTTATAATTCTGAATTCAATAAACATGAAGGAAAGGTGAATCCCATAGCACTCTTCTGGATTAGCAAATACAATGAATTTCGTATCATCTGTCAGGGTTTGTGTTGTTTATGAGTAAATTTTGAGCCCAGAACTGTTCATGTCAAGCTCCTCTAGGAAGATGATGACAACTGAGCTACTAGAGGTGCTCAGCATCCTCAGCAAGTGATATTGGATGAAATGGAAGGGTCCACGTGAGCCATAAAGAGAAGGGCCCTAAACTTGGCATCATTGACTCAAGTGCTGTATTGCAATTTTTCCTTACACTCATGTGTAACTCCAGCAGAAGCTGATGGTCATTTCAGTGGAACTTATACTGGGAGCTGGATTCCTCCTGGGGACTAGCTCTTAGCTAGGTCTGATCATTTGCAGTGATTAAATCAACAGTTTTACACAGTAACGGCATGTAATGTTCAAGAGGAACAAGGGAAGCGGAGTTGTGCTAGGCCTTTTATCTCCAGAGCATGAGTCTCCTGGGGGCATGGTTTTGTTCAATGTTGAGGAATTCAGGATCCGCCAGGAGAAGCTTGCAAGGTGCAGGCTCTAAGTGAAGACCTGAGGAGCATCGGTTCTGCCATATTGTCACCTGGAAGTCAACAGTTGCTCTTCTTAGATTCTCCATAAATCTACATACTGTCTCTCTCCAACAGCATCTGTGTTACTCCTTCCTCCATGGCATATGGTATTGTTAATCATTCTTACTGAAAATGTTTAGCTTTAAGAGGAAAGCCTTTCATCTTTTACTGCAGTATATTAGGATGAATGTCTCTTTCCCTTCCATGTTTTATCCCTGCTCTCCTCCAGGAATTTTGCATTACTAGGCAGGGCAGAAGAAGCTATGGCCATATTGACTTATCCCACAACCATCTGAGCCAATGGGAATTCATAGGGCTATCCATTTTTATTGTTGCCTGATTTCCATATGTGTTTCTGTGAAAGATCTTGCCTGTAGCAGGAGAGGGAAAATGTATGTTTAGGAGCCCTTTTAGTCTGTGTCGCAGCTTAAATTGCCTGGGCTGCACTGGTCCGTCTTCAAAATCTGCGAATTGCCTGGCAATGTTGTTAGACCCACTGAAAGACTGATGTGTGTCATCCTCAGTGGTTTGCTGGCATGAAGCTTGAAAATTTTTGAGTGTGAAATGATCTGAACTATTCTTTCAGTGCAAACACTAAAACAGGCCGTTGATGTTAATGGCGTGGCTGAAACAAACCCTACCTAGCTCAATTGTGCTATGAGGATGAAGGAAAATAAATGTTTAAACCTGTTACTGTAGCACCATTTACACATTTTTGAAGGTACTGGAAAGTATGCCGACTAAGAAGCTATTAGAAAAGCTCTCCAAGTAAAATGTCATAATGGAAGTTTTATGGAAAATTGCAGACTTGAAAGACTCTGCAGAGAGTATAAAAATGTACATTTTTTTATCTGCTAAGTAATGACATGGGAACACATAGTAAATCGTGCATGTTTTTAACTTTGCAACTCTTTGTCTAAATATTTCATGTAGATGATGGGTTTCTTCTCTGCACTTCTTAACCACTTTCATACAGGGTTAATGCTTGAGGAATCTCATTTAACACTTTAGAATTTGAATGCCCTAGGCATGTATGATGGTACCAGGTAAAAGATTTTCCTGGCTTTCTGTAGGGGTGTTTGGGAAATGTTCTACTGTTTGCTGGAAGACTTAAATACTACCTTCACTATCTGAACCAGGTGGCCCATGATTCTCCTATCTCAGGCCCATTTCTACAAGCAGGAGAAAGAATGAGAAAATTAGATCCGTGTTTCCTAAATTAACCTATATTGGTTTCTTGTTCTTTTTCTGACACCCTACCTGCCTGCTTGCAGTGTCATTTTTCACAGCACCCATATGCCTCAAATGCACCTTAGCAGAATAGGTCCAGGGCCAGTACATTTGATACCAACCTGGAAGACGCATAGAAGGTCCTTTGTCCAGTAACTATGGCAAGGACAGTCTGTTTTTTAAGTGGTAGATGTAGAAGGAAGGAGGAGAACAATAGGTAATGACAACAATATTATCTTCCCAAACTGTGGAAATTTCCATTTGGGTTCAGTGCCAGCAGGATGATGTCTGTTAGTCTGGATGGCAGTTCGGATAGGATGCTGCCTTTCCTAATGCTATGGGAAACTTTGGACTAAGTTAAAAGATGAACTGCTGCTTTATTCTGTATCATTCCAGCTTTGTTTTGTCAAAGTCATTCTATGGTTTACAATGTCATGGATCTCTCAAACGCAATAAAACAAGCAGACCTGACATCCTTACCTGGATGCCGGGTCCTGTGGGCATTGTGCATTGTTTACAGTTACATCCAAGCAGCAGCAAAATACAGGGTGTTTTTGTAGCTTCCTTCAAGCCAGGAATGCGCTGCGAGCAGGAGAAGGGCCATCTGAAGTACATTTTGCAGCTATTTGTTCTCTTAAATAGTTTAAACATAAGCTGCTGCTATCTGTATGAAACATGGTTACATAAAAAGAAGTCTGTTTCTGGAAAACTAATTTGAGTTGTATTATTACATCTGGAGGAGGGAATATAATGAGAGAAATGTTTTTTAAAAACACCCATTGGTTAGTAACAGTCACATAATCAAGAGCCTTGGCCTCTTGCCCACAGTTCTGTTTTCACGTGGGGGGGGGGG
>VYXH01008454.1:344-39074 GCA_013397275.1 Burhinus bistriatus | reverse complement strand
ATTTAGTCTCCCTCCAGGCACACATGACCTTTTTACACAGAAAAGCAGACAAGCATGGCAAAATATGTATTGGGAGAGGGAAGTCTGGCATAGCAGCTGGTAATGAGGAAAGGCAGCTTTCCTCAACCAACAGGAAATCTGATTAGGTAGAAAATGTTAAGGATGCTAATGTGAAACAAGCAGCTTTGCCGTTGCCCTTCACAATGGCTTGTTATCTTCGTCCCTAGCAATGGGATGACTGGCAGAGCTGGTCCCAGGGGCGAGGAAAAGGTAGGACATTTACGCGCAGGATGTGGGAGGCTGGCTCTTCCACCTGCTCTGTGCACACACGCAGTTTTGTCACCAGCAGAATCTCAGAGCCTTTATGTTGTCATACTGAATGTCCCTTTGGTGCTCCAAGCATCGTGTCACCACAGATAGTACTGTTACTTGGCACTCTAATTACACACTTTCTTCTAGACCAAATCAGTCCTATTAGCCCAGCTCCCTCATTTAATTATATTATTTTCTGCATTTTAGAGGAGAATAAGAAAGAAGAAGGGGGAGGAGAACCTGTATTTGAAATCATGGAGACCTGTGAGAGGTTTTTTAACTTTATGTATTGTTCAGAACTGAAAAAGACTTTGCATTCCAGGGAGGAATAATAGAGATGAGCCATATGAAACAGGTACGTTTCCCTGTGCCGGTCGTGTCTGATGTTCAGACCCAGCACACTCAGCTGTGAGACACCAGTGAGGAGGTTCAGCGTCTGTGCTGTGGGGCGCGTTGAACCTCAGATTTAATCTGGGCCAACAGCCTCCTGAAAGGAGCTCACTGGTTCATTGAATAGGGGCTCCTACTAAGTTATTTGATCCTGTTTAGAAACTTTATCAGGGTTATAGTCCCTTGATACTAAATTAATCACATTTCCTGATCTTCTATGATGTTTTTCATCATGTTTTCTGCTTTCAGTGGAGGTGAAAAGTGAAGACTTGGTATCCCATTTGCCAAGGCTTTTGCCACAGGAGTATTTACCCCTTTCCTGCTGCAGCTAAGCTGTCTGGCCTGGAGTAGTTCATCCCAGGGAGGGAAGGAGGGAGGGCAGGCAGTCTGCTATTGCCTGGTGTCAGGTCCTGCAGCCCACAGTGCTCGCATCATCACCCTTTCCCTCAGCAAAATCTTGTTCTTGACTTGGATTTTGCCAGCACCTTTTTGGTCCTCCTGTGGGAAACATGAAGCTTTCACCTTGCCTCGCTCCTGAGTCCTGGCACTGGCAAGAAGAAGGAATGAGCGATGCCTGAGCCTTGTCCAATACTAAATGAAAATAAGCTCTAAATCCTGTCTGTCTGGATACACGTGGAGTTGCTGCAGCTATGGGACCATATCTGTAGTGAAGAGTGATCTAAAAGGAGTGGCATAGACCACAAAAGCCAAAGGTCTGAAGTTGCCACTGTTATAATGGCTTTTTCCCCCAAAAGAGAAGCCGACTTTGACTTGAGTGATTAAGTGATAACCTTCTATCTCAGGGCATTGGGAGGCGGTGGTGACAACTGCACTCTTATTTTCTTCAGATGCTTAGTACATAAAGCAGAATGGCTCAGTCCTGTAAGTGGCTGAGCCCTCTTGCCCTGATCCTCCAAAGCCTTTAAGCACACAATTGACTTTAAACACGTGAGCGCTCCCAGCAGAGTCAGAGGGGTTGGGATGTATTTAATGAGCTTACCTGAATGCGGTCTGGGCCTGGCTTGGGTTCAGGCTCAGACAGTGCAAATCCAGAGTAATTCCACGAAAATCCAAGATCTACTCATTATTTGTTTGCCTGCAAATGACATCAGAACCCTCTCATAGAGTTTAATTTGAGTTCTTCTTTTCCTACTCCCTTAGGAATTTCTATGGTCCTTATTGCCCCAGCCATTCATGAGGGAACATGCTTGTCCTCATAGCACTGCTGTGCAGTAGAGAAATGTAATGTTTCCCATTGTAAAGAGGGAAGTGAAGAATTTGACTCTCAAAAGTATGTGAGCATCTCATCAGCATCAGTAACAATAACTGCCTACTGAATCAGCTGAGCACTAGGCACTTAACTATTATCTTTGGAAGATTCTGGGGTGTGACGCTTCTAGCCATGTGGAAATACAGCAGAGCTGGGAATTCAACATTTTTCCATAGATTTAAACTTAGAATCTGAGTGTTTTGTCTTTCTCTCCTCTGCGGCAGCCTGTGCCAGCCGAACTGCCAGCTGCCTCCAGCCCTCCCTTTCTCTTGCCTTCCACCACGTGCTTGTGCGTTGACCCATGCTTCAGCAAGCTCCACCACCAAATGCCTTCATTTCTCACCACGTAAATTAAAGAATGGCTCAGCACTAGGTGAGCCCAGTTCTGGCTGTAGCAGGAAGGGTGGGGTGGCATGGTGAGGGACAGAGGACAGGGGGACGGGAGCAGCCAGCGGTAGGTAATGTGATAATGGCGACAAGTTATTAGGCTCCTATTTCAGCTTTACCCTAAACTGTTAACCTCTACTACTTCTTTCATTTTCTGCACTTTATTTACTTTTCACCAAGTGCTTGGCTCTATGCTGAGTGTTTACACACCCAGCTGTGTGCTGCTTTATAGAAAACATCTCTTTTTAAGGTGACTGGACATGATTTAAAGAATAAGGTGGTGGTTCATCAGTTAAAGTCCTGAGCAGGAGGCTTCTAATTGTTGATAAAACATTTCTGTCAGCAGGTACTACAATGGTCTCAAAGTGTATATTGAGGAAAGCATTTGAGGTTTTGAAGAAAAGTCACTGAACGTAGCATTTCGAATGCCTTGCAGATCTCTTTTGTTCCTGCATTCACGTGTACTTGCCACCTCCCAGGAAACAGTGCAAGAGCCTTCCTTAGGGTTTACTTAGCTCCTGAGAGGCTTGGAGATCAGTGTGTTATACGCAGCCGTGATTCCTGCATCCTATTGATTTGCTTTGCTAATTCCTTTTAACTAATGCACCTGCCAGGTTATTCCTACCTGCGTAAAAAATAGACTTTTTCAAAGGTCTGTGGCTCTTGCTGTCAGCTGAATGTGACCTGAAATAAGAATTACAGCGGGAAAAAACCTTCTCACTGTGTGTGCACACACCTCTCAGTCCAAGCAATAGTGAGTACTCCTTAGTCTGTTTTTCAGACTTAAACCTTTAGAATAACATAACTGGAGGAAAGGAAGATAAAATGTAAGGAATAAAGGTAGCCTGGGGACCCCCTTTCTGATAGAAGAAGGATTTCAAACTTCACAGTGCCACTGCTCTTTCCAGGCAGCTTGCAGAGGGAGAATTCAGCCGGTGTCCGGCACTGATGGACCGATGCTCACCCTGCAGTCGCTTCTTACCCAGCACTCTTCAGGGGAGCTGGTGTGTAAGTCATAGTTTCTGCAGACTACGTCCTTTGATCAAACCTACCGGTACGAAGTACCTTGGTGTGTACAGCTGTTATTGAATCCATTGTCCCGATTGCACTATGGTGGTTTTTTCCTGCTAGACACTTTCTTTAGTGCCCAGTTATTTCCTGACCTCTGTAAAGCATGGTCAGATTACAACCTTCTAGTCGGTGCTGATTTTCCAGCGTATGCAGACCTGCCTTTCTGGGTGACTGTCCTCATGGAGTCATCAAGTGGGTGGTCCCAAGTCCATAGGTAACAGATACACCAGGAGAGGCACTAAGAGTCCTCACGCTATTTTACCTGCCATCTCACCTGGCCACAAGTAACAAATTGGAAATTAAGTGGTTTGTTGAACTGGGTTTTCCTGGTGGAAAAATACAAAGGTGCAGCTGTAATTGTGAATTGTGGAATTGTTAGTCAAATTTGCACTCTGTAGCATCAGAGAAGTTTAAGTAAGTAACAGCATTAGGAACAGTTTTAACGCTTTTATTTCAAGACAGTGGGTTTTAATTCTCAAGCTGCAGCTGGCCTCACCACTGAACAGGTCATGGCAACCTTAAGACAACTCTTACCTCTTACCTTACCTGTGTACTTTTCAAGGCAAATCTTTTATCTATGCCTTTTGCTATTTTTCGCTCATCTCAGAAAAAATAGTCATTATGGAGACAGTATCTGGCACTTAGCATATCTGAAGTAGGACACTTAGACCAAATGAGTCACACTGATGTTCTTTTCTCATCTCATCTTTAAAGGACTCTTTGAGAGCTTCAAAGAGTGCTCCTTGTATGGAGGAAGGCCTTTGTCTTGCTACTTTTTCATTCCATGATTCTCCTGAGAAAGCATCAGACTCTTCTCTTCAATCTGTCCTCATTTTAAATAAGATGATGTAGTTCTTTATTAATGATGAAGGTTCTTCTTTGTACCTTATGCAACTACATGGCCTATCATAATTATTGCACGACCCTTTATCAGTGGTAACATCTGTAGTATTTAAATATTGGCCTTTGGGTTGAGGGCATGCCAAATTTTTCATGTTCCTCTAGGTTAGGACAACTCCAGAAACAAGGAGTTGTTAAACTTTTTAACTGTCACTGGAAAGTTGTTTCCTTTCCCAAGGCAGTCACTTACAAAAGCCTTTAGGCACATCTACACGGTGCAGCAGAGCGTACTGCAGAGATCCCCTAGCTACTGTCCCACATCTGTGCAGCCCAGTGCAGCACCATGCGATGGTGTTGGTAGTCTCGGGGATAATTAGCTCGAGTAAGTCACAGTATTATGTTGCACCATGTCTACCGTTTCTGGTTCCAGGGTTAGCTCAGCCCATATTTAACTCAGGGGTTTCCACGCTCCGTTCCATTGGCAGTCTGGGCCTTCAGCAGCTGGTGCCTCTGAACGCACAAAAGTGGTCAAGGTTCATCAGAAAGTCTAGCAGCCTCCTCACCTCTAGGATTATCTGGAAGAGTCTTGCTTCGATCTCAGTCTGGTCTCCATGTGCTCCCTCAACTCAGTGTTTTCCTCTTGTGCTTCTCCTTGTTCGGGATACTGCTCTGTCAGAGCTGTGGATGCTTTCAGAACAAAGCTGAAGAATTTGCACAGCAGTGCATTTTATTTCAAGTATGTGGTGAGCACACTATGCAGTCCTGTGGGTTAGTGTTCTTTTATGATTGCATAAGCAGTTAACTTTTGGTGGTAGTACTTTTGTCTCTATTTTTTCATTCTTTTTAGTGTCCTGACCTATAAAGCTAAAGAAACTGAAGAAGCTTTACCCAGACCTCAGTGAGCACAACAGAGGTCCAAAGATTGCAGAAGGCCAGAGTTTTCCGAGAACACTTACGTAAAATTATTGAATGTTTTTTCAGTAGCTTCCGAGTGTTTGGGAAAAAGTCAGTGCTCAGACTGTTTCATATTCAGTTTTTTGCCCACTGGTATCTTATCTGTAGAGTTTTCCTGCTGTGTACAAGTTCTTTGATGTTGCTTATACGCTTAAAAAAACCCAGCTTTTGTAGGACAGTGCAGAATATTTGCATATCTTCTTTTTAGCCAGCTCTTGTCCTCCAGGACAGGAAGGTGTACTACCCAGCAATGGTGTTCAGGAGGACTGAACAGGGAATTGCTGGGTATTGATCCCAGTGCGCATGTTTGCTTCTTTCTACCATGTGTTTGAAAACACTGAGGCAGACCTTGCTTTTTATTCTGAAAGACTGGGATTGCAGAAGAGGTAGGTTAAACCCTATAGATTAAAAGGGACATAGATCTGCAAAGGTTTGGACCTGCAGAGGTGTATCCAGCACATGGCTGTACATCCCCTTGAAGTGACACGATGTTCGTTGAACTCCGGCTGTGAAGAAAATGATGGTGCATTTTGGAAACAAGGAGAAATCCTTTCTCAGGCGTCTTGGGTACTCCTGATCTGAAGCTGTCTGCCACAGTTTCCAAGTGCACTAAATTCTTGCATGTTGATTTAGAAAGGAAAAAAATGAAGAAGATATACAACCTACTGCACAAGAAGTCTTTGGGTACCAGCTGTCTTCCACACTTGACATTTCCACATTACACAACAGTCCCTTCTAGAAAGGTTATTGGTTCTGCTGTGTTAGTTCTCACTATCCTACACTATCTGGTCAAATTTAGCTCTCACAACAGAATAAAAACTTAGTGACCCTCTTCAGATTTGTGCCAGCATTATTAAGCCAGATTTTAATTTGTTTTGTGTGGCCCTTGGCATAGAGAAGTCAGAAGAGCATCGGTGTATGGAGCAGTGACTAAGTGTAATGTTACGCAAATATCTGAGCATCTTGATTGTTTTACTGGAGCCCGGTACAGAAGACAAATGAAGTGACCCAACCCTGCTTCCTCTTAATTGCTCTGATTGAGGTTTGGGTTTCTTAACAGTATTTTCTAAATAACAGCTTAACCTTCCTGCTTATGCTTGGTTTTCCCTCTTGTTAAAATACACCTGTTTCAGGGTTTCTTTCCTTGGATCTTGTGGAAGAGGCACATTTCATTCCTCAGATGTGTTCCTTGCAACCTTTATGAGAAGGTTAGAGGCTTAGCTAGACCTAAAGCCTCGTATCCTTAGAGGATGAAACTAAGAGGTTTCCTGTAGAAGGTGAAAACACATCTATACCCCTGAATCAGCAGAACTTACTCCATACAGCAAGCTGGTACTTCAGCATCCATTGAAGATGCAGCAATAAACGGTCATGAGACTTCTGAGGGCATGGAGGGTTCTGATGGCAGTATACTGTGGGCTGGTGACTTCAGGAATAGGGGTGTTTTCACTCATATCTTCTGCCTGCCCTCATGGACATCATTGGTTTGGAAGCTTTACCAACTTGGACGTCAACGTTGTGAAGACAGCTGGGGCTGCAGAAAAAGAGCCTGCCAAGGAGACCATCTGCAGGACAAGAATCTGGGACTGCAGTGAATGCGGTGCTAAGTTTTCAGTCTTTTGAAAAAGGCATTAAAAGCACAAACCACATCTGTGGTGTCTGTCAGTCTGTTCTCTAAACCTGCCTTTCCTCTGAGCAGTCATATAGTTTTTCATTTCTGCAACAGGTGATGCCAAATACGACACTTAATTGCAAGAGTTGTTAAAAATGTAGAGTTTATTTCAGTTGAGCACCTTTGCTTAATTGGTGCCTGCTTCTGTTTCTCTTCTTCTGCAACCCCAGCTTGTTTGAGTCAGTAGTTGAAGACTGAGTTTTGCTCTCTCGTTGCTCTTACCTCCGGTGAGTATAATCGTTCTCTCGTTTCAGACAAGTGGCAAAGCTGACATGAAATGTTGCTGGTGTCTCTCAAACATTTTTAGTAGAAAATGTTTAAACTTCACATAGGATGTTTCCTTCTAATGATGAGCTATCAGCATTAACCCAGTAGAGTTCATACGGCTGGCCTTTTTATGATAAATTTAGATTAAATACACTGTCAAAATAGTAGTAAGCAAAAATTTGAATGGGACTTGAGCTGCCAAATGCAAGTAAGCAGTTTCTTAAATCACTTGGATATTAAATTAGATAAATGTAAAAATGGTGAGAAATTTTGGTGGTCTTTGTACTGGTAACAGAGGAGCATGTTTAGGAAATTACTATTTTAACTGAAAAGAATTTCAGGTAGTGCATTTAATAATATCTGCCATGAAATATACAGTCAGTATGATGTGATTCTGGATATATATTAAAAAAAAATTACAGTTCTAGTTATTTCAAAGTTGAGGGAGACTGAGTTAAAACAAGCTTTCCTGCTGGTGCAGAAGAACATATTCTTTATGATATGCAATTGCCTCTCAAGTAGAAGTTATATATTCTCTCAAATTCAGATGGATGCTCTGCTTGAAAAATTCCCTTGCCCCTTGATGGTTTCCCTCTGAATAACAGACAAGGAGGATATTGCAAATCATTTGTCTGCTAGGTTGCTGAACCAGCTACCTTCAAGGCATGCTGATTAGCCTTGAGGAAGACTAAGCAGATGACCAAAAGGTTCCTGAATTAATGTGGACTCCTCCTCTTTAAGAGTGATGACCTTCTAACCAAAAATTAGTAGGTTGTTTTAAAGGATGGCAGTTTCTCTTGCAGAGGTTTCTCTTGGCTGCTTGTTCTTTGGTACACTAAGGTAATGCTTTCCTAAGGATGCCTGTTCTTTGTGTAAATAATATTTTTTTCAAATTCAGAATACAGGAGAACATCTTCAGGACATAATGGCAGCAGATGCTCAGCTTGTGCAGGCTGGTACCGTTGGGAACCCTGAGAACTCTGACGAGTTGAGAGGTCATGTCCACTGAAGGCACTTTTGAAGATAAATGTACTTTTCTTTTGCTGAAAAACACTTTTATTCCCCATTCCTATTAATTTTAATTTGAAAAAAGGTTGCCAATAAGCGTGGACTGATCATCAAGATGAAAGATGGGTTGAGTAGGGTGGCAAACAATGATAGCAGAATGGCTATAAAGAGCAGTAAGGAGGAGAGGACAGGTTTTGAACTGTAAGGCATCATGGTACTGAAAAGAAGAGATTGAAATGGGAGAAGGTCTGATGATGGGGAAGAAAAGTCTGCTAGGAGAGTGGTTAAGAGACTGGTGGTATAGACAGGTGATCAGGGTGCTTTTGGATGAACTTAGTGGCTGCAGATGAGATCCAAAATTGAAAAAGAGAGGGATCCCTGAGTTCCAAGACTTAGAAGGCTGCTTGCATTAGAGAGGAGCTGGAAGCCCCTTCTAAATGGAAACCTGAAAGTGAGAGAAATGACTTGGAGAGGACAGAGATCTCCAAAGAAAAACAGATTAGTTACTCAACTGCAACTTTGTTTTGAGTAACATCATCTTTATTTTGCCAACACTACCAGAGAAACATAGTCTGTTCTCTTTGGGTTGTTCTGCTTCACCCTGTGAAGATCTGACCCCATGAACTGACCAGCCAGATGCACAAAGCACAGCAGCTTCTTCTCTTGCTCCATGTTCACAGCTCTGTACACATCCTCATATGCATCAAATTATTTAACAATCTAAGCAGTGGATTCCAGCCACACAAAGAGTCGTCCGTATCCTCAACTTATGTATATTTAATGAAGTAGATTGACTTTTGTAGAATGATGCTAATTTATATCTGATCAGGTGTATTTATCGGTAGATTCTTTATTTGCACATGCAAATGAAAATGTGCATAATTGTTTATCCAAGAGATTAACTGAGGAAGATCACAGGGTAGCACTATGACAATTTGTTCTTGATAATCTCTCCTATAGCAGAATTTGTACTGCCTCAACAGAATTGAAAAGGTGCCTTTTAAAAACTAATGTCTCAAAAAGACATCATGAAAAAAACAAAAACCACAACACTCCTGCCAGGTTTTTTTTTAGTGGTGTGTTTTGGGCTTGGGGTTTTTTTAGGAGTTTTATTGCCAGCTTTTAAAGTCAGCTTGTTTCCAACAGAGCAAAGCTGAGATGGATGCTTGCCGACATTTTTCTTTGGAAGTACTTGGCCAGACTCTTATTTATGGGTAAAATTGGAATTCAGTCATCCTGGGATGGATGCGATGAGAGTGGTAGTTGGCTTCAGGCCAACTCACTGTCTGAGTTCTGTAATACATCCCCAAAGATTTCATCCCATACCTTTGACAGGCACCAGTGACTTAACTTGGTGTTGCAGAGGAGTTCTATATTTAGCTCTCCTCTCTTGCAGGAGCTGGTTTTATTTCAGGTGCCAAGCTCTCTACCTTCATTCCTTCTTTTATTTCTAGCAATCTTTCTGTATAACCTGTGTTTCATGAGTCATTCTGTTTCCCTCTGGGTCAATGTCTGAGCTCAATCTATTGTTGCTCTAAGAAGTCTGTCTTCTCTCTGTTTAGTTCTAGGGAAAGGATTCTGGCTGGGAGGAGCTCGGGGAAGGAGCACCCAGTAAAATACTGTCAGCTTTTCAGTCTCCTGGAGTTGATGTCTGTGATGAACGCTTACTTTTAAGGACACAAATCTGTAGGAATGGGGTTTTTTTATAATAAATAAGTCAAGGTTTATAAGTAAAAACATGCAAATCTAAACTCATGCACCAAATTTCTCAAGAGACTTCTATGGCTGTAGGTTGGTTAGAAAGGAAACTTTAGTTAAAAGGTTCAGTTGTACTACTTTGATTTGGAATGGGACTCCAGGGAAGGATCAGAACAGATAGGTTCTTGCAGTTGGTAGCTTGAGCAAATTCACAAATGGGTTAGTACTTCTTTATGTTCTTTAAAAATCTAGTGGCGACAATGTTGCAGAGTATGGGAGAGTTGATGTCTGGTTTCTCCATCATTGTGATAACAACACTTGTTATTTCTCATGTAATACAACTTGTTCAAATTGGCATAGCCCCATTTGAAGTCAATGGATCTTGAAGCTGTGAAGGGGAGGGATTGCAGGAGTGGAGTGAGTATTGGCTGAGAACCTGGCTAAAACTAAACGCTTGAGACTAAATACCCAAGGTTGGTTTTATATGTGGTGCTGCCAAATGTTCTAGGAATCCTCTGCCACTCCATTAAGCTTAGCTGCAATGAAGGTCCTGTAAAGAACGAGTGATAATGGCTTTGCCTGCTTCAGCTCCTCCTAATAGCCCTTCTTCTCAGCAGTCTATTGAAAAACAAATGAGAGGGGAGGTGGGAGGAACACGAAGAAATCCATATGCACAAAACAGAGAGATTTTGTCTGGAACTGTTTTCTGCAGCTTTTAAGAGTGTCTGTAACACAAACCCTGAAGACGTAGGAGGGAAGTGCTTTCAAAAAGGGTTTTTATTAAAGAAGAAATACGGTTCACTGAAAAAAGGGGTGTGACTGTGCAAATGTGTCATGTGATTGCATGGGTCACATTGCACTATCAGCTGTGTATTACATAAATTGATTACTTCCATTTGGGGGCTAAATTAAGCCAAGAAAATACTTTCTACTTTTTTTCTCAAAGTGTTTCTCTCTCTCTCTCTCTCATGCTCTCTTTCTTGCTCTCACGCTCTCTTGCTCTCTCTTTCACGTGCTTTTGCTTGCTCTTTCTTGCGCTCTCGCTCTCTCTTTTTCTCTCTCCTGAGCAGTTGCAGAAGTGTTTACTGGAGTCTTCCCATGTGGACTTCTCCTTTCGTGTTTATCGAGGTTCCTCACTATAAGCCATCTCATCCTCCGTTTTCTGTAATAACAAGACTGGAGGCCAAATTGGAAAATTATCCTAGTCTTCTTGCAAAATTGTTCTAAACCTTTCCCTTTTTCTTAAAGATTGCTCTGAAGACTAATGTATCAACATATCTTCAGGGTACCTGTCTTCTTCAACAAGACTGCCTCAACTAGTAGAAGATGTGAGAGATTTTCGCAACATGATAGAGAAAACTATTGGAATATTAGGGCAAGGTGTAGTTTGGGCATGAGTCAAGGCTTTGCATATTGAAAAACTTCAGATATTCAGGAATCGGAATCCAGGGGTTTTCTGTCCATCTCAACAAATGAGCTAACAGCTCAGACAGCTCAATCCCTTGTCATGTCCTCTCAGGGCAACCCTGCAATGCCATTTCACTTGTTCATTTGATGGCAGGGCAAGGAAGTGCATGTGTTACATTCAGTGTATGCTGAATTGATCAGTCTGTTTTTCATGCTGCTTCTGCACAGGACGACTCCATCTGTGTTATTTTTAAAAGCCATGTATGATGTTAATAGTTGATATAAAGGTCTACTTTTTTTTATGCCCCTCTACCCAAAGATGTATCTTTCCTTGGAATAAAAAGTACTTTCCCTGGACAAAAATTCCTATTTTTCTCTAAAAAAATAATTTTCCCCCTGCAGACCAAAACCAGGAAAACCAGTGAAATCTCTCAGTCTCTTTCATTGCTGACAAATAATCATGTCATAGGTAGAGGATGGCCAAATTTTATGTTTCCATACGTGCATCCAATCAGAAATTTCAAATTATATTGCATATAAGCAAATGCAGGTAAAGCTTTTCTCTAAAGTCTCTTCTGCTCATACCTCTACAGAGTGTGTTCACTTTGACAGTGTTTGGCAGAGAGAAGGGTATAAATGAAAAACACAGTTACTAAGTACAAACTATAAGCAAAGGAATGGATAGGAAATTAAAGTGTGTAGGAAAATGAGAGACAGTACTATCCAAAAATCAGTGTAATTTCTGTGTTTAGCAGTGACCGTATTTTCGCCTTGATTGTCGGGTTCATGGACTAGAAGTTAAAGGATTAACAAGCAGAAACACTAGCAAACATCCTCTTCGCAGAGAAGAGACTGTTGTGCTTGCTGACTTGACTGGTAGAGTTTCAGCTTCAAAAGATTCAACATTTATTGACTGGGTGAGCTACCCTGCAACATTAATTGCTGTTGTCCCAGGACGGTGTATTTCCACTTAAGGATGCAATTTCATTAAAGTAATAGACTTGGTTCTTACTCATACTAGGTCATTCACACATTTTGATGGTTGGAAGGAGCCTTACAGTGACCTTAATTATGGTTTTGAGAATGTTACATCACCTTTTAGTTCCCTTTACACTAAGGGCAAATAAAAGTCAGATGTAATTGGATTGTGTGCTTCCTTAATAATTAACAAATATGTGAAACGGCTTAAGACAGTCTTGAGATTTTTTCTGTAACCTCTATACTATAATTAAGTCTATTAGTGTTGAATAATGGGAAAGCCAGGAGTATGTTCTTCTTTCTCATAGTGAATGAAGGAAAATGTCAATGTAGAGATCAGATTAGATATTCTGCACAGTATGTCAAATTGTTCTTCATGGCAAAATCACTTGATTAGGACAGTTAATGCAGAGGTGTTGTGACTAGGTGTAAAAAGTGCTGAATGGTGTCAAATTTCTAATAAGTGCTCTAAGTTCATGCCTCCTATTAGGCAATGGGAGGCGGGAATTCAACAAGGAGAAAAGATCTTTCTATGCATGAATTGCATGTGAATTGAGCAGCATTCTGCATAGAAGAGTATTACAGCAGGAAGCGTGGAACTGACCTCACCCACAAAGCGCAGTAGTGAGTTTTCTACTTGGTTTTCAAGCCTGAGAGGATTAGGTTTTTCTGAATTGCAAGTGGGCTGCCATGGCTCGATGCAGAAGAGATGTGAGATCATCTGAATAATGGAGGCTATAGGCTATAGCATCTCTTCCAGACTTTAGTATTAAGTCCAGCACTTCTTTTGACTCAAACATATCTCTTTGAAAGTAATCTCATCTTCAAGATGCACCATCTTCTTGGTGGTCTCTTCCTCTCAAAAGAGAAAATTGCTCTGAAAAATGGTTGATGCACTCATCTTCACTTAGCATAAAATTTCCTTTGTTTTATCCATATTTTAACTGTATTTTCTAGACAAACTAGGTTTTGGTATATTTAAAGAAAAGCATGAAGATTTTCATCAAAGTATGCATAGAATAGCATGGTATGTTAATGGAAAACTGCTTTGTGTGGAGTCCTGTAGAAGGGAAGTTCTCCAACTGCATTTGCTACAGCTGCAGAGCATCTGTCCAAGGACAGTCTGTGCACCAGCATTACACAGGGAAGGAGGGGACAGCGGGGGGACACATGTGGCTTCCCCACCAGCAGGGAAGGCATGCAGCCTTTGGGCCAGCTCTGGCAGTGCCCTTGGCAAGCTCCCCTGAGTAGTAATCTAGGTTTGGGATGGGTTTTTTAATGAAGTTTACTCCAAAAGCATTTGGGACCCAGTAGGGAATTATTTCCAGCTAATTCGTGAAACCTATATTTGGAAAATTGTTGTCAGCGGATTTCAAACCCATTCATTTGTCTGCAGAGGTCTGTCGGCGGCAGCGATGCGCTAGGAAATGCTCAAGGAGTGGTGTGTTAGGGAGAGTCCTCCCATGCCAAGGTATCTAGAGAGGGAGACAGACTTACCCTTAGTCAGGGCTGAAGTGCTTTTTGATAACTGAGGAACTGGGTAAACCAAGGCTGTTCTTTTCCGGAACAAAGCCATTCTTAAATTAAATTTCAAGTATGTGTCATTTTTTTATTTCTCCTCTTCCCTTCTCCATTTTAAAAGTGGATAAATACAGTGGAGGGAATGGGAATCATGAGCATAAAATTAATGCGCTGAAAACGTTCCTGTAAGTTTGTAGTCGGAGAGTGAAGGTATCGGCAGGCTTTCCCTAACAGCTTCTCAAACTTGGGCCTTATCTATCTTATAATTTGAGAATTATCCTGTCTCCAAGGTCATAATCGTCCTCTCTGTGATTACAGACCGCCATATGTACAGGGAATGTTATCAGAATACTGTGGCCCTCAAAATCTCCTGTAGGTTTGCCCACAAGAGGCATTTCTTATGTCCTCCAAGCCTGCTGTCTTGGTATTCTCCTCTCTGTGCATCTCTGGCATGTGAAGAAGACTTAGCCTTTGCGTTGCTCTTCTTGCCCCAAGAGAGATCTCCTAAGCAACCAAATTGCATTTAGATCAGGGTTATGGAGGATGAGATGGTGGGGAGGGTCGGGGAAAGAGGCCACGTATGTTTCAGATTTAATGGTGTGGTGAATTACGAGTAACTAATTGGAGTAGTGTAATTAAAGGCAGTTAATCAAAGCAGGGAAACGTGCATATTTACTAAAGGGTTATTACTGTCTTTGTTATCAAATAAAATTCAAACATCAGCAAATTGTAAGGTGATTCACAATTCATTCTAAAATTACACAGATTTGAAACCCCATACTCCCAATCTGCAGCAAAATAAAGTTCAAGAAATTGGCATAAACGAACATGTATCTATAAGGCTAGAGGAAGGCTGGTACATCTAGTGAGCAAGTAAGGAAATTGCCTTGTAAATCCATTTTAGACAAGCAATAGGAAATTGTTTTATCAGGGCTCCTAGAGCAGCTGCACATACTATGATTGATGTGATCATGTAAAATATTGATCACTGAGAACCTTTCGCTATACGGAGACAGTACACGTTAGAGAAATATGCATTAAATGCATTAATTTCACATTTCAAAAGGCTGGTTACAGAGCAGGAATTCAGGAGGAAGGGAGAAGAAAAATAGGGAAACATTCACGTTTGGCTAGCAGGAGAAATATTACTTGAACCATTAGATTATTCAGATTGGGACACAATGGCTTTTTGTCACAAAAAAAAAGGTCTTGATTAATAATATGGAAAAGTAGGTTTCAGTTTTACAAATGGTACTGAAGTGAGAGTCAAGCAGGTAATGAGAAACAATTTAATCTGATATATGAGGAGGATTAATTTTGAGTACCTAGGTTGTAATAGGGCAGCACAACTCAATGCAGATAAATGGAAGATAATAAGCCTAGGAGTAAAGAACTCCATAGTAAATGACTGCTCAGATAGATGCTGCAGCAAACTGACTTGGGGGAAAAAAAATGTGGAGTTACTGGAGAAAAATTGCCTATTCAGCAGCAAAGCCAAGGAGAGGAAATGGGATATCGAACGGCTGCAACTGAAGGGGAATAGCAGAGGACTTAAAACACTGTGGTTAGTGCTCACCAGTGTGCTGTAACACTGGCGGTGAGAAGGCAGAGTGCCGGTTCCAGAGGGAAATGCAACTCACATGGACAGAAAAGGTCCTTAAGGTTCAGAAATCTCTGTAGAAAACCAAAATCCTGGTTTTGAGAGAAGCAGGGCATTTGTAGTTTTGTAGCCCGTTGGCACAAGACGTGTAGATTTTTTTTCCACCAATGCCAGGTGGAAATTTTGAGTCATGTAATTTGGGGTTCGTATGTTTATGAAATTCAGAGCAAAACCAGGGAAGCTGTCAAAGGAAACCTCCACAGAGATCCCTGGGGGGTCAAAGGGGGAAGCCCACACTGTGAAGCAGAGCTCTCCTGAGAACTTACCTCTTTGGCATCACGACAGCAAATCATCTTTATGGCAACGTCTGGCTGGGCCGAAGCGTAGAGCAGTGTGATGGAAGGAACCAAGGTACAAGGCTCAAAAGAGAGCAACATACAGTCTATGCTATGGCGAACTTGTGGCAGCCTTGCTTTTGGAAAAAGTTCCTTTACCCTCTCTGCTTAAATCTGTAATGTTTTGGCCTTTAGTGTTTTTATTTTTCTTCTTGTTTTAGAATGTTATGCTGTGATGACTTTATCCAGTTTAGGTTTTCTGATGCATTCGTAGCATATTATTAGGGCTGTTGTAACCATAATGGATAAGAAGTCAGACGTGGTTTGTAGGAAAAGGCCGTGTTTTTTAGCTCATACTGAAAGATACTGCTTCTCCTTAAAGTTGTTTCTCACTTCACACCTAAAGAATGCCGTAAATGCCCCCTTTTTTCAGTATTTCCTTCCACCTGGCAAGACTTCTGTCTCCTTTCCTGACATCGTTTGGTTCCGTTAGTGGCCTCAGCTTGGGATGGCTGTGAGGATCATTCTGTGTTTACTTGTGGCAGAAATAAATAGCATAGATCTCATGCTTACACACTGCGTAACCGTTCTTGAAAGGTTAGCACAGGTGACAGAGCCGGCTCCATAACTGAGATCAGTAAAAAGTATATGATTTTAGTTAAAACTGAATATATTCTAAGCTAGACAGTAAAGCAAAAAGGGGTGATGATGTCTATTGTTACTGTAATTGGATTATGGTAATATCTATTAATGGTTTAGTGTTGTCTCATGTAGCAAGAGCTGTTTTGTTCCCACCCAAAAACGTGACAATCTAAGTAGATAGTCCCAGGTATTACTTCTCTGTCAAATAATAAATCTACATGAGGGTCAGTTAAAACACGTGATTTTCTGTCCCTTTTCAAGCTGCTGGTAGGAGATCAATAGCCCTTGTTGCAAGGTGTTAGAAAGATTTCTTAGCTGTGAGTGCAGGTGGTCCAGTAATTATCCTCTGTATCTTCCTGCAACATACACCCACCAAAAGTTTTGGGTTATATTCTGAAGTTTAACAAGCGTTCTAAAGGTGTCCAACTTACCTTTAAGGATAAAATATTAAAGGTAAAAGACACATAGGAATGGCGTACTGACCTCTAGGGATGCTCCAGCATTCCAACTTCACAACGATTTAATTAGAAAGGCAGGTAATAAAAGAATGAACATTAATTAAAAATCAATAGTTTCAGCAACTGTTCTCTTCCTCTGCTGTTAACGTACATACTTTTTAAGGTCAAACTCTGTGCAATAGTACTCATAATGCCTCAGATACCCTGAGTGTCAACACTGAAACATGGAAACTCATTTAAGTGCACGAGCTGGGACTGGGGTGTAAAGCCACTTGCGCATCGTTGTGGGGACAATGTGGCCTGGTGGCTCTTGTGCGGGCAGGCACAGCTGCCTGACCACAGAGAGAGGGTGGCCTTTGTCCCTGCTTGCTCCTCGCTGCGTGTGGCCCCAAGGGTGCCTAAAGCCAGGGCTGGACCTGTTCCTCCCCTGACCCTTCAAGCTGAAAGAAGGACCGTTGCTGGCAGACTCGCTTTCCATGGCCTGTTGTAGCGATGCGATGGTTTAAGCCACATGTGTGAAATGGATGTAATGTAAGTGCTAGTGAGCTGCGACATAAAGGCTGGGCGTCCTTGACAGTGCTCATGGCATCTTCATTGATTCACGTGGCTCTCAAGGCACACATCAGTTTGAATACATGAATGCCCAAGCAGGTTTGCTTATACCCTCTTTTTCTGCTAATTATATTTTTATGGCTTCAGAATTCAAAAGCAAACTTTATTTTTATAAAGCCTTGTGCATGTCTAATGGGAGTCTTGACATGAAAGCTTTCTCCATCCCCAGGTACCTTGGGAATCCGGAGAGTGTAGGAGCCCTGCTGCTGTACTAGGGCACTTTTCAATTATGTATTTTTTTCAACATGATCTTCTAAATCAGGGTAACCCAGAATGAGTTTAACATGGTCCTATAATTACTAAACCTTGTTCTGCCTTTTCACCTCTTGAATATACAGCTGTGAAGGCATTTTAATAGAAGACTATATGGTAATGTGTTTGATCTCGTATGTTAAAATCTCTTATTGCAGCTAAGCAATACTCAAAGGGAAGAGAGAAGGTGTGAACGAGCTCGTGGACTGGGGGAGTTTGAGCTTTGTGAGTTAGTCTGGTGGTAAGACTGAGAGCAGCTTGGGACCACCTATTCCCTTTGGCACCCAAACTCCAATCCACTGCCCAATGCTCTGCAAAACTTTTGTGCTGCCTATCTTACCAGCACGAATATCCTTTCCAAACACTATCCCGCTCTTTCTGCAACCTTGTTGATCTCTGCCGGTTCAGTAGGAGCAATACAGGCTTGCCACCACAGAGACGTCGAGCTGTGTGGCCTTAAGGAGATTCAGTAATTCTAATTATTGATACAGTCTCATAAATCAAAATTCTGGAGTCTGTCATAAAAGTCCATCAGTAACCCAAAGGCCAGTGATTAACCTGAATGCTGATTTCTCAATGACACAGAGGCACCTGTGATTTCCACAGTCCATGGAAGGTAATCACTGTAACTGGAAAGTAATGGGCAGGAACGGCATGTCAGACCGTGCCATGTGGGTCATGCCGGTGCCCAATGTGCTGTGCTGTCTGCGGCAGCTCCCCTTGCTGCAAGCTCTTTTCTGAGCCTTGTTCAGCACTGTTCCCCGACACCAGCTCTTCTTTGGCCCTGCAGCACCAAACATGTAGCAATTATTCCAACACTGCGTTATGCAGAGTCAGGAAAATTATTATTATTACCCAAGGCAATTTTATATACATTACAAATTTCTTTTACAGTTATCAGTTTAAATTAGGACAAAATGCTCTGATTCGTGACTTGATCCAAGGCTCCAGCCAAAGAAACAGAAATGTATGCGAGGAGGGAGCTGGTTTTCTTCTGTGTTGTGCTTTCCGCTTTTGTGCAGCTTTATGGAATATCCAAGAGATGTAAGTGAAAACAGAGATTTTCCAAAACGTAGGTAGAGTACTCCTCCGGTGTGTGATGTGGATAAGGGAGAAAAAAGATGGAGCTGGAAAAATGTAGAAGAGACTCGTCAAGGGTGGGTTTTCAGGGTCTAATCTCGGAGCTCCGGCCATGGAGGCTTGGTGCCATTATCACTCTGACACAACAGGCTTGGGATAAATGTTTCCAGTCACCGAGCCCCAGTTCAAATTTACTGTCCTGAAGCATCCATCTCGCCAGTCTTCTTGGAACCTGTCTGCCTTCAGGCCCAGGTAAAAGACTGCAAATCAAGCCTCACCTTTTTTCTTCATTTCACAGGCTAAGTTTTTAAAGAAACTTTTGTTTTAAAAGTAATAGAATCAACAAGGCAGTTTAAATAACAGAATATTCAAGAGTTACTAAAGCCTCCTTCAACAGATTTGAGTGCAAGACTGAAAATGAACTGTTATCTTTTCAGTTATACTTACAGAGTGCAGATTTGAATTGCAAAATGGCCATTAAAAATAGCTTGTGCAATTTAAAACAGACTGAGTCAAACTGACAAAGCAGAAAATAACATGAACTAGAGATGCACTTGTGTGCTATATCATGTTAATGATTCTGTTTTCTAAACCAGGAACAGCTCAATAATATATGCTGTTTCCAAACAAACATATGTTTTATTAAAATAAATTAAGATAGAGAAAAATACAGCAGTGTGGGATGGGAAAGAAAACAATTATTCAGGAAGATTAAACTTGCTATACATCAGAGGCTTCTGGTGTTTCCCCACTGGGATTTTGTGTACCGTTTGTTAAGATTTTCTCTGCAAATTTTACATCTGGACTCAGTCATTTTGTATGCAAGACCATGAGCATTACACGACAAAGATACAGCACAGGAGGAAAAGTTGTCCAAATACTGTACATAGATACTTGCTTAAAAGCTGTTCTGGAGTTCCAGTAACCCAGCCTTTGAGATTCAAGAGGACAGCTACAGTAGGATAGGAAGAAGCGGGGTCTTGTTGTTACATGTTTGGTCTAAAGGCCAAAGCATTTGTATTTCGAATTACTTCATGTAACTGCTTGGGTACAATGGGTATTTGAGAAAAGAAGTAAGTTAAACCGCTTGTGGCAGCAGCTGTGTGGCAATCAAATTAATAGCACGTCCCTCTTACGTCTGGGGCTGGACTAGTGATGCCTCTTCTCCAGGGGCCAGGCTGCATTTGCGTTCTTCATGGTGAGGCAACGCGTGGTTTTTGTGCTATTGACTTCTGCTGCGAAAACAGGCTCCAGAGTTTCACTCTGCCTACGATAACACCATGAAGGTTTATAATGCCATTTTTCTTATGCAGGCTGATACCCATATGTTACGGGCAGACGTGATGCTGCCTGGCACTGTGATGTGATCATTCCTTACATCTGCATTTTATTGTACATGATACGCCTGTGAGTGCTGGATGCCCAGAGATCCCCCCTCTGGCTAATCTGTCATGTTCCCTTGACAGCTATTAAACAAGGATTTATCAACATGTCTCAAAGGTAGCTTTCTGGCACTTTTAATATGTAGAAATTTCAATAAGGAAACTCTCTAGCTACTTGCTGATGCAGACCATGCAGCAAAGTCAAACCAGATGTCCTTAGGACGGTTTTGATCCAGCATCGATTGAAACAACAAAGCTGAGTCTTCAGATGAACTGAAGAGTATGTCCAAAAATGGTTGAGTGCATTGGGCCCCATGGTTTCTTTCTGCCTGCCGTGGTGGTAGCTAATTTGGCTCTAGCTCAAATCACCCAGGCTGTGGTTAGGAAGAGCTAAAGGTATAATACCTGCTGCGTGGATGGGCCGTGTCCTGACAGGCCAGCCATGTCGACCAGTTCAAACTGCAGAGGTGGGACCTTGGGGGTCTCACAAGATGCTGAGCGTGACTGGGTCTCCCAGGGGCGCAGGCAGAGGATGCCAGGAATGTTGCTGGTGCAAATCTGGTCTGGAAGTTGGCTTTGAGCCTGAAGTTAACTCTGAACATAGACGTTCCCTCATAGTCCCTCAGCTGAAACTGGCTTTGGCCCTTGCAAACAATCGCTGCTTGGAGACTTCAGATGTGGGAGGGTGTTAATCTGGGTGACTGGGTGAGGTTTACCATCACTGCATTTCTGGCCATTAACAAATGAATATGTCTGTAATTAAAGCTCATGACTGAGATGTGAATTCAATTTCCCTCAGACTCCTGCTCTGATACTATGTTGGCCAAGGCTGTTTAAGACTGTTCCATTTGCAGCAGGGCATTGGTTTTCTGAACTTTTCTGCAAAGTTCTGTTTTTTCCATAAATATATTGAGTTAAAAAAAAATAAAGTAAATTTGAACTGGGTCCTCTAGAAACTGGAGTTCACGTGGGGATAGCTGGGAGGTGGTGTACTTGGGCTCCTGGTATCCATGTGTCTCCATGGAAGTGCCAGTGATCAAAATACCTAGTTGCAGATTAATTGCAACTAGCTTTTGGCAGGGATTCTATCCAGATGTTTTAGGATTTAAAACACTCTTGTAGTATCAAATAGAGTTGGCAGGAGAGAGAAGAGGAGGTATCATTACTGCAGAGTGCGTATACTTTTCTTTTTGGTATCTGGGTCAGGTGGATCTCCATTTCTACCTGGTATGGTAATTCCTTTGTTTTCCTGTTATTCTTAATGGTGATAAGCCTCACAGAAAATGTTCTGATACTCAGTTGTTAGATATTATACATGTTGTCCCACTGTAGGTAAATAAGGCTGTGCTTGGAAATTAAAGTCATGATTATTTTGCATGTCGTTAAGGTATTGTATCGCTATCTTCAAGGGGCTATGGCCTATGGACTGAACTTCGTATTTCTCTCCTCTTTACTAGCCCTTCCTCTGTCTGCAGAGCTTCCAAAGACGCTTCACCATAGTGTAGCTGTGAGTAGCACCGCTCTCACCTTGGGTAAGGCAGCCTTGCTGCTGCTGCTGCTGCTGCTTGGTGATAGCAATCAGAGTCAGGCGACTTGGCTGTTCGGAGAGCTGTGCTCAGGTGTAGGGTAATAGATATCCCCCACGTACAGTAACACAGGCAAAATTGGTTAAAAGGAATCTTGCAAAGATAAGTATATCAAAGACTGGGAGGCACTTAGGTGCCGTGCGGATCAGAGCGAAGGGAAGAGCTCAGGCAGGTTGTGCGGTTCAGCATTTGAAACGAGGAATGAATCCATACTTCAGTTGTTAGGAGCCAGCTAAGAACCATCACTTATAACGCAGGTAGCACTCACGTAGCTCTTTAGGTAATATTCAGGTTCTTAAATGTGTCTCTAAGCCGTTGTTCTACTAAATTATCCCATCCATAACAATATTTGTAGACAGAGCCATCTGTTTTGCTCTACTGGAGGTAATTCTGTAACCTGTGATAAGTATTGTGATGTCTGCTATATAATACAAGATTAATAAAAGCTGAACCAAGAAAATACTAGTAAACATATGTCATAGATTCTTGTATAAATGATACTGAAGTAGAGGAAATTTCAGTTACAAAGATGCCATCCAATTTATTTAAATTCAATGAAAAGAGAATAAATTAACTGCATTGTTCCTTATTTTCTAGGCTCAAAGACCAAGTGCAGAGAGGAACCTTGGATCTCTGAGCTTATGGAAACTTGTTACCTTGCCATGACTTGTTTGTAAACTCAGCTACAAGTTTTTCACATGACTGTCACGGGCATTGTGATGGAGCCGAAGTTATTTTGGCTATAAACCTAAATCTGTAATATCAAAGCCTGTTGCTGCGGGCAGTTCTAGACTTGCAGATAAAAAACATGGCAGTCTCCAAACCTCTCCCCTGCTAATTCCCTTGGTGGTAAGAGTGGTTTTGGCTGAAGAGCAAAACATCGTTTGGTTTTATTATAAAGATATATGGCAGGGCTGGCAAATTCAGTGCTTGGGTTAGTGGAAATAAAGTAGTACAAAGCAGAATATCAATATTAAGTAAAATGCATAGTATGCACTGCCCAGTAAGTTCTGAGAAGGATTGGAGATGAGGAAATTTACATAATAGTAAATTAAAAGTCATTCAGAAGTAGATTACTCTGAAATGTGATTGCCGAGCTCCGTGTTACATGAGTTGTCTGTGTGTTCTACTGGTTGAGGGAACGCAAGCATCAAGGTGATGCCTTGGCAAAGTATGAAGTGTCAGAGCAGCGTGTTGGTGAGGGCAACAGCAGCCATTATGTTGCCCCAGGCAGCAGTTATTTTATGAGTCAGCTTCGGAAACAGGAAGAACAGAACATGTATTTGAAAATAGGAACTTGCTGTAGGACCCAGTAAATCAAAGGTTATTGTTAATCAGAGACGTGGCAAAGAAACATTACTTTTTTTCCCCCCATCCCTGAGAATTCAGAGTATCCGTGGTGCACTTGATTCCCTTTCTCGGTGGTTTCTACTGAGTATGCCAAAAGATGGGCATTTTTGATGGGGCGGGGGGCTTTTTCTTTCGCTGTTTCTTTTTGTTGCTTAGCAGCTGAGCTGCTGATTGTACACTGAGCACGGCAAGTGCGGTGCACAGTAGGAATGAAAGCTCTATTTGTCATCTTGATAAATCTTATTTGTAACACTTCTGTAAAGGATGTGACAGATTATCTGAAGGAGAGATCTGGGGACATAGGGTAGCACACAAAATTTAATTCTGACTGATTGGATGTCACAATGCAAATGAAGCATGGTCCCACATGAAGTAGTAATCGCAGCGGTGTTGTCCGTTGCTTTGCATATTCTTTGCATTCTCCCTATTGATTAAAAAGATGTTGCTATAGTAGCTGGAACACAAGTTTCCTCAGTGTCTCCTCTCATGTTTTATTGATTGTTCCTCCTTAATAAAAATGACAGTCCTTCCTTATTTCTGAAAGGAGCCAGTTGTTTATAGCCTGTACATATGTATTGGCAGCTTTTGTAACAGCTTAAATTTCACAGCTCTGTAGGTCTTGTTGACAACGACAGAAATAAGATACATAACTCACTCATAATGTCTGAGGTGGGTTTTCCCTTAGTCCCCACTGCTCCCACCATGTGGAAATGACAGTGTGGTCATTCTGTGCCGTTGTGTCTACAAGCTTTACTTACCTACAGGTAGCTGGGCAGTCAGTCTTGTCTCGGTCCCATCACTTACTATGGACATATATTAATGGTAGACAAACTTTTCATTCATTTTCACTGTGTCATCTTTTGGGGCCTAGGCTGAAGGCTTGATGAAACTGAAACGTTTCATGAGTTCTTCCTGATTTTGGTAAAATATTAATTTAAAAAGAAATCTTTCGGGGAAAAAAAAATAATCTGTAAATGGAAACCTTTAATTTAGCTATATACATTGAATACCATTTCCAGGTGCTGGAAATAGAGAATAAAAAAATTAACCTCTACAAAGAGCTAAATTTCACTAAAATTAAAATAGCAGATACATTAATTTACCACAAAAAGGTGGATTTTTTTTTTTCATCAAGTTCTTCTAGTCTGTCCATGTTTTGAAATGTGTTGTGAACTAGCTCATCACACCTTTGCCACTCTGTGTGCTCCAAAGAGGCTTAGGAGAGGCAAGATGTAAGGTGGGGAAAGGCTGTATGAAACTGCCCCTCTACTCCACTCTGGTGAGACTCCACCTGGAGTACTGCGTCCAGCTCAGGGCCTCCAGCATAAGAAGGACATGGACCTGTTGGAGTGAGTCCAGAGGATGGCCACAAAGATCATCAGAGGGCTGGCACACCTCTCCTATGATGACAGGCTGAGAGAGTTGGGATTGTTCAGCTTCAAGAAGAGAAAGCTCCAGGGACACCTTACAGCAGCCTTCCAGTATCTGAAAGGGGCCTACAAGAAAGCCGGAGAGGGACTTTTTACAAGGGCATGTAGTGATAGGACGAGGGATAATGGCTTCAACCTGGGAGAGGGGAGATGTAGATTAGATCTCAGGAAAAAAAATTTCACTCTGAGGGTGGTGAGACCCTGGCCCAGGTTGCCCAGAGAAGCTGTGGCTGCCCCATCCCTGGAGGTGTTCAAGGCCAGGTTGGACGGGGCTATGAGCACCCTGGTCTAGTGGGAGGTGTCCTTGCCCGTGGCAGTGGGTTGGACCTAGATGATCTTTAAGATCCTTTCCAACCTAAACCATTCTACAATAGACTACAAAATCCTTCCTCCTTCAGCTGCAAGTGCATGTTCTTTTCTTTCAGCGGAGTGGGTTCATTAATTGTAAGACTCTATCATGCATAGCCAGAACAGTGCAAAAAGATCCAGGGCTTTGTCTCTAGTTATTTGTGTCTCCATCCACAATTTAAGCCAAGTTACTGATGGTAGAAACAATGATTTGTCAGATTGCAATGCTAATTATCTGTTCAGAGAAGGATCTGTGTCTCAATCCCTTTTCAGGATCCATTTATGAACCTGATTGTGGCTTCTAGATGTTACCATACTACAAATAGCGCATTATTTGATGAAGATGATAATTTCATCCCTTCTGAGCCTTAATGTGTAACTTGAAAACAAATGACTTCTTTTTAGCTGAGTGCCTAGAAGCTGTCGACAGATGTAGGAGTATTTATTTTGCAAAACTTCCACTGCTTCCCTTCCATGCTATCGGTTGTTTAGCGAAATGAGCAGATGACAGTGGAAATGATGAAGCGTGATGAGCATTGGAGTTCTCTCTTCTAACCCATCTCTTGGGCCACACAGATCATATATTTGTAATAGTGTATGTTTAGTAGCTGAGAGCATTTTTGTTCTTTTTTTTAATGTACCAAGCTGGAGGTGACTTGTTCTGTCCGCAGTGGGCATTGCCACTGTGGCGAGTGGCTTTATCAGCTTGAAAAAAGGTGGGCGTTTGAATTTGCCATGGGCCACTCCTCATGGCTATTCAGAAGCAGCAGCAGGCTGAGAGTATCAGCTTTTGGAAAAGTAGCAGTGCAGCAGGGAAAGCATGTCATGTAATCAGGAGTGTGTTAACTGCAGTCCAGGATACCGGGATTTTATTGTTGACTTTGCCTCTGCTTGGCTGGGTCCCCTTGGACAAGCCAGAGCACTCACACCCAGGTGGACCTGGGTTTCTTCCCTCCATGGAGGAGCTGGTCTCCTTTGATTAATAACATGGGGTTCCTTGTGAACTAGCTGTATAACTTAAACTTTATTGAAGTGCCTAAAATTTTCATGAGGAAAGGGATCTCCTGGGTGATTAACCATAACATTAGGAAGAAAATGGTACAAACCATTTTTCATGCAGAGCTGCAGCTTGGAGATGAATGAGTGACGTTCAGTAAGTAGCTTCAGCCTGGTTAAAAGGAAAAAGCGTTGCAGTTCTTTAGAACACGGTGGCTTGGCTTTTTAATTCAAAATTAGATATTGTTCTGAAGTGCTGCAGACTGCATGAGAACATTAAAAAAACACATTAAAACAAAACTTTGCATTTTAAGGAGAAAGGAAATGTTTTATTTGGTGTCAAACTGAAAAAATCAATTACCTGGGAAAGCTGAATGGGTTCAGTTGTGCATGGTAATAAGTGGAAACAGAATAGAGGAAAAAGGAAAGTATTGCACATTCTTCACTTTTTTTTATATTCACTCAGGGTCAGCCATAATTTGGCTCTCAGCATAGCTGTCATTGATTTGTAATCTAACCTTGCTGAGGGCACTTGTAGGTAATTCTGTAAGTCTAACAACAGGTTTCTGCTTCATATTTTGTATCTCTGAGAATCATAACTGGACTTTATACGTAACTGGACTTTATAAAGATAAGGGGCTACTTTTCACAGTTACTGTACAACCAGGTTAAGTTAACATCTGATTGTAGAAATCTAAATAAGGTGTTGACTTTTTTTGATTTTGCTTTTTTGTTTTTAATTTGTGGACCTATAGACAGGGAAAACTAGGGCTTGAGAAGTCCTGCTTGTTTACCATTCAGCTGTTTGATCTAGTAAATGAGTTGTGGGTGACGCATGGCAGCCAACCTAATATCCAGCAAATTATAGTGACCTTGTTTGTTTTTTAGATGTAAAAGGTAATAAAGTCAGGATATTTTCCCAAGAAATGATTGTGTGAGCTGTGTGCTAGAATTGATTTTGATTAGCAACCGTTTGCAAAGTTAGCTGTAAAAATAACGAAACTGTGGTAATTAAAGCATACATGCATATTTCAACAAGCAGTTCCGGTAGATGAGCTGAATTATATGTTGCAACGTAGTAGCAAGGCATGATTTAAGGGGAGCAGATGAGATAAAGTAGAAGGACTTGTATAAGGTGGTGATAGGTGACGGGTTGCCCTGCATGGTGCTGGTGGGTGGGAAAGGGTCATTTCATTCAATGGTGAATGACAGCCAGTGTCATTTTTATAATAAAGGAATATTTGATATTCACTGTGCCCTTGGCTTGTGGAATAGTTTTGTGGCTTTCTGTAGCTGTTTCAAAGTGACTGGTCAACAGGGAACATTTATCCAAGTAACCAATGCTTAATTGGCCCTAACTCATAAAACTAATTCAAAGGATCCCGGTAAAAAAATCTTAAGATAGGCAGGCCAAGAGGTTAAGAGAATTGTATCTGTGGAAGGCAGTGCCTTTAAGCCCCGGCCAAAATCGCATGGTTACTTTGCTGAAGGTGGATGTGAAATGATTAAGAAGAAGAGCTATGGTTATAGATTTGTTTGGTGGACAGGTCATGAAGAGTTGTCACGGCTGTCCCTATGAAACAGGTTGGAGGTGACTCCAACCCACGGAGCAGCTGGGCCTTTCTGAGTTTTCCTGCCTTTTGACAAACTGCAGATGAACTAGCCACTGGCTGAGAGAGCTCCAGGCTTCTGAGCTGTTTCTGTGCTTAGGCTTGATTGTGCTTGATCCGGTTGAGATTAAGCAGATTGTTAAGAGGCACTCTGATCCTGTGAACAACTGCTCGCAGCTCCTGAAGGAAAGACATCCGTGCTAAACCCAGCCTAGGTGTGCTGAGCAGCATTGAGTCAAACAGATGTTGGATATTCAGGTATGTTTTAGCCTCATGTGAAGATCCCTAATTGTTTTTTGACATTAAAATTCTTTTGGTCAAATCTAAAAATCATATGCCATCTGGTGGGATAAATGATTGCTTTGGGTAATGGCTACTAATTGTTACACTCATCTGATTGTCCGGTTTTGCCAAGTTTGTTTAAAAAAAAGAAACACCATAAAATGTCAAACATCCCACAGATAAAGGATTGTCAGCTGTAGAGCAAAGCAGAAATCTGTTCTCTTGTCACAGCACGCTGACTCCAGTGCTTATGTCCTACGATAGAGCTGTGCTGATGACTAAGGAGTGAGTCTTTTAATTGCATTTAGCTATTTAAGCATTACAGATCTTAGCATCCCTCACTGAATTCTCTGGGTGTTTTTCTTCTCATTTTATCCACCAAGTGTAATTAGCATTATTACTGTGAGGTGTTCGTCTTAGTCTTGCTTTGTGAAAAATTGATGCTGGTGTCATTTAGGTGTTTTATCTAGTGGTTAGTCAGTGGCTTGCAGAGTAATATTCCCCGTGGGAAGGTTACGTTTACCACATGTTTCCTGTAGGTTTAATTGCAGCTAAAGATAAAAACAAACACTGGATGCTTCATAGATTGATTGGAAGAGCACAGCAAAACACAGAGTGGAGCATAAGAAAGAATGTTGTTTTAATCTTGCCTCTCAAATTATATTGAGTAACTGCAGCCTGGTTGTTAAAATACCATCTTAGCAGCAGCAGAGGTAGGAAAACAGATGTTTTGTATTCTTGGAGCAGCATCGGCATAGGAGATCGTCCTTGTACGGTGCTGAACAGTCACGCCACAGCTGATGAAACAGGGTGCAGAGGGGGTCCTGCTTGGTGTGGGTGACCTGGTCCCCACCTTCTGCCCCGCTGGCTGGGGCAACCAGACGCCGCAGTGTGCGGCACTGGGGAGCTGTGCGGCTTGCATGGCCTTGGCTGGCCACCCTGCGTAGTCGTCAGGAGTGAACCAGCTCTTCCTCCTCTATTCCAGAATATTTCTCCCTCTGTTGAATTAAACAGCTCATCCTGGATGTCATCTCCAATCATGTAGAGGAAAAGAAGGTTATTGGGAGTGGTCAACGTGGATTCACCAAGGGAAATCATGTGTGACCAATGTGATAGACTTCTATGATAGCATGACTGGCTGGGTGGATGAGGGGAGAGCAGTGGACATTGTCTACGTCGGCTTCAGCAAGACTTTTGACACTGTCTCTCATAACATCCTCATAGGTAAGCTTAGGAAGTGTGGATTATATGAGTGGACGGTGATGTGGATTGAGAACTGGCTGAATGGCAGAGCTCAGAGAGTTGTGATCAGCAGTGCAGAGTCCAGCTGGGGGCCTGTAAGTGGCAGTGTTCCCCAGGGATCAGTACTGGGTCCAGTCTTGTTCAACATATTCATTAATGACCTGGATGAGGGGAGAATATGTACCCTCAGCAGGTTTGCTGAGGACACAAAACTGAGAGCAGTGGCTGACACACCAGAAGGCTGTGCTGCCATACAGTGAGACCTGGACAGGCTAGAGAGTTGGGAAGAGAGGAACCTAATGAAGTTCCGCAAGGGCAAGTGTAAGATCCTGCACCTGGGGAGGAATAACCCCATGCACCAGTACAGGTTAGGGGTTGACCTGCTGGAAAGCAGCTCTGCAGAGAGGGACCTGGGAGTCCTGGTGGACAAGTTGACCATGAGCCAGCAATGTGCCCTTGTGGCCAAGAAGGCCAGCAGGTTGAGGGAGGTCATCCTTCCCCTCTACTCTGCCCTGGTGAGGCTGCATCTGGAGTACCATGTCCAGTGCTGGGCTCCCCAGTTCAAGACAGACAGGGAACTGCTGGACAGAGTCCAGTGGAGGGCTACAAAGATGACCAGGGGACTGGAACATCTCTCTTATGAGGAAAGTCTGAGGGACTTGGGTCTTTTTAGTCTGGAGAAGGCTGAGGGGGGATCTCCTCAATGCCTATAAATACTTAAAGGGAGGGTGCCAGGAGGATGGCACCAGTCTTTTTTCAGTGGTGCCCGGTGATAGGACAAGAGGTAATGGGCACAAACTTGAACGTAGGAAGTTCCATCTGAACATGAGGAGGAACGTCTTTCCTTTGAGGGTGGCAGAGCACTGGAACAGGCTACCCAGAGAGGTGCTGGAGTCTCCAACTCTAGAGATATTCAAAACCCACCTGGATGTGTTCGTGTCCAACCTGCTGTAGGTGAACCTGCTTCGGCAGGGGGGTTGGACTAGATGATCTCCGAAGGTGCCTTCCAACCCCTGCCATTCTGTGATTCTGTGAAAAGAAAGTGCCTGGCTTACTTGTAGGCACAACCTACTGCTTAAACTACAGGAAAGTTGGTAATAAGTATTTTCTTGACATTCATTTATTAGCAGACTGTTAAGCGTGACATAACAAGAGCTAAATAGTAATCTGCCTTTCACCTTTATTTTCATCAGCTTAAAGTTGAAAAGAGTTGGGAAAACTTGTCAGCTCTCAGTGTTGAGTCAAATACGTAAGATACTCCTGGGTAAAAGAATATTAGACACAGTATCATCAGTGCCTGGTTTCTCCATACCAGGCACTTTTCTTCCTCTCAGTGGGGTGAAATATTTGTGCACATCTCCTGTGGCACGTAGCCATTTTTAGTGCTTTGAGTAGGTAGTCAAATTTCCCATTGACTCCTTTGGCTGGAATGCCAAAAAAGGAGTTACTATTACTGTACCTCAGTTGTATGTTCAAGTGGCCACCTTTGTGAGTGACAGCTGCATTGATGCACAGAGTTTGCTCTCATCTGTCTTAAATTGAGGAAATAGATGATAAAAATCAGCATCCCACACAATTTCCTCATATGACCTGTTTTGTTCAGTGTTACCTTGTTTCATCCAGCTCGGGTAGTGTTGTTTATCCCATCTTTTGGTTTGCTGGAGCCTAAAAATAGCAGGAAGTGCATACCCCCATCAGTCGAAGTGATGTGTCATCAGCATTGAGAGAACACGCACAAAAGAGTAAGACTGCACCATCCCCTGCCCTCTATCTAGGGCAGTTAAAGCTTGAGTTAACAGAATGAACTTGGAAGTGTTCCCATTGTTAGGAAAATCCTGCACTCTCAGACCTTGGAAGGCAGCAAATTCCCCAGTAAATTCCATATCCATCGCTGTCTTGAATGCGCCAGGTTGAGTGCTGAACGAGGGCAGAATATGGGGCTTCCTTCTCCATTTCCCGTCGGATAGTTGTGCTTAGCCTGGCCTAAGCTGTTTGGTAATGGAGATCAGTTCCCACCCATTTCAGAGTTATCCAGGACCCAAACCAGAAAGAATTCTTTGAAGTCAGATATATCCCTTAAATTTTCCTTAGAATACTAGTTTATAGAGGAGAAGGTTTAATAGGCCTCCTATATTATGCACCAGGAAGCTAGGTGGTGCCTATGGTGGCACTAGTCAGGGTTCCTTGAACAGTCATGAGGGTGAACTTCAGAGGAGGCAGTTTCCTCCTGGACTGGGTCTAGAGTTGTGTGAAGGGGCAGATCAGCAGCGTTGCTCCGGTTGAATGTTCCTCCCAGAAATAAAGCCCTGATGGCCGCTCCGGAGGGGTTGTGTCCCAGCCACCTCAAAGCTGAAGGTACAGGAAAGGAATTGTCGCTGTAGGCAAACTGGAAGCCAGAGGCTTGGCTCCAAAATACAATTGAATACCCTGTTAGACACCAGCTGGAGAGGATGGACCTTTGATTCCAAGAAGAGTGATTGACATAAAAGATGGTGTAAGAAGTTGCAGAAAAACTAATTTAGAAGTACAGTAGGCATGTGTAATAGTACTTAACTGTCATTGATAGTCAGTTAACATTTAGCCCATGCACTGCTTGCTTCCAGATACAGAGAAAACTGCAAAATGTCACTTGAATTAACACCTTTCCTCTAATATCTGGCAAAGGATAAAACCTCTTCTCTATGAAAGTGTTGAAACTCTGATAACAAAGTAACAAGCCTATTAAAGTTATTTGCTGCTGACCAAAGGCACTTCAAATCCAGAGATGGTTTAAATACATGAAGAAGTAAAAAAAATGACACATATCTGTAGACCATAACTCTATCCTGAGTTACCGCTTTTTAAAATCAAAATGAAACAAATGCTAGAAATCTCTGGATTTCTGAAATATTTATTTCAGGGTATGTAGCATATTGTTTTCTTTCTGAAGGAATTGTAAGACAGCCTGGCCCTAGAGACATCCCAAAACAGCCTCATGTGCTGGACAGTTTGTTTAAGATGCTGACATTAGGGATGATATGTACTTGTCATTATGTTCTTAAGGTCCCTTCCAACCTAAACCATTCTATGATTCTATGATCTGTGCTTAGAATGTCTAGATGGAAAATTTTCACTGAAATTTATCTCGTTTCTGCATTTTACTGAGATTTCTGATATTTGTGATTATTTCAACACCCAATTGAGTCTGTGTGCCCATGTTGAGAAATGCAGATGAGACCTAATGTTTCCGAAAATCAGACACCTTTAAGTCCTGGAAAGTCCCATACCTAAGAAGATCTCTTGGCTGCTGCACTGACTCCCAGAGCCCTCCTGTTTGAAAACAGGGCTGAGTTTCCATGCTGGAGTCCTCTAAGTTGGCGGTGGTCCTGGTGGCAGCTGTCTGCATGATGTGTCCCCACGAGAGCAGGTTTGCATTGCATTGTCAGCCTGTGACTTTTGTGGGCTGTGACTGTCTCCTTGTGATGGCGAGCCGGGAAGCTGCTGTGGCATGAGGCTCACCTTGCTCCGAGTTAGGCACAAGGGTGTAGATTTAGGTGCCTGCTTTAAGCACTTTGTTTTTCAACAGGGCCACAGCTTTTTGAAAGGCTTCTGCATGATGGCAGCTTTTAGGCACTGATGATCATGGCTGTGTTTAAACAGGAGCTATGGAAAGGAAGCTTCATTTCCCATTTCAAATCCCCTAAATCATTTCTCACAGATGCTCATGTTTTCGTAAGCAGCCTGTTCTCGGAGAATGGGAAAGCACAGGCTCCTGTACTGCACAGAGAGCATCTCTTCCTAGTCTTGCTCTTTCACTGTCCCTCTTGGTCGGAGTAGATTTTTCCCAGTGTCCCAAACAGAAGCTGAAATTAGCTGCTCTTTTTATTCTCCCTCAGCTTAACTTAGTCCTGTTTTCTGTTAGCTCAACAGAAGCTGTTCGGTGCTAAAACAGATAAGCTGCCCAGTTGCTGGGAGCTCAGGAGCTTGGGGATGCGCTACTTCAGAGGAATTCAGAGCTCTCCTGTCAATGGGCTTGTAGTGTCCTTATCAGAGCTATTTGTTGTTGCTCCTGCTGTTGTTTTAAAATTGCTTTTAAGAAGCTATTCTTTCCTAGATATTGATTGCAGAGCCACTTGTATGATAGTGGAGTCCAGAGTAATATTTTGGAAACAGGTTCTTAGCTGGCTCCTGTTACCTTCTCTTACTGGGTGTGGAGCACTGCAAAATGTAAGTCCAGTTCCAGGGTAAGTAAAGGTAAAATAAAAAGGAACCATACACAAGGTCAGGTGGGAAAATAAGGCAGAAAGGAATATTTCCAAGGACTTATGAACCTGCGCTGTTCAACCCAAGCCCTGAAGTCAAAATCTGGTCCAGATTCTTGAATATGCAGCAGTCTTTATGGCCCCATGATGTTCGTGCAGACAAGGCACCGGCAAATACTTCTCTTGGTTGAATTTCCTCACACCTTCAGCAGCTGTCCAGGTACACCCCTAAATACCTATATTGAAAAAGATAACATGACTCGCGCCCTAGTGCACAGATAAGGCATGACTGGATTGTCTCCTGTCTGTCTGTCTACTTTCCTTGCCTCTGTTGCTGTAATACTTAAGAACATGATGTCACTGGAGTCATCTGCCCATTTATTTATGGGTGTCTGTATTCGTCAGTCATTACCATAATATCCAAGAACCAGAGATGGGTGACTCCTATCTGTCTGCCCATGTCTGACAGATTTCTCCAAGCCCATCGACATAAAAGCTAACTCCTTGAAAGGCCGGTGTGTCCTTTTGGATCTCCAAGGTCACTGAACCTGAATATCTGCATTAATCGTCTTTCAAGCGCTGCAGCTCAAAGCAGGGCTGCTTAGAGCAGAAATGATAATGCTTGACATCAGGAGAGGGACCAGATTGTTATGCTGCTGTGTGCCGTGGGTTCACTGCAGAGCATGAAATATGCTCTCAGGTTTTTCCCTTGTTCATTTTTATAGTGCTGCTGACTGTCTGCTGGGATGCTGTTCCCTGAAGCCACGCTTCCAACTTTTCCTCCTTCTCTCTGCAAAGAGAGTTAAACGGTCACAGGACTCCCTCTAATGCTGAGATGTGGGGTTAGAGCTCTCACCACTGCAGTTGAGCGCTTAGTTACATAGTTGTTTAATTAAAAAAATGTAATTAAATTAAATTACTTTGTTTTACAGCTGCTTCTTTGCAAAGGAAATGGAGGTGGGAATGTTTAATGATGCAGAGTCAGATTTGGAGTTTATGAGTTGGAAGCCAGAGGAACAGCACAGAAGATATCACTAAGTAGCCGGCTTCCAGGCTCTGTCCCCAAAAATGAACCTGGGTGCTTCCTGCTGAAGCGCTGGGGCTCTGAAGTGCTGCAGTGGGAGGGTCTCGCAGCCCCAGATGCATGGCAAGAGTTGTGGCACCCACATAATTTAAGCCCTATGCGATATTATTTCCAACCTCTCAAGCACCTTTCCCAGTGTATGAGGTACTTTCTAGCCTGGCTTGCGGCAGAGGATACAAGTAGCTTTTTTGGGTCATTTCTAAAGGAGGGCTGCCACCTGGGAACATGCATCCGTATGAGCTCCCTTGGGAGCTAGCAAAGCTCAAGGTGAGCTCTGGAAGCATGGCTGAAATTTGCAGTTGTCACCCTCTGTCAAAGGCCTCTCTGACCGCGAGCGTTACCTGAATATGGGGCCTTGTGGCCAAAACCCAAGTCTGAGCCTCCGTTGCTCAAGTTAAAGAGCAGGCAAGAAGGAGTCTCTCAAGATACCACAGGGTACAACAACCTATGATGCGTGCATCAAAAGATGGGATTGTTGGGCAAACCTTTCTCCCATAGCTGTGCTGATGTCCTCTGGGATATGCTTGTTCTGTCGATGGAGAAACGGCATCTATTTCTGGGACCATCAGCCAGAGATGTTTTATGAGCAGGAGGTTTGTCCAACAGAATTACATGGCCCATTTCCCTTAATATCTCTTTATACCTAGACCAGACTGGAAAGGGCAAATCTGTTTCATGCAAAATTGGGATGGTTTAAAATTCGGATCTGGAACAAAATGCAAGACAACACAATTTTCCAAGGAAATTAATCCTTAGTTTTGGGGCCTGGAGTCTGATGGTCTGAGGCTGAGGGTATCTGGGATATTAATCTGGGGCTAGGTGCTCAAAAGACTTCAAAGACAAAAAAAAAGGGGGGGGGGGAAATAATGAAGAAAACTGATGCACTTGCAGATAGTAGGGATTGATTGGTAATTCATCCAGCTGAAGTTTCTCTGCCAAGGATTATTATATTTACAGATCAGCAGAGTCCCTGAAATCCCCTGACTTGTTCACCATCTTCCCTTGGGCAGCTCTACAGGCAGTGAAACGTACCATTGTACTGACACGGACAGAAATTATCCAGGTTATGAACTCTGTGGGTTTTGTGGATTTATTTTTCCTTTGGCTCAAGATCGAGTACGAATACAGTTATTGAGAAATTTGCTGATTTCAGAGTCAGTCATAACCAGACTAGGTGGAAAACAGTAGTAGTGGTTTTGCAGAAACTCTCCACTGATGTTTCCCTGGTACCGGTATGTCACCGGAAAAAAAATTATGAAATAGCCTCCTCTAGTGGCAAATGGTTTATTGACCTTTTTTTTGAGTGCCTGGCTCATGTTTTTTTCCCTAATGAGGAAAATAGGCCAGACTGATGTCTGCAAAATAAGTGGTGGGAGCTTTTTTTTTTTTTTGTCTGATAGAGGTTTATGCTCGTACTTCTGGTAAACACACCCAGCATCGTTTATTAACAAACCTTGTCCTGTGGGATCAGTTCCCCATCTGGATATAAGCATAGTGCTGGGACAGTGTGTTGAATGAGGAAAATGAAGGCCTGATGCATGACAGTGACACATAAGAGCCCATTTAATCTATTTGTGTTTCACTCACGCTTTTCTAGTAGTGTTTGGTGCAGCATCATGTCTGTGGAATGGAAATTTGGGCCAAAAATATGGAATTATGTGCTTTGATCAAACTTCGTCAAGGCATTAACTGCCGTGGCAAGGATGGAGTCTTCCATCTCATTTATACCTATGCAAATACAGTACAACTTCTGTGCCTTCCCATCAGGAATTTCCAGGTATAAACATGATCTGAATCTTGCAAAGTGTTTTGGTTTTATTGACATGCACACAGGGAACTTGAGGCTGATGTTCCAAACAGTGCGTCCAACTCATGTTCAGGGATGTCTGCTCACCCTTCTCTGTCCAGGGCTTAGGTCAATGCTCTCGGTAGTTTATTTTCATATGTTATCACAGGAAAATAAAATAATGACAATTTGCACTATTATAAAATATCAGCAGAAATGAAGAATAAAATCTAAAGGATTAGACCCAACCCCAAGTTTATGTCAAATTAAATAATTTTCAACCCATTAGTTTCCTCTGGTAAATAGTGAAATCATTATTTTATTAGAGCTAATTTATTTAATCATCATAAATGAAATTACTTTTAGGAGCACTGATGTGTGTATTGATTTTGGCTGTAAATGCATGCAGGCTGCTGAGAGAAGAGCTTTCCTTGTGAGTTGTATTTGTGCAGAACATTTGCAAATGGCACGGGTAATGCAGGAACAGAGGAGTTAGAATGGTTTGGGCTTGGCAAGAGGCGCTGTCGTTCCAAAAGCATCTGCTCATTCCTGAACGCCGCAGCCGCTGTGGTTGGGCTGCCTGCCATTCGGCCAGGACAGGGCTTTGGGTTCTTCACGCTTGACTCTGACCTGGGCCAGGGTCTTTTGGGATTTCCTCGGATAGGGAGGTAGCCACCACCAGACTCGGTTCGTCTGGGCTGCTGGTGCCTCATCTCAGGGGCATGGAGATGGAGTATCTGCCCATCTCCTCATCCCTGACATCTGCCCGGTGTTTCCTTGCGGTTGTTTCCATGTGATTTTCAGTGGGGTTTTTCAAAAGCACTTTAGGGAGTTTGATACATGCGCATCAGGGAAATGTAATGGGTTTTATGCTCCCAGTTCTCCTAGGTGTTTTCACAAACCCCATCACAAACATGTCTGCAGCATCCAGCTCTCTTCCCTCAACAGGCAAGCTAGTGAAGGGTTAGTCCTAGTTTTGGTCTGTAATAGAAAATAGGGAAAATGCTCCTTTTAGCTTTAAGAATTTCTCTCCAGCACCTGGAGTACCAGATGTGAGTAGGGCTGTGCTGTCATGAGGGCTCGGATTAGACATTTGCTGTGTTTTCTTTTCCATGTTTGGTGAGTAAGTAAAAATGGTGTTTGAGTTAGAAGTTTGCCGCTGTGATTGAAATTTGCTTTCCAGGTGTCAGAAGGATGTCATCCCACAGGGCTCATATAAATACGCAGGTGGCTATAAGAATACTTGTAGCTCTTGTTTTTAATGTTTCCTCTGTGTTCATCAGCATTTGCCCACATTATGCTCGTGGCTTTTCTTGGCGTATGACAAGAGCCAAGCAAGGAGTGGGGGGCTTTACTCTGAGCTGCTGCGCAATCATCCTGCCAGAAGCCTCAGCAAATGCACGGGGTTGCCACCACCTGCGTGGTGCGCAGCTGCGGCGTGGCTGTAAGGCAGTGTGGGCCAGTGACCTCATGTGTATTTGCCTTATTTTCCCCATATATCAGAGATGGAAACAATTGAAGATTCCTGTCCTTGAGTGTAGCAGTGTGATGGTACTGTGCTCTCTTTGGTATCGTGGGAACACTTGAGAAAGCGTTCTGTCTGCTAATTAACGGTAATGCTGCTAGATCCAAGGTAGCCTGAATATCCCTGCACGCTACCACGCTGTGCCAAGTAGACGTGGCCTTTAGGTTTTCGCCAAGGGGCCAACTCCTGGTAGTAAATATTTATTTTCCCACCCGCAGCTGCAAAGGGACATGGCGTGGATATCAGATCACCCTAGTGGGGCAGCTTCAGTGTCGTCCTGTCCCTGTACAACACGTGGGACAACACAAACAAGGGCTATCGATTTCAGAATGAGAAAATAGGAGTTACTTTTGATTACGCTTTGTTTTGCAACTTTACTGAAATGTTCTGAATAGACTATGCAATAAACATTGTATTCCGAATAATATACAGCAGCTTAAAAAGTTTAGGCTAGTCTCTATTCTGCCCTTCCTGCTTTATTCTCATGGCGTAAGAGCGGGGCATTGCAAGCTATTTCCCTCTCACACTTTGCTGTTTTCAATTCTATGTCTGACTGCGAGTCCTGCTTTTTGCAACTGAGCTTCCATTGGGCTCAGGAACTTGTCGTAAGTGTTATAAATTGTTGGGACAATTTCTGACACTAGGAAGTTTGCAGCTGTTTTAGTTTCGTATGCTGAAAAATCTGAATTTCAAACTTGCCCTTTCTGTTAAAACTTTTGTTTTAATTGCAGAACACTTTGTAAACATGTTGCATGGTGTGTGGACATGAACTGCACAGATGTTTGCGACTGCAGTGCTGCTCATTGCTTTTTGCAGCCTTACAAACCAGCACTTAACTCCAGGTGCCTGGTGGAACATGCAGGGTCCTTCCAGAAAAATGCTGCTTTCTGCTCCCTGGGATTGTACCACCAGGTGGCAGATGAAGCCAAGGAAAACAAGTGCTCGTGCTGCCCTGACTTCACACAGCTTCCCTTCAGCGAGTAGAAACGGAAACATTCCCTGCATCGGTATATTAAATAGTTTCACTCTTTAAGGAGTTTCTTCCTTATTTTGGATGGTAGAGGGTAGTGCAATCACATCAAAAAGAGAAAGGGGAAAGAAAAAAAAAAAAAAA
>VYXH01008453.1:127352-138507 GCA_013397275.1 Burhinus bistriatus | reverse complement strand
AGGCACCACCTCGAATACCATGTCCAGTTTTGTNGCACCACCTCGAATACCATGTCCAGTTTTGTACCCCTCACTACAAGAAAGACATTGAGGTGCTGGAGCATGTCCGAAGAAGAGCAATGAAGCTGGTAAAGAGTCTAGAGCACAAGTCTTCTGAGGAGCAGATTGTTTAGTCTGAAGAAAAGGAGGTTGAGGGGAGACCTTATTGCTCTCTACAGCTACCTGAAAGGAGGTTGTAGAGAGGTGGGTGTCAGTCTCTCCTCCCAACTAACAAGTGATAGGACAAGAGGAAATGGCCTCCAGCTGCACCAAGGGATGTTTAGGATGGCTCTTAGAAAAAATTTCTTCACAGAAGGGGTTGTCAAGCATTGGAACAGGCTGCCCAGAGAAGTGGTTGAGTCGCCATCCCTGGAGGTACTTAAAAGACATGTAGGTGTGGCGCTTAGGGACATTGTTTAGTGGTGGGCTTGGCAGTGCTAGGTTAACAGTTGGACTCTGTGATCTTAAAGGTCTTTTCAAACCTAAATGATTCTATGATCATATGAAAAAGGTAAAAGAAATTACAGTGAATTCATATGTTAAAATTTTGAGGCTATCTTGTAAGTATCATGTAAAGCACAATTTCTGTTGGTAAACAGATATAGGAGGGAAAAAACCTGCAGGAATTTAAGACGTGAATGATGCATAAATTTAACATCTATGTAAATGCTATTGCATGGGGAATCTGATTGTTTAATACTAATTATAAAAATTGATTTCTATTTTTACATTAACAAGTATATAAATAATATTTTTATTTTGAGGTAGTTAGTTAATATTGGCATTATAACTTCTCTTTCTAAAAAACAAAGTTACAAAATTAATACATACCACAAAGCCAAGATTTTCACTAAACTCTTTGTTTATTTCACCTTTTTATGGAATTGTAGTTAATTAAGCAGTCTTTAAAATGCCCCTATAATTCTGCAAATGTTAAAACCAGGATATTTTATACATTTAAATAGAGAAATAGTAGTAGATGATACCTTCCATTGACTTCCAAAAAAACCTCCAACCCCTGTTTAAAATATCTCTTTGTTTCATAGATGACATTTCTATAACATCACATCCAATTAAAGAGAGCTGAATTACAAAGAAACAAGCAATAAAACTATAAAAAAACAGTGTAATTGGGTTATAAATTTGCTTAAAGGCTGGTTGGCCTCCCCTTGCCCCATCCCCAACAATAAATTGGAAGGTGTGTTTTAAAAAAACCCACATGCTTACTTTCATAATGATGTGTATATATAAAGAATCAACAAAGCTAAAACTATTCAGCTCAGCTTCATCTGTTTCTTCATATGGATGTTAAGAGATACATTATCTTAATGGCTCACCTAATCAACATAATGAGAATTTCTGATTTTGCCTGATAACAATCCATTCATGTCTTTTGTGAAACAATTATACTGAGGATGTCAGGGCAGCAACACCTTTAATTTGAATTGCATATATGTGGCTTAAGAACAGAAAGTAAAATTGCAATGCATTATTGTGAAAGCTGTAAAATATAACAATCTTATTAAAACAGCCTCCTATCTTCAATTAAACAGCCCCAAAGTATTCCAAAACATACGGGAAATAGTGCCACTTCACCCGCATTAGAAAACCGACCTCCATTTTTGCATTTGCAATAGGAAGATTTGGTGAGTTGTTTGTTCTCTTTCTGCCTCTCTTTTGGTCCATGTGCTCAGAAAGTCTGAAGTTTTTAGTCAGGAAATATATTCTACTGTCTGTGAGAATGTCATAAATGGAGGATTTTCTTTAGAATCAAGAAAGCCATAGCTGGTGGCTTTCATCGGTAGATCTGACAGTGTTTTATGAATGACATCGGGGTTGTTTTTCCCCAAAGTGAAGCACAGAGAAGAGGAGGTCACCAGGGAGGCCAGAGGCAGAAATAAAATTGAATTGAGGGTCCTGGTTCTTTGTACTGCGTTTTGTTCACTTGAAAACTCAGAAATCGGAGGATAAGACCCTGCACTTGGATTTCTACTCACTCTCCACCTGCGCTGATTGACCACACTAACAGGTTTTACAAACTCCCTGTGTTGTGGAGTTGACTCTTTTGTCACTTGGAATGGCAGATATTTTATGTTGCAGGTGTGGTGAGGCACCTCTGCAAGAATAGAAATAAAAGAGGCTGGAGAAGAAATATTATCTTCTGTTAGACACGTGGATATCAGTGAAGCGACAAACCAGATGTCATGCAGGGACTTCTTCGGGTCTGAAACAGAAGCAGCCAATGTGAAGTGAAATCCAGATTTTCCGTCGCTACCCAGACTTGTTGGCTTGTAGAATAGCTCCAAGATACAGTCCTCAGTGGGTAATTTTAGCCAGACTTAGATTGAGCAGTTAGCAAACATAACTACCTTCCTTGTGATCTTCATTCCCTGGTTGCCCCTACCCTCTTGCAACACACTGCAGCTAGCTCTCCTGTGGGAACCGAGGCAGGGGATGAAGGACAGCTGTCTGCCATGGCCAGGCCTCCTGCCGCGGGGAGCTGGAGTGCCGGTGGGAGGCACGGCTGACGGCAGGCACTTGGAAGCACTCCAAGGCCTTGGAGTTTCTCAGGTCCTGTTTCATAGTTATCCGTTGCAGGGGGAGGCAAATTCCCCTGCAGCCCACGGTGCACCTGCGGGATGCTGTGTTTGCGCACACTCCTCGGGAGTTCAGAGAGAAGCTGTAGCGGGGCAGGGAGCAGAAACTGGAGTTTCTGTCCTGCACCTCTGTGTTTATGGCTTCTTATTTCTGCAGGGGGCACAGCCTATGCATGGCATATTTTAGCATGTGAGATTCTTCTGTCTCTAAAATAGCATATCAAAGGGCATTTTTGGATGCCTAAATACAGGCTTCCCGCACCATTTTAAATGGCCCGACATATCCCTCCTGACTTGCAGCTGTTTTTCCTAAAGGGCACAGGTCTCTTGTGGGTTCTGTATGATGACTGCAAGACCTGTGTGGATGTCTTGAAGACTTTAGAATGTTTTCAGTGTCACTCAACATCTATATTTAGACACCACAATTGTCCTTTGTCTGTATTGCTGAGGCACCATTTGCTTATTTGGATTTTATCTTCCTGTACCAACTATAATTATTTTTCAGTAAAGCCAAACAATTCAGTTCAAGCATGTGAACTTGCTTCTGTGAAGCTTGTTGTAAAAGCGTTGGAGCAGGGCTCTGAAGCAATCGCTCCCCCACTGAGTACCACCCAGGTAAAACTAAATGGTTTCGTGGGTGATTGTACGAGTCCATCCTGACTGAACTAAAGTAGAGGAAGTTTCTGGTTTCACAGACAGTGGTTATGAAGTTTGGAGGCTAATCAAATTCCTTGTTTGTAAAACAAAATATCTAAGAAGGTCAGTCAATTTCCCTTTATATTGGTTTCTTACTTTTGTAGCCATGACTACTAACAAAATTGTCACCAAATTTGATTGTACAATTTACCTGTGGGTTATTTGACTTATGTAAGTTATTTGCTCTTCTTAATTGTGCTCTGTGGTTGGTTACCTAATTTACATGTCAATAAATTTATTGGCTGCAGAAACCTCTCCAGCAGAAGACTAATTGCTGGCAAGTGTTGCCTGGCTCACAGTGGATTCTAAATAATGTATTAACCTGACTGTGCATAAGTAGCCTTGTTACATGTAAATCAGCATTGTGGCAGGAGAAACAATAATTCTCCAAATGTTTGTGCAAACAAAAAGGAATCTCCAGTTTGGAAATGGAAGATGCAGCACTTCTGCAGTGACTGCCTGACATTGGCCACTTGGTGCGTTTTCTGCCGGGTCTAAGTAGCTTTTCCGTGGTTTGGGCTGCCTCTGTGTTCTTGTTTGCTTTTTTCCTTTTCACTAGCTATCTTGAATCATTTTTATTACCTTTTTCGTATTATGCTTCTGACTGCTGGTTGTCTTCCAGCTATCTTATTTCAATTTTGAAAGTACCCTTGTACTGTTTGATGGGTATTACAGAAGCTCTATATCTAAGAAGAGCCTCTGCAGAGCATTGTCTTTGCATGTAACCATTCATTCCGCCTTACACAATATCCCAATATAAATTTTATGTCAGTAGACTTACTCCTGATTTATACCAGTGTATACTGGTGTAATTGAGAAAAGAACATGCAATTGTAATACGTCAGGGTGTAAACCCTCCAAACAAATACCTGGTCTGGGGAAAAACGGTTGAAATTTTTGAGGAGTTTGGATTGGTTTGCTTATTTCCTAGATGAGGTTCAGTAGGGTTTGTGCATCAAGAGCTATACTGCATTCTCTGAAAGTTCATATACAAACTTTCAAGGTGGATTTCTGGCCCCTTGGAGTAGATGGCATTAGCATTAGCCTTAGCCAGAAATTCACCATGAGAGCATACAAAACAAGTGTATACACATGTGCACACACATGTTTATTATTGTTAGTTGTCTTTTCAGACCAGGGTGTTAACCCTAACTAGTGGATTGTTCTAAGAAATTTTCAAGTCTTTGCTGGTGCCCATTTCTGTATGCTTTTCTGATCATGCCTGGACGAAAAGGTTAGAGACGAGTGAAACGTCTATGGGATCATCAGCTCCCTCCAGCAAGTGTGTGCAGAGGAAGCCACAGAGACAAACCAGCAACCTCAACATGATGATACTTCTCAGATGCAACTTGTGCTTGTCTGGGAAAGCAGCTCTCCTTCCACTTGTCCAGTACACAGCAAGACGAGTCAGCTTAAGTCACCTCTGACCTGTCTAGGTTGAAACTGAGAAGAGGTGTTATCCGTAGCCTCAGCTAGGAGGTCACAGACACTGAACTTTGGTGGTATTTAGTGCCCATAGGTGATCATAGGAACATAAGTATTCATCACCTAAGACCACTGTGTGAAAGTCAACTCCTCTGTTTGCCTGCAAACTGGAACAGTAATGTAGTTTTCACGTAGTCCAGGCTGCTGTCAGACAAGAAATGGCCTCCAGCAAGCCATTTGGCTGTAATACCTCAGATTTAATGTGTTTTCTTATTTGGATAGAGCCGTGAGGGTTACATCATTGCCTGAGCCAATTCTTTGGGCTTGGGCCCAGTTCAAACATATGATATAAACGTACCCAGAAAATCGAACTATAAAGGCATAGACTTCCTTAATAGATCTGTGTGTCAAAAAATGAGTAGAGTGATCCTAAACAGATACTCTCAAAATTAATTTCATTTTTAATCTAAAACTATATGATTTCAATAAGATTATCAGAGTAAAAGGTTTCTACTTTGAAACATCAGTGTTGCAATATTTGTTGTTGATTTGATATACTCCATTTTGATCCGTTTCCCTCCAGCTTCAATATATACACAAATCTGTCAGGAATAATGTTTCCTGTGCTATTCCTTTGTGTTGCATTTTTTTGCTCTGTCTTGAAGTATTAAAAATGCATTGCATCTAAAATCAATACCAACTTTTAAATGGGTACCAAATCCTGGGACAAAGCTTCAAATTATTTGTGGACTCTCCTCTCTCTGTGAAAAATAAAGATGAGACTTGGCAGTCTTTTCCTTCGCAATTGCATTAGGGATTAGGATAATGAGCACTAGCATTGCAGACTGTAAAAATGTGTTAGTTTTGACTAGAGAAACAGCATGGAAAAGCAAATTTATCAGCAAAGGGAGTAATTGCTGAAGTCATGCACTGGAAATTCCCACTACTCAAAAATGTTTGATTTTTTTTCCTTAATTAATTATAGTAAACTGACAATGTCTTCTTGTTATTTAAATACTTAATAAAAAAAGGATTAATTTGTGACTCTACCTGTGTTTTACTCAGATGAGTCCAAGGACAGGATTTGGACTGCAGCTGGAAAGTCTCTCTCAGCCTGCCTCTGCTGCCTCTCCTTGTGGGTGTGAGTAATCTGCATTGGAGCTCTTCATTCAGGCTGTACTCCTTCAAACATCACGGCTGCGTTGGCAGGCACACTGACAGAGGTATTGTCATTGCTGGAGCCATATCCCTTCCCTGTTTTCTGCGCCCACTTTGTGCTGAGATGAGACCAGGGGCTTCGCTGCTCCCTTGTGATAAGTGTGGTTCTTTTAGGAGACTCGGGGGGTGATGGTTTCATCTTTATTTTGGTTGTGGACACACACAATTAACCAAGCGTACTCTTAAATAACTTCTAAAATGGAAAGGAGGTTTAACTTTTCTTTCTGTGGTTTTTATCTGTTCTAAACAAAATCCTGTTCACGGGGCTTCCAGCGCTGTTGCTTGACCTGAGTTCAGCTGTGTGAGAAGGCATTAGATCTCTGCCCTCTTCTCTGCTGAAAGCCTTCACCACTCGACAGCTTCTTGATAGGCAATCCCCCGCGGTGCTCAGTCATGGCAAAGTACCAAGAGTGAATGAGGAGATGAGCAGCAGAAAGGAATTAAATAAACATGCTTTGCCCCCAGAAAGTATTTAGCAGAGCAGTATTTTCCTGAATAATAAGCTTTAGTATTGCTTAAAAATCAGTATTTCCAGGATTATTATTTCTGTATTATTCAGGCATTTTAACTTATTTTACGAAAAATATTATGAATATTTTGACAGGTGTCAACAGAAAAGCAATGACTTTTTCTATCACACTCTCATAAAGTGTCTCAGGTTCAAACACACATTAGTAATAATTAATTACTGTAGTAGACTTTTTCTTATGGAAGAAAATCTTTCTAGGTATCAGCCAGAATAGCTGAGTTACTTTGCAGGAGCAGGTAAGTGAAGAGAAAGCTTAACACTGCATGTTCTGCTATTGTTATTCTCTTCCTGATAGAAATGGGATAGAAAAGTTCTTGACACAAATAACTCCATCAAGTTTTTCCTGAACTACAGTAAATACAGGCCATGCCAGAGTCCGTGTAATGGTTCTACCCTCAGGGCATCGGAGCTCAGGAATCAAATACAGGTGTGGGGATCATTATGATATAAGGCAGTTTTCATCCTTCTCTCCTTTTCTAGTCTGTAACTGATGGAGAATAAGAGCAACTTTGTTAGCCTTGTGCCTCCCACATCACATTACAATGGTTCCTCCAGTAAAGAAATCTCTCAAAGATGGTGGGGGCTTTTTGCACTGTCAGGGTGCTGTACTGTTGGGGAGTAGGAAGCGGGCAGATTTTTCCTCATGTTTGGCCACTCTTCTAAACAAATGCATGTTGAACGCAGACAGAGGCTAAAGGCAGCCAGGAAACTGGCAAGATACTAGCAGTGCAAAGAGTGGTTTTCATTTTTATCGTGGCATTTTAACAGAAGACAGAAGGCGTAAGACATTGCAAAGCGGCAGACGTCAGGAAAGGGAAGAAAAGGCAAATGAGAGGGAATATGCATAGGGGGCCTGAGTCTGCCCCTTAATGCAATTAACTTTCACCAAAGTGCATCATCACCCTGTCTGAGACTGTGGCTCCCAATGTTTACAGTAAGCCAGGAATCACTTTGAGGAACAGGGAGCAGCACGATCAGTTCAGTACCGAAGATCTACAGAAGATCTGTAGGCTGATGCTCTCTTGCTCATAAAGGTGGGTACTACTGCCGTTCTCCCTGCATTGTGTGTATTTGCTATGGGTGTGAAAATGCTCTACTGAGTTCTAGCATGGAGCTCAAAGGCAAAAAGAAAATGGGCTACAAATTTTGTCTTATTCATCAGCTGCTTTTGCACACAACAGAATATGAATCATTCTCCAGTTACGGTCTTTAGCTCAGAAAAACTTGATACTTAAGGATTTATTTGAAAAATCACTTTTTCAAAATAATGTTTATTTTTGAGTTGTCTTTAGGCAAGTATCAGTCGCTGAGAAGTTAAGAGAAGAACCATGAGGAAAGCTAAGGAACCTAGAGGAGGTCTTGGGGTTCTCAAATTGAGAGTGGGAGATCCTAAAAGTAGACTGTAAGTGTGATCTTCAGATGTGTCCTTCAGACACATCTTGCCCTTCCTACGAGTTCTTCAACTCTCTTTGTTTCCGTCAGTGGAGCACCTATGAACATTGTCCTTTGGGAGGAGCAGCTCATTTTGTCTGCTTTTCAAGTATGGCTGGGAAGGGCATTGACCTCTCTTTTCCTTACATACTTATCAACTTTCTCACAGTCTAATGGGAAATCTTCAAGAAAGATTTGAAGTAAGGTGAAAAGGGGTATTCTTTTTCTTCCCATTGAAGATGAATAAGAAGATGAGGGGTAGCAAGAAGGCACTTAGTGCTATAGGCTCTTTGAAGTGTTTTTCTGGGGTGACATTGGCATGAGAATTAAGTCTTGTGCATTTGTTAGACTGATCAGATAACTTTAAAATGAAGTATGTGTAATATATACATATGTAAATATTACTTAAAATAAAAGCTTCTAGAGGAGAGACTTTTCCTAGAAGTTGTGAAATCAGTAAGGATTTTGGCCTTCTCCAGACTGTGCTATTACAATGATTATAACTAGTTTTACTCAGAAATTAATTTATGCTGTTAAACATGAGTTATCTCCAGTTACATATGCAACTACCAGTGTACATAGGCACTCATCGTATATTTTAAGATAATTCATTATTTAATTTGCAGCTCTGGAAATGCAGTTGCAATGGTTTGTTCATGAGTTTTGTTGAGAGAGATGGTGTTCTGCTTACTCAGCTGAAACTAGAAGCTAGGTGTTAGCTGAGTACTGGTTTATCATTTTCAGATTGAACTGATATAGTTTAGCCTGTCCAGTGTTTAACGTCTTAAAGATACCTTATTCCTAAAGACTATCTTTTAGTCACCCAGGTCCTGTGGGGAGGAAAAAAAAACCAACCAGCCTTGAATGTGAAGGTTTCAGCAAAAGCCACGTGCACCATTCTGAGGTCTCCAATCCTTACCATGGTCTGGACCTCTTTCTGTGTAACCAGTTTAATTCTGGGAGTCAAAATTTGCAGCATGGTAAAGCAAAAGATTTTCAAAGCATTTGGAAGTGGTTGAGTGTCATTAACTTTGCTTGATTTAGAAAACTGTTCACATTCTGCAGTTCAGTATCTCAAAAATTCATTAACTGTTAATTAATTCAAGCTTTCTACTTTTGATAACCCACAGTGCTTGATATAATAAAACAAAGAAAATGCTGTTAATCATTGAAATGCCCTATAAATTGATACTGTTACATATTAAACATAGTAACTACATTTGACTCAGGAGAGCTAATTAGTAAATGTCTGCTATAGCCTTTGGTTACTGAAATCCTAGACTGTCTATGTATTTGCATGAACTATTGATTTCACAGTTATAGAAAGCATCTGTAGACTCACCATTTTCTGCGTATATTTTTCTCACAGCCCCCAACAGCACTGGCTGGAACAGGAGAATTCAATCATGCAACATAATGTTTAACTCAATAAAACAACACAAGAGGTAGAAGATTCTGGAAAATATCCAGTATGTGACTCTTTACCCAGTATGTGGCCCAGTTTTACTCCTGGGTTACAACAAAGAGTTCTCTTCATTGGAAGGGGTGAACAGGGCTCGCCAGTTAGCCTGGATGAGTGTTTGCCACTGCAACTGGTTCCAGTACACAGATGGGTGAGGTTTGTGGAGAGGCTTTGGTGGGCTTTGTAGAACTGGGTCTTGATGGACAAGATGGCCTTTGCATCAACTACTCCATTTTAATGGAAATATTCATACTTACAGGAGACACTCTTTATAAAACATTGATTGCTCAAAATGATTTGTCCCTGGATGTTTTCTGTTGCAAGGTGTTGTGTGCATGCAGACTATAAGAACTACCTAAGTTCATGAAAAAGTGTCTTATGTTGGCTGAACGTATTTTCAGTCATACAAACACGCTTACTGTTTTTATCTTTTGAATAAAAACCAAACCAACTTCTGTGGATGTTTTTTAAATTATTTCCATCCACAATACTTTTTTATAGTTAAGTCCTTTGTAGATGTCAAAACCTTCCACACCCAGATGTGATTACTTCTGTCTCTGCAAAAGCTTCACACACTTTAATTTCTTTGTTTGGATGCTCTCCAGTGTTATCTGAAGAGAAATATGAATTTTCTGTGTGTTTATTAGCATCCTTACAGACTACTGTGAAATGTTAATAAATAAAAAAGTAAATGGCACTCTGGCTGTTGCTCACATATGCCATATGCAGGATGCCATACAGTCCCAGCTCATGCTGCTGTTTAATGAGAGCTGAAGGTAGCTCCTACCTTGAGGGAAGTTCTGCTCCAGGGCAAAACTAAAACATTGCTGTATATCCATGCTGAGAGCTCTGTTTACTTGTTTTCCAATTCTAATAAGGAAGTAAGCCCAATTAGGTGGAATAAGCCAGACAATTATGCTACGGAAGATTTTAAACTGAATATTTTAGAAGCGGCTTAGGGTGTTGGGTGCCTAAGCTCCCTTACCAGAACTACTGTGGTTCTCAGGATATTGCATGCACCACCACGTGTGAAGCAGAGAGTGCCCTATCTGTTTGACACAACTTTAGTTTCCCTGTTGAAATATGCAAATGTGGGATCTATTTCCAAGGACACATTAGCTGTTTTCCCTTAAATATACCAGAGTAGAGGACTGATGTGTAACAACTGTGCAAAAAGAACAAGTAGTTATGTTGCTTGCTTCTGCAGCTGCTAAGGCTGGATGACTTCAATTTCCAAAGTAGCTGCAGTTAGCTGCGAGTAAGTGCAATTCTTAGATTTTGATCAGGACTGTAAGAGACTGTTCACTGCAGTGGCCTTAGCAGATTCATTGCCATGACCGAAATTGTTGGGGTTGTTTTGGTTTTGTTTTTTTTCATAAATAGGAACATTTTTGTTCATTATAATCTTGTTACTGGATAATTTATTTTTCAGTGACATCCACAGGAAACTAAAATTCTGCCTTTACAAAGCTTTTGTGAGAACACGAACATAATGTGTTTAAAGATTATATGTTTAATGAAATCCCCAGAAAATACTGTGAACAAATCTAGATGACACATGTATTTTTCTTTACAGTTGTCAATAGAACATGTCTATTAACCAAGATAATGGTACTAAAGAAAGTACCCAGTTTGCTCGACATTTTTCATTTTGGTGAAACAAAAAAAAAACCTAAGCAAAAGAGAAGGAAAACTTTTGTGTTGCTAACACTTCCTTTAAAAAACCTGTAATATTTGCTTTCTCTCATTACAAAAATA